>JACEFZ010025472.1:0-376647 GCA_014155875.1 Cepaea nemoralis
GGTCAGACAGACAGGCAGACAGACAGACAGACAGATAGACAGACAGACAGACAGACAGTCAGAAACGGAAGCTTATATGACTACTTATACGAATTAAATGAGATTATCCCCACCAGGGCCTGGGCGAAGTCGGGCCGGGTCGGACAGACAGACAGACAAACAGATAGACAGACAGACAGATAGTCGGGAACGGGAGCTTATATGACTACTTATATGAATTAAATTAGATGCTCCACACCAGGGACTGGGTGAAGCCGGGCCGGGTCAGACAGACAGATAGACAGACAGACAGATAGTCGGGAACGGGAGCTTATATGACTACTTATATGAATTAAATTAGATGCTCCCCACCAGGGACTGGGTGAAGCCGGGCCGGGTCAGACAGACAGACAGATAGACAGACAGACAGATAGTCGGGAACGTGAGCTTATATGACTACTTATATGAATTAAATGAGATGCTACCCACCAGGAGCTGGGCGAAGCTGGACCGGGTCAGATAGACAGACAGACAGACAGACAGACAGACAGACAGACAGACAGACAGACAGACAGACAGACAGACAGACAGACAGATAGATAGATAGATCTCCGCCAGGAGCTGGGCGAAGCCGGGCCGGGTCAGCTAGTATACAATAAACATTAATTTAATGTTATCACAACGTTTCTTCTGTTGATTTCCATTACAACCAGTTCGGGTCAGTTGGGGCTTCAGTAGTAATATTACTTTCTGTCAAAAGCAATAGGTTTATGGCAGTAATTAATGGGGGGGGGGCCTAACGTCCTGTAAAGTTATCCGAATACTGACATTAACCCCAGTTAGATATCATATAGAATTCCAACTGTTATTTAACTAAATTCAGAAATAATATATAATTATAAGATAGCGATGATATCAATATTATTTAGTTTCTTTTCTACCTAGAGATATTTAGATATACTTTTGATTATTTTACTTATATAACATTCAACAACTCTTCAAACTCAACACAAGGACTTGAACGTCATTATTATCATCATCGTCGTTTGCTGTGATTCGAGCACTGGCGTTGCAAACAGATAAGTGTCTTAATTGTGACTGCTATTTTCCAGTGATTTCAGAGTGCTGATCAGTATCATCATTTTTGAAATTTTCATAGTATCATCGATCTACAACAATGCCATCACTAAGCGACTTTGTTGACTTGGGTATAAAATGTGGGTTCACAGGCAAACAGCTTGTACAGTGGAGTGAAAAGAAGGATAATGAACACACTGAAAGATAAGAGCGAATGAAAGACAGAGAATTAAGAAAATTAGATAAATAACTTGCAGAAAATCAAGCGGTACCAGGCGCACAAGCAAAGCAAGATGAACTAGACGCACAAGCAAAGTAAGCTGCACTAGATGCTCAAGCAAAGCAAGCTGAACTTGACGCACAAATAAAGCAAGCTGAACTAGTTGCATAATTAAAGCAAGCTGAACTCGACGCACAGACAAACTAAGCAGACTGAAAAGCAAGGCAAATTACAACTATAATTAGAAAATAAGACTGATAGCGCTGCACGGAGAAATGAAACAAAGGACTATGAACCAAGGAACAAACGATACCAGAGAATAATACAGAATATTAGTTCAAGTGACAGTATTTCCGCATGGACACATAATTTTGAAACTTTGGTGTCCCACTATGAGGTGCCAAATAAAGAATGGCATATTTTATATTTCAAACATTTATCGAATATCGTTACAGCCAGCCATTGAAGGTGGTGGAAACCATATCCGACCACCTAAGAACAAATTACGAGTATGTCAAAAACAGAATTTTACAGCATTTTTCGTTGGATCAGGATGTCTTTCGAACTCAATTTAAAATCCTTGCTCCAAAGACCAATCAGACATTTCTGGACTACGTATCTGAGGTCTAGAGTATTTTTTCTAAGTGGATATAAGCTGCTAAGATGCATGCTGATTTTCATCTGTTAAAGGATTTACTAATCATACTAATCAGAGATAAAATAGTATCTTCGTAACCAACTATGATCTTGAAATTTCTACAGGAGAACGAAAGTAGTTCTGTTGAGAAAATAGAAAGAAAAGGCCCAGCATATTTCAACGCACACAGAGCCATTTTCTACACTGCAACACCTGATATCGCTTTTGGTGCTGCCGCCTTAAATGTCCCCAACAGAAAATCCTTTAAGGAGGACAAAACTTATTTACATAACAACAAATAGTGGAAAGTAAAAACAGGGAAGATGATAACATGCAAATAGTGCTCGATGTCACATGGTGACAATGAAATGTGTGACAAAAATCCAGACTATCAACATTATTTTTAAAAAAAAATCATGTATCGACAGCAAACCATATAAAATCGATATACATATATGGTTAAATGTTACTTGTGTAAAGCCTATGGCCACTTGCAGAGGTCTTGTAGGGGTAGGGCATAGTTTAAACATGTAAATATAATTACTATTGACATCTGTGCTTGAAGTAGTGAGTCAGATGACGAACAATGGCCAATGCCGCTGAGGTATTTGACACCTTCACCTCATCAACGTGTAAGACTTGCAAATGTTTCACAAAAACGGTAGACTTACATGTGGTCATACCTTTACCATTGATAGCGAGCAGACGAATGCTGGAACAGATCCAAATGGAGAATTAAACTGTCATAGTGGTTTATCAATGGCCAGTTGGTGTCCGTCCTGCGTCACACAGGTACCGCAGTGGTTGGGGTTTGCTAATCATTGGTCAACAACCGTGACTATAGGGTGAACACATTATGTGTAGTACCTATGCAGGAAGAAAAAAAAAGTTATGCTATGGTATGTGCTACAATTAAGTCACTTTTCCTATATGGGAGGGTAAAGTGCGCGGCTGGGCCAATGCTCACCAACTGTAAAACGGAGGTGAGATGCTGAGCATGCTACATGCTTAGTTTGGATACTTGTTCAAAGGCTCTCACCTGGGGGATAGGAGGGATCTCCAGATGAGAGGGTCTGGCCTTCCCTTGCTCACTGGTGCACGGAGGTAAGATGCTGAGCTGGAAGCACATGTAGCCTACATCGTGAACAAGAACTAAAGGTAGAAAAGTGCCTCAGTTGCACGAAATGGTTACTGAAAAATGTCTGCATCTATGCTCACAGAAAGTGTAGTTGAAGGTGGAAGAACGTCTCAATAACATGAAATGGAACGCATGGCTAGCGAACTCATTGCGTGGTCCAAAGTCCAAAGCAAAAGCTTACATAGTGGATGTCGTCTGCAGACTGTCCGTACCTGGTTTTGACTTGAGCGACCAGTGACAAGCGAAATGCCCAATACATGGAAGTGAGGAATCAAAGCAGCCATTAGCAGGACGTGGCAATTCCTCGGGTGAGCCCAGACGCAGAGCAGTATGTGCCGGCTCTGCAATTATTGAAGCCTCCTTCGATAGCGGGGGAATGCCCATGGTCTGCCCCTGCCTTCCCTTGAGGGTTGACCATGATGTCGTTGACCATTCAACCTTGACCAGCTGAGATGTAGGCGACACCACAGAAAGAAAAGTCTAACGTCTCTTGAAACCTCGGGAAGGTAAACCCATAAAAATGTCCGCTGAAGTTGGATGTGCTGGAATACGGATGCAAATAAATCAGGCACAGTGCATAAAACGTCCGAGTGAAATGTATTTTGAGCTAGGAACAGCTCTGACTAGCTAGTTTTCCAAATAGCTTGTGTCGGGAACAGCTCTGACTAGTTAAGTTTCCGAATGTCCGTCGATCCTGGAACTATAAAGTCGTGCACTAACTATATTGTCCCCAGGCACAGCGACAAGCACATGTCCGCTGACGGGTCTGGTTGCCCAATATATTGAAGTGAGGAATTAAAGCAGACATGAGCAGGACGTGACGAATCCCTCGGTGAGCCAAGCACCAGGGCGCTATGTGTTGGCTCTGCAATTATGGAAGCCACCCTGGATGGCGGAAAATGCCATGGACTGTCCCTGCCTTCCTTTGAGGGATGACTGTGAAGTCTTTGACTGTTCCAACTTGACCAGCTGGGATGTGGACGGTACCACAAAAGTGAGAGTCTCCCAGGAATACTAACCTGGTGAAAAATGCACGCTAAAGTCGGATGTGTTGGCCTAAGGGTTTCGACCCAAGGGTGCCAAACTGGACACATTGCAATCACATCTGAAAAAACACTCCGGATGAACGCAAAGAAGAAGAAGAATCTTGACATTCGCAGATGATGTGCTGGTGTACAGACAGGGCCAGTTTGGCAAAAGACTTACAGGTGGCAGTAAACAGGGTAGCGGAGATGTGCAGGACGCAGGGGACATTATACACCCAGACAAGGCATCGGTTGTGTGGTACTCCCTGGATAACTGGATCGTCAAGGCAGATGTCCCAGGTATTATGTTGAATGGATGTCCTCTTAGTCGAGAGAGTAAACTGAAGTACATGAGTATCACCTTTGACAGGTATTTGTCTTTTAAGGATCATGTGGAGGCTTTGGTGGTGAAGGCTGGTTGGGGACTTCATGCATTGAGGGGTTTGGCAGCAACCGGGGTAGATCAGAGAATGCTGTACAGGCTCTTTCAGCAGTTAATAATTTCTGTCATTGAGTATGGTTTGGGGCTGCTGACAGTATCAAAGAGCCAGCTTGAAAGGTTGGAGCGCATACAGAATGCTGCCATGGGTTAATCCTGGGGTGCACAAAGGACACACCAATTATATGCATGAGGCATATCCTGGTGCTACCAACGGGCTTCAGACCAAATGGTACCTGAGAGTTGCCACAGACAGGGATCACCCTCTGCATGCAGCAATGGATATGGTTAAGGGTCACAGACTAAGATGAGGCAGGTCCTGGATGGCACAGGCAGAACTTTCTATATGTCAGGTGTGTGATCTAGAGACCATCAATCGTGAAAGAGAGTGGCATGAAGTTCCAGAAGACATGACGGACTGGCACAATGTAATAATAACACTGGGTCATGAGTGCAGAGAATGGGCAGGGGACTGCACTGAATTTGAAGTGCAACAGCTCATCCAGAGCAACACATATCAAGGTGACAGTCATCTACACCGATGGGTCAGTGATGAGAAACAGACGCAGTGGCTGGGGCTTTATTGCAAAGGCTAATGGACGAGTCTTGAAAAAGAAGAGCCTGGCATATGAGACTACAACCTCCAGCATGAGAATGGAGGTGGAGGCAGTAACAGTGGCATTCCGGTGGCTAGAGGAGGCTACTGCAACACACGTATTCATTACGGATTCAAATAGTATGCTTAGCAAGGTGGAGAAAGGAATGTTTCGTGTGGAATGGCTCTCGTCGCTTCAGAGGTCACAGATTGTGAGAACTGTATAGATATTTTGCCCTGGCCATGCAGGGGTACGGGGGAATGAACAGGCTGATAGGCTGGCAGGGAATGCACCTCTTGGTGGTATTTTGCCTATGGGCAAGGGGGAGGTGGTTGTGCGCTCGTGGGACCAGGTGGAGAAGGCGGAGGAACGGATTGAGAACCAATATGTGGAAAGAATGAGGTTGTAGGGAATCAGCAGGGGTTCTGGAAGAATCTCAAAACTGAGAGGGAAGACCAGGAGAACTTTTAATCAGCGGTGGGAACGATTAGTAGTATGACTCTTTGCTGACTGCTGAACAAGGGGACGAGCACATATGGGAATGTCCTGAGTGCTGTGATATCGGTTCTTAACTCAACTCAACTCTAATAATAAAACATTCTAAAACTGTATCTTATCTCTAATCACAAACACTCTAAAACTGTATCTCCAATGATAAAATTCTAAAACCATCTTTAATGATGAAACTCTAAAACTATATATCCAATGATAAAACTCTAAAACTATTTATAACTATAAAATACTCTAAAACTGTATATAATGATTAAATTCTCTAAAATTGTATTTTTTATGATAAAACTCAAAACTGTATCTCCAATGATAAAACTCTAAAACTATCTTTAATGATGAAACCCTAAAATATTTCCAATGATAAAACTCTAAAACTGTATCTCTCATGAGAAAACTAAAACTATCCCTGGCAACAAAACAATCCAAATGCATCAAGTTCAGACAAACATGCCATAGACTAGACAGCCAGTTTAACTCTTCCTATCCCAAAAGTTGCAAAATTTGTGATCGGCTATTCCCTGCGATGATTACTTATCATTGCATCAAGTGATAGTTGTATTACGGGGAAGAAAAAATAAAAATCCAGGATGCCGGTCACCTTGGCACCAGGAAATGCTTACTTGGTGCCTGTATTTTCTATTTTCTTAGCTAACATTTGCACACAGAAATATGCTAGCTCATGAGGCACTGGTGCTGGCACCTGAATAATATTTAGATTGTCCTACCTATGACTGTATATTTTATGTTTGTCCAGACCACACTAAAAACAGGTTTTTCTTGTGGCCATGTTACTTCACACGCTTCATCAACATGTGACAAGCAATTGTTTGTTTCATGAAATTTATTCATGAGAAAGAAATGATTTTTATGCCTGATGTCATTCTTAGGCCTGTGTTTATAAAATAACAAATACAGAGCCTTCTTTCATTCTCTTGAAATTTGTCTACATCTGCAATGTTGTCTCTTTTATAAATGTTACTGTCTTTGTTAGTTCACTCAGTGGTTCACAGAGTTTATCTTCCAGTTATTTCTCTAGGAACAGAAGGTTTGCCTAGATATGTCATATTTTGGGCAGTCTTGGAGTATGTGGTCTGCTGCCTGTGGCGCCAATTTACATGTGCACATGGTTGATTCACCAATCCATAATTATGCATATATGTGGTTGCGTAATCCATTGTGTCCTGTTCTGAGGCGCAGAATAATTATTTGCTCTAGTCTGTCCATAAATTAGTAATAATCTTGAGCTGGGGTTGGTGTACAGGGCCTCATTTAAGTTTCTCACATTCAACGACAGAAACACTGTTTTAGAGGTACATAGTGTGTATTAGTTAGTTAGCCGACAGATCATCCTCATTGCACATTGAACCATTCAGTCCATAAGTGCTCAGATGTCCTCAGTAAATCCTCAGCATGTAGCGGCTAATGACACTAGTTCTGTGTTGGTTTATTAATCTTCTTTGGCTTCCTGAATGGTGTTCATTCTCACTAATTATCATAGTTTTTTTTTTTTTTTTATGTTAATAAGCCACATTCTGCACTGTGCCTGTTTACTTCTTTAGTTCCTAATATTTGTTTATTAAAAAGTCGCTTTCACCCAATCAATTGCTGAAGAATTTTTTTTTTAAATTGTGTCCAGCAGGGAATCGAACCTCGAGCTCCCACGTATCAGGCGGAGACACTTACCACTATGCTACTGAGGTTATGATTTGGAATCAACAAAAATGTATAATAAAGTCACTCGCATGTCCCGTTGACGTCACATACGCTAAGTCACGTGACTTGGCAAATCACATGACCAGCCAGGAAAGTTCCACTATGAATAAAGGGATAATTTGTTCATCGTCGGGGTATGAATAGTCACTTCATTTATATAAATAAGAATATATTTCATACTTACCGTAATTAATTGGGTTTTTTTTGGTGTTGGTGATAGAATTAAATCAATTAAAGATGCATTTTTGAATTCTGCATACAATTTTAAATATATCTGGAAAGTTTCATCTCATTAATAGTTACTTTTGTGTATGAAAACAACATTTTCTGCGAAGATGTGTTTGTGTTCTTTGCGCATATTAATCCGACTGGCATGTGCACTTTGTAACACTATTCTGGTGGTCCTTATAGGATTAAATCAATTATAGATGTATTTTTGAATTCTGCATACAATTTTACATATATCTGGAAAGTTTCATCGCTGTAATAGCTTCAGCTGTAAATGAAAAACAACATTTTCTGCGAAGCATGACTTTGTGAATGGGGAAACGCATGGCCACGTGCCATGGCAACTGAGCATATCAATCGCTATGGCATGTAAACTTTCACTTTTCAACACTCAAAACGTGCAATTTGACCTACTAAAGTTAAAGAGAACACAAGTTTAAAGATTATTAATAATTCATTTGTATACTTGTACTATCTTTTAATCAATTAACATGACGGAACATATTTTTGAAGTCAGTTTTCATAATCCGCCTTTGACCCGTTGGTTGAGACCAACCTCGCACGCGCAGAAAAATGAAAACGGCACACTGAACCGTAAATAAATTTTTTCTGGCGCTTTCAATAGAAAACCATCAATTGTAGTTGGATCTTCAAATTCTGTATCCAATTTTACAGAAGTTGGAAAGTTTCAACACTAAACTTGCTTTAATTGTGGTTGAAAAACAGGCAAAAATGTTATGATCATGAAACCCAAAATGGCGACTTGACTATATAAATATCTTTGTAGGACAATCATTGTGTCCATGCTAGCGTAGTCGTAAGCATTCCGCCTGTCACGCGGGAGACCAGGGTTCTATTCCCGGCTGGGCATATTTATTTTTTTTTAATTTTTCACAAAATTATTAGGTGATATAATAAATACTAGGGTTTAGGGTTTAGTCGATGGATCAACATCACGGCACACGGGTGCAACCCATAAGTGCTCCGTTCTCCTCCTAACTCAATCCTGAGTCTGGAGAAACTCAGCTCAGTGCATGAACTCCGTAGCACCGGCAAGGATCCTGAAATACTTTGGGTAGATTTTTAACTCGAAATTTTGCCCGGGCAGCACCGTTAGGCTACTCTTTTTCGATTTCCAACTGTCAAGGGATTTTTTACATGCGTAACACTATACACGGGCATCCGATCTCACTACCCAGAGACCAGGGGAAATTTATTACTAGAAGTCCACGAGAAAAGATCTCGGCATCACCGGGGCTTGAACCCGGGACCTCCAGCACTCGAGGCGGACACCATACCTCGAGACCACGCAGCCCCCTATAATAAATACTATTAACCATTATGAACTAAAATATTATGGGAGAGTTTATACTTAGCTGAAGTATGAATAAACAGATACTTTATACATAGCTGAAGTATGAGTAAAGGAATACTTTATACATAGTTGAAGTATGACTGTTTAAATATCAAGAATAATTTTCCAGATTGGTATCCCCAATACAAATAATTGTGTCCCCAGGCGTGATCAAGAATTGTTAACTTGCGTTTCTGTACACTTACTGTTTACAGGCATCCATCTTTGTTTACATTACCGACCTACTATTTCCTACTATTTATGTCCTGATCATTCCGGTCCAAGCTGACAGTAATATGCGTCGCCTCAGAGAGACTTGATTAGGCAATTAAAACATCAGGCTTTCGAATGACTGGCCTGATGAATTAACAAATAGGGAGAGTTTATTCGTAGAGCTCTACGAATAAACAAAGCGTTTATTCGCAGGGCCCTACGAATAGACACTTTGTTTATACACAGGGCCCTATGAATCGATACTTTATACTTAGTTGAAGTATGGCTGTTTAAATATCAGGCGAGTTTAAGAATTGTTAACTTGCGTTTCTGTACACTTACTGTTTACAGGCATCCATCTTTGTTTACGTTACTGACCTACTATTTCCTACTATTTATGTCCTGATAATTCTGGTCCAAGCTGACAGTAATATGCGTCACCTCAGAGAGACATGATTAGGGTCGTTAGGCAATACAAACACCAGGCTTTCGACTGATTGCCCTCATGAATTAACAAATAAACAAGGAAATGCTACGGATATAAAGTGCAGGAAAACCTGGTATATGTGAAGCGGGTTGAAAAGAGAGATAGATAATGAAGATAGTGTGCGAGACAGATATGTGAGATATGAGAAAGATGTGTTGAAAGACATAAAAAAGTGATAAAGACAAGAAAGAGAGAGGGGGAGGAGGGAGATAGAGAAGAAGAGAGAGAGATGTCTGTATGCCTCTCTATATGTCCGCCTGTCTGTATGCCTCTCTATTTGTCCACCTGTCTGGATGTCTCTCTACATGCCCGGATGTCTCTCTGTCTCTATCTGTCCGTCCGTCTGACAGCCTGCGTGATTTCTTGTTCTCTATCAGCCTACTTGTATCTGTCCATTTGTATATATGTCTATCTGAATCTCTATCTAACAAACTGTCTGTCTGTCTTTCCATATGCATATGTACGTCTGGTTGACTCTCTGTGTGTATGTATGCGTGTGTCTGACTCTCTATCTGTCTGCCAGTTTATATCAGTTGTTTATTTGTCTGTATCTCTGACTGCCCCCCCCCCTCTCTCTCTCTCTCTCTCTCTCGGCCGGTCAACCTGCCTGTTCAGAGTATTGCAGGGAGAGGTTGAAAGAGATGTATGAATTGGCATGGTGGAACACAGATGATCGACGAGCGAGTGTCTGGTTGGATCTAGCTACCCATCTACCTGCGTACCTACTATCCACCTACCTGCCTAGCTACCCACATACCTGCTTACTTAACTACCTACCTGTCTACCTACCCACCCTTCTACCTGCCTACTTAACCACTTTCGTGTCTATGAATATGAATATGAAAACTATGAATATTACAAAGAATTATCGCCGAATCAATGGAGTACGTGCTTTGTGCTCGATACTTTTGACAACAGCCAGCGGGGAGAGAATTAAGCGGAGGAGAAGAGGTAGGGGAGAGGGGGGAAGGAAAAGAAAGAAGAGGGCTGGAGCCAGAAGGGGTAGAAGGAAAACGGATCGTTTGGGACTCAAAAATGTGTGGGTTGGGTATTGGAATTGCCGTAGTGCAAAGCAACGAGGACCAATACTGGAGAAACTGGTACTAACTAAATTACACTCACTTTAAACAACACAATTCTAAATGAATTATTGTCGGGCAAGGAAACGAACGATTGACATTTGACTTTCATCCAATTAATTGCTGAACCATTATAAAAAAATAAGGGAGAGTTTATTCGCAGGGCCCTGCGAATAAACAAAGCGTTTATTCGCAGGGCCCTGCGAATAAACAACGCGTTTATTCGCAGGGCCCTACAAATAGACGCTTTGTTTATTCGCAGGGCCCTATGAATCGATACTTTATACTTAGTTGAAGTATGGCTGTTTAAATATCAGGCGAGTTTAAGAATCGAAGTGTCTATTCGCAGGGCCCTGCGAATAGACAAAGCGTTTATTTGCAGGGCCCTGCGAATAAACAAAGTGTTTATTCGCAGGGCCCTGTGTGCTGGTCACGTGATTATTCCCGTAGGGCCCTGCGAATAAACAAAGTGTTTATTCGCAGGGCCCTGTGTGCTGGTCACGTGATTATTTCCGGAAACCCCGCTGGTCACGTGACGTTTCATTGGCGCTAATTTCCTTCCAACGAACGATACTGAGCGTGCTTCCAACGTTTCCTTTCCTGCTACCTGCAAACGATACTGAGCGTACTTTCCAAAAATGGCGTTAGAGACAGGAGCCTTCTTTTCAAGTTACCAGGAGTTTCAGGATATTCTTAAAAAGAACGAAGACGAGTGTGGTGTGCTGTTTGTCAAAGCTAGCTCAAAGAAGGTAAGATTACTGATTGAAATGGAGAGTCATGCCAAAAAAGCCAAGCCATGAAATTATTTAGTAGCCTGCTAACCAATTGCCGTAGCCTACAATATTTTTTTTTTAAATACTCACAGGCCACAATAATGTTTGTAAGGTTTTCTTTGTTAAAGTATATCACTTCTTCTTTCATTTGCATAAATATGCCTACATGCCGACTCTGGTGATCGAGTGAAATGGCGAGTCATGCCAAAAAAGCCAAGCCATGAAATTAAAAAAGCCAAGAAGAAAAAAAAAAGCAGAACATTTCCCAATAATAATCAAATTTTTTAGGGTAGTTTTGACACTATTTGATGCACAATGCTGATGAATGGCAAACACGTAGGAGATACATCTGGCATTCTAGACCAAAACTGAAGTGTTGCACCCAACCATACTGGAAGCACCATCTGATGCAAAACCAATGCAATTTTTTTAATGGTTGATTAATTTTTAAATTTCACCTTTAATCAAATATATAGATATAATACAATGGTGTTTATTTTCTTTCAGTTGAGGGATGAATCACCATATTTGGAAAGGCTCCAATATCAACAAATAACGTTTACTTGCAAACAAGGGCACCGTACACGTACGAGCACTAGCCAAGGCATCAGACCAAACCAAAAGTAAGCTTTATTATATATTTATCCCTCTATAAATTCTACTTAGAGACAGACATGAGCGCCATTTTATTGAAGAATATGAAAAGCCAAGGTACAAACCAGACTAAAGTGTGGTAGGCTCTAAGGTAAAAGAAGCCATACGTGCAATACACCTCTATGCCTGACACCTTGTTTCAAGCCTTACCACATGGTACACTTACTGTTACCAGGCATACATGTTTGTTTACGTCACCGTCCTGATAATTTTGGTCCAAGCTGACAGTATATCATCACACTTTAATCACATGCTTTGAGTTTCTCAGTTCTATATATGTTTAATATTTTTACGTATTTGCAAAAAATAATTATTTCCTCAACGAGGAATCGAACCTCGAGCTCCCGCGTGACATGCGGAGACACTTATCACTACATTACTGAGGACACGTTAACGAATCAACAAAAATTTATAATATAGCTACACGCATAGGAATAATCACATGACCTACTTCTATTGCGAATAGCCACTTTGATTTTTTAAATGTATAAGAATTCCTCCTCCTCCATTTTCTATTGAATTTTTGGCTGATCCATATGCATATGGCACGGGTCCAATTGCTACTTGGGCAATATGCCACGGTCAGCATAGCTGTTACGGTCATTGGAACACACAAGCCCCTCTACCTCGTCACCGCGGACACACGGCAGAGGGGATATTATGGTTTTAAAACATCTTCTGAAATTTCTATACATTGCTGGTCAGCAAAGTGTTAATTATTCAAGAGCTGATTCTGTGAGTTATATGATTGATGAAAAACATCCACAAATTGTTTCAGAACATTAAAGACTGGATGCCCTGCTTTTATACGTCTGGTGGAGGATCGGACTACATGTAAACTCAAAGTCGCCAGCTGCCACTTGGTACATGAGAACCACCCTACTGGAAAAGAGGTATTGTTTTCTTTTAATTCTCTGGTATTTTGGTATAAAATGATTGTACCACTTAGGAAAATTTACAAATGTATTAAAGAAAAAGTCTGTGATTTTGCTTTGCTTCTTGGCTTGTGGAAAATGTCTTCCAATTGCCTGTTAAGGCACAAAATGGTGAGACTGCTTCATCTGAACTTCCAGTCTGTTGGTTGAATGGCATACATAGCCCTATACTATCAATGCTTGAAAGATTGACACTAGTAGAAACATTGTCAATGTTCACAAACTCCTCTGGATCAATCTTCAGCTCCTTATACAATCTAGCAAGTAATGGCTCCTAATAATGACCATGTGCTCACATGCATCCAATGTGGACGAACATTTACAGCGCAAATAGGACTTGTCAGTCACATTCGTTACCGCCACTGGTTGTAGTTATTAAGCCTTTTTGAAGCACAATGTAACAAACTATCGTCTGTCAAGACGGCATGGTGCCAATGTTACCCCACAATCTATGTTCACCTGAATTTAAGCAAAATTGCTTAAAAGTCTTTTTTGACACTGTTTAAATTAACGGGGAGACCTAAATGCTTATTTATTATACATAATTATATAAAATAATTGTGAAGTAATTTTTTTTTTCGTTTCAGTTTTCTCAACTCTATCCGGAAAACAGAAAACCGAGCATGTCAAGTGAGCTCAAAATGCTATTTTCTGTACAGTCTGTGCCTGCTCGAGACATACAAGACATCGTGAGGCAAAATAGTGGGCAAATACTTCTCCGCCATGATGTGTGGAATTTAAAATACAAGCTGTGTGACCAGGGGAGCGGGGAAGAGTCTGAGAATGTGGCAAAGGTATTAGAAACGTTGCAAGCTGAGGGGGGGATGGTTAAGTATGGAATAAATGAGGGTGGTGAGTTTAAATATTTAGCATTCATGACTAAAGAAATGCTTCATTACCTGGCTCAATTCCCTGAGGTTCTCATTATGGACACTACCTATAAGGTAAATAAAAATAATTACCCCCTCCTAAACATTCTTGTCGTGGACAGCAATGGTCAAGGAAGGCCGGTATTTCATGCTTTTCTGGCTTCGGAAGATGCTGTTGTTCTCTCTTCTTGTCTTTCTTTTTTTTCAAGTGCTTTTTCTTCAAACCTCCCTAAGACTATATTTGTCGACAAGGCCATGGCAGAAATCTGTGCTATTCGGACATCTCTTCCCTCTGTTGCAATTCGTCTCTGTGCTTTCCACACAGCCACAGCTGTCAGAAAAGCTCTTCAGCAGAGAAAGCTGCCCTCCTCTCAAGTGACTTGTCTGTTTGAACTGTTTGCAAATCAAATGTCCTGCACTGATGTATCTGAGTACAATGCCCTCAAAGACAAGATGTCTGAACTTTCCTCTCCTGATGTTGTCAAATACTTTACTGATAATTGGTGGAATTGTCCACAACTTTGGGCTGCTTCTTTCCTGGTTTCACAAACTTTTCATGTTACGACAACAAATCATGCTGAAACATTCCATCAGAAAATTAAGAAAGTCCTTTCCTCTAAGACTCCACTTAGCAATTCTATTACTGAGCTCCTTAAAATGACAAAGATCACGATGCAATCCAGAGATGCCTCTGCCTGTCTACGCTCTATTTCATTAAAGTACAACACAGAGCATAATTCGGATATTGTCAATGAAATTCAGAATGACCTCTCTTCTAATGCAGCCGATTGGGTCGTAGAACAGTTTCTTATCTCTAAGAAAACAAAATATGTCTTCCAGTGTTCATTAACTTGTCCTGATACATACCTTATGTCATCTGAAACTTCTAGCTCATCTCCGTACAGCTGCACTATCCACTCCTGTTCTTGCGATTTCTTTTTAAAATTCAATTTACCTTGTAGACACATATTTGCTTTACGCTCTTATCTTAGTCTACCTATTTATCACTGTAATGATGGGCGCTTTAAGAGCACTCCTATCACTCCTGCTTCTCTTGACTCCATTGATCACAGCATCACACATGAAGTCCTGCCTACACGAAATGCCAGCACTCCTGAATCTCGGTATCACATTACCAAAGAAATCACGAAGGCCATTGAATCTTTCTTTCCTTTATTGGGAGTACAGGCTTTCGAAACTGCCATCTCTCATCTTAATAGGGTCTTCACTCTGATTAAATCTGCCCGTCCTCTAGCTGTAGTTGACCTTTCAGAAGCTGACATTCAAACTCTCCCCTGCATGGACAATCTATGCTCTGATGTCCTACCCACTTTGTCTGAACCATCTTCCTCTGTGTCTTCTGATAGTGTTGGTGCTGCTGTCCTACCCACTTTGTCTGAACCATCTTCCTCTGTGTCTTCTGATAGTGTTGGTGCTGCTGTCCTACCCACTTTGTCTGAACCATCTTCCTCTGTGTCTTCTGATAGTGTTGGTGCTGCTGTCCTACCCACTTTGTCTGAACCATCTTCCTCTGTGTCTTCTGATAGTGTTGGTGCTGCTGTCCTACCCACTTTGTCTGAACCATCTTCCTCTGTGTCTTCTGATAGTGTTGGTGCTGCTGTCCTACCCACTTTGTCTGAACCATCTTCCTCTGTGTCTTCTGATAGTGTTGGTGCTGCTGTCCTACCCACTTTGTCTGAACCATCTTCCTCTGTGTCTTCTGATAGTGTTGGTGCTGCTGTCCTACCCACTTTGTCTGAACCATCTTCCTCTGTGTCTTCTGATAGTGTTGGTGCTGCTGTCCTACCCACTTTGTCTGAACCATCTTCCTCTGTGTCTTCTGATAGTGTTGGTGCTGCTGTCCTACCCACTTTGTCTGAACCATCTTCCTCTGTGTCTTCTGATAGTGTTGGTGCTGCTGTCCTACCCACTTTGTCTGAACCATCTTCCTCTGTGTCTTCTGATAGGGTTGGTGCTGATTTCTCAATTCCGGCTTCTTCCTCTGCTGCATCATCCTGTGGATTTTCTAACGTTAAAATGTCCCTGGTAAAAACAAAAGGTAGGCCGAGACAGGTACAAGCTTTTACCAGGAGGTACAATAAAAGAAAAACGTGTCCACAGGACTTTCATTCCAGATCATGTGAGGAGAAGAAGCAAATGCTTCTATCTGGCTGTCTACTCGATTCATCTGTCCTTCCACCTTACTCTGTCTCTAATCTAAAGTCACCAGAAAACATTCTATCTGTCTTTGCTAATGAAAGCATTTCTTTGTCATCAATTGAACATCTCTTTGTTGAAGAGGCATGGGTGACCTTGCAGGCCAGAATTGAAGAAAAAATAAAGAAGGAACTTTTCAGCTGCAACTCTTGTGCCAACAGGGACGATGGGGAGATAAAAATGATTGAGTGTGAGGGCTGTTTAGAATGGTATCACTACCAATGTGTTGGTGTGCGGACTAATTCAAAACCTAGTAAATGGTTTTGTGTCGATTGCTGGAGGTAGTTTATAACTTTATATATGCTCTTCAGCTATCCGCATCATCATGCTTATTATAATCATTCTCATAATCAACATGGTTTCCTTATCTCATTGTAATTATTATCATAATTATTACATTGTCGTTACAATCACCATCATTATTGATATACTGTCATGAAAAGTGGTTACTCATGTGATTTGTTTGTCCATGTGCTCATCTCAAAAAGTAAATCTACTGACTACTTACACATTACACTAGTTAGTTAGTTAGTCGCGGTTCCAACTTCACGGCAACGGGTCGTCCCCATATTGCTCCGTTCCTGTGCCAGTGAATATCACAAAATGCTCCTCACTGCCCCATGTGAACAATTACCAGGGACATTACACTAGTTTGACTTACCAGTGTTTACACATTTACAATAGTTTCCTTAAGTCTTAAGTTACTCTAAATTATTGTAGATTGAGTTGCTTAAGAAATAAAATTTACAACATGTCTAATGCTTTATACATTAACTAAGTTGATTAGCTGGGAGAAAATAAACATTGTAGTTTTCTCCTATTGTACAGTTTATCTTATGCCTATGATAACTGAGTACAATATTATTTACTGGAACTGGACTATCAATATCAATAATATGTATATGCCATTTGTTGTAAAGTAGATTGTTATTTTATGACATGTATACTCAATATCATCATTTATGTATAATAAATCATGAAAATAAGGGTATTTTCTCTTTGTGTGTTTTCTTGTCGTTGTAAAATTGTTTGAATTGACAGTCCTAGATTTATTTAGTTGGTAGAGGAGAGGCAAGGAACCACCAAAAGGTTAATTTTTATACACAGTAAAACTTCATTGTATTCCTTGGTTCTCCGAAACTCTATTGAATGGTCTCAAACCACTGAGCCAGTAACAGCCAATAACAGTATCATTCCAATAACTTAAAAGGGCAACGTTAAAGTACTGAAAATTATTAGACGTTGTAGTAACAGAGAGTGCAAGGAAAGGACTCTCCTTGAATATCAAGAAAACAGTAACTGTACCAGAGTACAGAACCAACAAAGACTGGGTTTTTTATTCAAAGACTGTTTATTTTCTTCACGATGACAACATGGCTTCTTCCCAGTTCTAAGGCGGGATGTTGACTGTCCCCTGACAACCCACTACGTCACGACTTGACATCCCCCCCCCCCCCATTCTCCTCCGATGCTCAATCGTGCTGTAGCTGTTTCCCACTAGATCCTAATACCCTAATCCTCCACTACTGTTACATAACAATGGTAATATCAAAGATAATGGTGACACCAAAATGTGACATAGAAATAGAAGGAAAAATCCTTAACCAAGTGGATAGTTTTAGAATTCCTTGGACTGCCAGAGTAACTAACGATGATTGCCTGACACAGGCTAATGAAACTAGAACATCTTTATTCGGTCACGTGATGAGAAGAGAGGCATTGGAGAACATCGTAACAACTGGAAAGATCGAGGGGAAGAGAGGCAGAGGCAGACCAAGAGAAATGATGCTGGATGGATTGAGACGGTGGCATGGAGGAATATCAGCAGCAGAGTTGATCCAGAAAACCAAAGACCGAGATCTGTGGAGAGCCATGAACGCCAACTGGCACGGCACTTGATGATGATGATAAGACCACAAGCCGGTCTCCCTGACCGAGGATTTTATACGACTTTCTTCGCAATCCCGTTTATCCACGCTGGAACAGACAGAACTACAAATATTAGATTTGAAGAGAAAACTACAGAAATGAGGTGATCGAGTGAAATGGCGAATCATGGTGGGGATCATCTCATTTAATTCATATAAGTAGTCATATAGCTGCCTGCCCTACACTCTGAAGGTTGTGAGTTCACGTCCACGTCGTGCGTCCTGGGCAACAGGTCTCTTCGGGGACCTGGCTAACATCAGTAGGATCGATGATTCTTCCGAAGTCGGAGAGTGTCTGCCTGCATGGCGAGGAACCACCAGTCTGCACACCAATAAGCCATACATGGGACAACGGATACTCACGCAAACCTCAGGTCCTGTGTGACATCACAATGATGTTGGACAACAGGATGCCTTCATCCGACATACAGGACTTTTGCGTTGGAGCTCAAGCCAACGAACACAAGCAAGCATGTTGGACAACAGGACTTCACGCTGGATTTCACAGCCAGCGAACACAAGCAAGCATTCAGTTCATGAGCGCATATGTTTGGAACTCCGGGGGTCATCGCAGATACTATGGAGTTTGAGATCTGTGCAATGTTTTTGGTAGGCCGCTCTGCACAAAGAGACCAAGCCTACATGATGAAACTCGGTGCAAAGAAAGTCTATCCTTTTGCCTTGTGACCTTTCATGTTGTAAGAACACCGCTCATTTAATTGTTCTCTTTCAACATGGACAACTGAGGATCGAATGGCTTAAATCCACCCCAATAGACAAGAAACAACACATTTATAAAGAGGATATAAAATAACAGTGCTGGGTATGTTCCAGAAGTGTGCATTGAAGAATTCACATCTATCGATCACGTTTAATTTATTTCATTCTGACAGAATGGGCTAGAATTCTACACACATGTAATGAAAAGTCATAATCAGCATCTGGAAGAAGATGCTAGCCAATAGTACAGGTAATATATTTGGAACAACTCTTACCATACAAGGCATAAGTTAGACACACAAATTGCAAACAGACTGACAGACACACGGGTTTACACAGACAGATAGGTGTATGTGGACGGTAAGAGGTTATTCTGTAGATGGGTACAGAGTCAAAGATATACTCACTGTTATTTTGAGTAATAGCATTTCTGGTTCATCTTTCGCAAAATATATCTAGTCAGCTCAACAGGTTACAGAGGACAGAACATGTTCCATGTCTGTCTCATTTATGATAGCAATGATTGCTTATACGGTATGAAATATAGCCTATTCATTTCCAACGTAAAACAATGTTATTGCATACTTTGTTTGGTATTTCAATCAAATTAATATTATTTTAATCATGTTCAGTTTATAATCGCTGCACTTCAGACATGTCCATAGGTGCTGCGATCTCATGGGCAGCAAATTCTTCAGCTCAGAGTGACTAACTCTACCAGTCTAGTATTGACTGACAAGCTTCCTAACGTGCTTGGTGAGCTGCACAATCTTCAATCCGATCACCTGCATTCTAACTATTCATGCTGTTTCATTCAGTGTAAAGTCCTTGTTTTGACTGAACTCTCTTAATAATGTTGGCTCGATCCATTGGATGACCTCAGATAGAGCTACAGTCAGACTATCTGGTCTTTCATTGCACACAATACCCATATGTCCTGATGCAAAGATAAATTTAACTATGAAATTCTTTACTTCAATTAAATACCTGCACAAAGGACCTGCTTCAACTTTCTGGATCAGGCTCATTTAATCACTATTTCTGCAAGCATGCGTGTAGTTTTGTGATTAAAGCCAACGTAATGACATCGTTACTGACAACACATCATACTGCTTTCATACTGCTTGAGGTTGTAAAAGCACAGTTGGGTTCCTGTACAATTCTGTCATGTGAGCATGCCGAGAATGCTTATGCACAACGTTGAAGCTGAAAAACTGACTCATCTGAGCATATAACTGCATCCTGATCATCCCAGTTGTCATTAATGAGGGTCTTGACATATGTAAAGACTGCCACAGAATTTCACTCTTAAACTTGTTGAACTGAGTAAGAACAGAAAGAGATGTCCCTAAAGTTTGGGATCACTGGTGTCCATTTTTGCTTAGAATCAATATGTGTGATCCGTTTTCCTTCTACTCCTTCTGGCTCCAGCCCTCTTCTTCCGTTTCCTTCCCCTCTCCCATACCTCTTTAATACACACGGGCGTCCGAACTCACTACCCAGAGACCAGGGGAAATTTATTACTACAGGTCCACGAGAAAAAAATCCCAAAAGTAGGCAGGTAGATGGGTTGTTGGACAAATAGATGGTTAGATAGGTAGATATGTTGGTAGGTAGACAGGTAGGTAGTTAAGTAAGCAGGTATGTGGGTAGCTAGGCAGGTAGGTGGATGAGTAGGTACGCAGGTAGATGGGTAGCTAGATCCAACCCGAAACTCGCTCGTCGATCATGTGTGTTCCACCATGCCAATTCATACATCTCTTTCAACCTCTCCCTGCAATACTCTGAACAGGCAGGTTGACCGGCCGAGTGACCGAGAGAGAGAGAGAGAGAGAGAGAGAGAGAGAGAGGGGGGAGCAGTCAGAGATACAGACAAATAAACAACGGATATATAAACTGGCAGACAGATAGAGAGTCAGACACACACATACATACACACAGAGAGTCAACCAGACATTCATATGCATATGGAAAGACAGACAGACAGTTTGTTAGATAGAGATTCAGATAGACATATATACAAATTCTTCAACAAGTGAATAGGTACAATTATCTCGGAACAGTAATAACATCTGATGGGAGATGCCTTGAAGAGATTAGAACAAGAATCGCCATGGCGAAAGTAGCCTTTAGCAAGATGAAAAACATACTGACCAATAAAAAGATGTCAATTGACACGAGAAAAAGAGTGTTGAGATGCTACATAGAACCTGTACTTTTATATGGATGTGAAGCATGGACAATGAGCAGCCAGGCTGAAAAACATCTGATGGCTGTAGAAATGTGGTTTCTGAGGAAAATGCAAAGAATACCATGGACAGCCAGAAAGACCAATGAACAAGTCCTTCAAGAAACAAATGAAGATCGTAAACTGATCAGAGACATTAGACGTAGACAGTCACAATTTTTTGGGCATGTTATGAGAAGAAATGATTTTGAGAACTTGGTGACAACTGGTAAGATCGAGGGGAACAGACCAAGGGGAAGACCTAGAAACAAGTATCTGGATGGCTTGGCCTTGTGGCATGGTCGAGACAGAAACACGGAACTGATCCACGACTCTGTTGATCGAGTGAGATGGCAGAACATGATCTCATATCATATCTCACATATCTCTGTCTCGCACACTATCTTCATTATCTATCTCTCTCTTCTCTCTTTTCAACCCGCTTCACATATACCAGGTTTTCCTGCACTTTATATGCATAGCATTTCCTTGTTTATTTGTTAATTCATGAGGCCAGTCAGTCGAAAGCCTGGTGTTTGTATTGCCTAACGACCCTAATCATGTCTCTCTGAGGTGACGCATATTACTGTCAGCTTGGACCAGAATTATCAGGACATAAATAGTAGGAAATAGTAGGTCGGTAACGTAAACAAAGATGGATGCCTGTAAACAGTAAGTGTACAGAAACGCAAGTTAACAATTCTTAAAGGGAGAGTTTATTCGCAGGGCCCTGCGAATAAACAAAGCGTTTATTCACAGGGCCCTGCGAATAAACACTTTGTTTATTCGCAGGGCCCTGCAAATAAACGCTTTGTCTATTCGCAGGGCCCTGCGAATAGACACTTCGAAAAAATAAAAAAAGGTCCGGAAAGGAAACGAACCTCGAGCTCCCGCCCATCAGGCGGGCGCTCAATCAACTATGTAACTGACGACACGTTTTCCAATCAACGAAAATGTATAATATAGCCGCAAACTTACGTTAAATCACGTGACCAGCCGTGCCCTACGAATAGACGCTTTGTTTATTCGTAGGGCTCTACGAATAGACACTTCGTAACAAATAAACAATGACATGCTACTCATATAAAGTGCAGGAAAACCTGGTATATGTGAAGCAGGTTGAAAAGAGAGAGGAGAGAGATAGATAACAAAGCTAGTGTGAGAGACAGAGATATGAGAAAGATGTGTTGAAAGATATAAAAAAGTGATAACTTTTATATAATATAAATAAGATATAAAAGTGACAAAAAAGGAATAACTTTGATAAACAAATATTTAAAACATCAGTTCATAATCATAGTTCCTAATATTTGTTTATTAAAAAGTCGCTTTCACCCAATTAATTCCTGAAGAATTTAAAAACAAAAATAGTGTCCGGCAGGGAATTGAACCAACAGCTCCCACTTATCAGGCAGAGACTCTTACCACTGTGTTACTGAGGATACGATTTTGAATCAACAAAAATATATAACATAGCCACGCTCATGTCCCGATGACGTCACATACGTTAAGTCACGTGAATTGGCAAATCATGCGACCAGCCGGGAAAGTTCCGCTATGAATAAAGGGATCATTTATTCATAGCTGGGGTATGAATTGTTAGAAATGAAAAAAATTGTTAGAAAAAAATGTTAGTCAGGTCTTAGTCAGATATGACTGAGCTACCGTATAACAGTAGACGGTACTACCTGGTTTCTGTTAGCGCTGAACGTTGGGCGGCGCTTACCAAACCCGACACCCCACATTGTGCCAACGGCTTCGGGCGGAAGAGCGCAATTGGGAGGGTACAAGCCTTACCCTGGTGCGAGGAAATGCAAGCTAAAGACAAAATGTCATGGCAGGGCAGACCAGGCCCTAAGCCTTGGTTGGCGACTGGTCTAGGATCGAAGCTCCGACAGGCGGACAGTTAGAGCATTGCTTTGCTGATCCGGCAGCTTCTGCAGCTTGTCTTGTTCCAGATGTAGGGGTGTTACCTTTCCTCTGGAGTAAACTAGGGCAGGCCGAGAGAGGGATCATGCTGCATGGGCAACACATGATCTCTATATTTTAGCCCAGGCTTTGTGCTATGGAGAGGCAATAACTCCATCCCTGGTCTTAACTGGTCTCGGAATCAAAGCGAGAGGCAACTGTTACGGGTTATAAGTCCTTGTCAGTTGGCGTAGACATGGGGCGCCACGCGTTGCCTCTGACGGTGGGAGACACCTATAGGTGTCACTGATCAGCTACCGCCCGCCTCAAGCTGGGCAGCCCCCAGCCAATTGGGTGCTGATCCGCCACAGCCTGCCTGCTTCAATGGGTGCTTGGGGCTAGGACAAAATCTGAATCGCAGGCTGTAAAACCAATGCACCAGGCACAAACAAAAATAAAAATAGAAACCTCAAGCTACGGCTTGCAACCTGGAACGTGAGAACCATGTGTCCAGGATTTTCCACTGACTTGACCAATATTGACGATGTGAGAAAAACGGCTGTGATTGATGCCGAACTCAATCGTCTTAACATTGATATTGCTGGCCTGCAGGAGACTCGCCTCGCTGAGGAAGGGTCACTCAGGGAAAACAACTACACTTTTTTCTGGAAGGGTAGAGGGCAGGCAGAAAAAAGGCAACACGGTGTGGGCTTTGCAGTGAAGAATTCGCTACTGAGAATGATTGAAATTCCAGCAGGAGGAAATGAAAGACTATTATCCCTGCGCTTGGCAACCTCTTGTGGGTTTGCCACCATTATTACTGCATATGCACCGACACTCGATTCCTCTGATGATGTGAAGGATTTGTTCTATGAGGAGTTAGACTCCGTGATCAAGGCAGTTCCAAAATCTGACTACATTTATATGCTCGGTGATTTCAATGCTCGTGTGGGCAAGGACTCGAGTTCATGGCCAGTGTCCCTTGGAAAATACAACATCGGTCGCATGAATGAAAATGGGCAAAGGCTGCTGGAGCATTGCACCAGTAATGACCTATGTATTACAAACTCTTTTTTTAAAACAAAAGAGATGCATAAGGTCACATGGAAACATCCAAGATCCGGCCATTGGCACCAGCTGGACTTCATCATCACACGGAGACAACATCTGAACCATATATCATTGACTCGTAGTTACCACAGTGCTGACTGTGATACAGATCACTCTTTGGTTGTTGCAAGAGTTAGACTGAGACCAAAGAGAATCTACACAGCTAAACACAAATCTAGCCCCAGGATTAATATTATTAACACTCATGATCCTGAAAAGTGCTTTCAGTTTCAACAGCAACTTGAAGACGCTTTCACTGATACACCAGAAAATTGTACAGTAAATGAAAAGTGGGGTCAAATTAAGGAAACTCTTTATAAAACTGCCGTAGGGGTTTACGGCACTGTGGATCATAAGAGGCAGGACTGGTTTGCGGCCAACAGCGAGACTCTGCAGCCCTTGATTGATAAGAAGAAGAAAGCTCTCTTAAGAAACAAGGAAAGACCAACGCGTAACACTCTGAGTGAGCTAAGGCAAGCTAGGAAGGATGTGCAAAAGGCTGCCAGGCAGTGTGCAAATGATTATTGGATCAAGTTATGTGAGTCCATTCAAATCGCAAGTGATAAGGGAGACATAAGAAGCATGTATGAAGGAATAAAGAAAGCCTGTGGTCCAGTGATCAAAAGAAGTGCACCGCTGAAAACCCTGACTGGAGAAGTCATCACTGATAAGAAACAGCAGATGGACAGATGGGTAGAGCACTATTTGGAGCTTTACTCAAGTGAGACCAAACTAGCGGATGATGCCCTTAACGCCATAGAGGCTCTACCAACTCTTGACCACCTGGACACACTTCCCACCATAACAGAAGTTAAGTGTGCTATAAATGAACTTGCATCTGGCAAGGCTCCAGGTAAGGATGGGATTCCAATAGAGGTTATCAGGAGTGGGCAAGACACACTCACTCTACAGATCCACCAGCTAATAGAGCTATGCTGGCGTGAAGGACAAGTCCCACAGGATTTCAAAGATTCAAACATCATAACGCTGTACAAGAACAAGGGTGATCGGAGCGACTGTAACAACTATAGGGGTATCTCACTTCTGTGTATTGTTGGAAAAGTATTTGCCAGAATTGTTCTGCGCAGACTTCAAGTCCTAGGAGATCAAGTCTACCCCGAATCACAGTGTGGCTTTCGACAGAACCGGTCTACCACTGATATGATATTCTCATTGCGACAAATGCAAGAAAAATGCCGTGAACAGAATCAACCACTGTTTATTGCCTTCATCGACCTCACAAAGGCATT
This sequence comes from Cepaea nemoralis, assembly GCA_014155875.1. Lineage (NCBI taxonomy): Eukaryota > Metazoa > Mollusca > Gastropoda > Stylommatophora > Helicidae > Cepaea > Cepaea nemoralis. Next base: position 25,287 of record JACEFZ010025472.1, read on the forward strand.
TGATTTGGTCAGTCGTGAGGGTCTGTTCAAGGCACTAAAGAAGATTGGCTGCCCACCAACTCTTCTGTCCATTGTGGAATCGTTCCACACAGGCATGAAGGGTATAATCAAGTTTGATGGTGCAACTTCTGAAGAATTTGAAATCAAGAGTGGAGTTAAGCAAGGTTGTGTACTAGCTCCCACCCTCTTTGGAATATACTTTTCACTTCTACTGAAATATGCATTTCGTGATCAGGATGGTGGTATATACATTCACTCACGCTCAGATGGCGGCCTCTACAATGCTCAGAGATTGAAGGCTAAGACCAAAATTAGGAGGGTACTGATCAGAGAGTTGCTTTTTGCAGATGATGCTGCAGTTACGACCCACTCTGAGGAAGAATTGCAATGTCTACTATCTGCATTCTCCAATGCTTGTTCTGAGTTTGGTTTAACAATTAGCAAAAAGAAGACACAGATTATGTCACAAGGTGCACATGGGGTACCATCAATCTTTATTGACGACGCCGAACTAGAGATAGTAGACCATTTTACATATCTAGGATCAGTGGTAAATAGCAAATTATCCCTAGATCAGGAAATCAACATCCGGATTGGTAAGGCAGCAACAACAATGAACAGGTTAAGAAAAAGAGTCTGGGAGAACAGGAAGCTTACTGCCAAAACAAAAGTCCTTGTCTATCAAGCCTGTGTCCTTAGTACTCTTCTCTATGGCAGTGAAACCTGGACAACTTACTCACACCAAGAGAACAATTTAAACAGCTTTCATATGCGGTGTCTGCGAAGAATTCTTGGTATTAAGTGGCAAGACAAAATCACAAATACTGAAGTATTGGAAAGATCAGGTTGTGTGACAGTTTATTCCATGCTCAGTCTTCGTAGACTTAGATGGATAGGACATCTTAGGAGGATGGATGATGGTAGAATACCAAAGGATATCTTTTTTGGTGAATTACAGATGGGTAAGAGATCTCAGGGCCGGCCTCTACTACGATACAAAGATGTGTGTAAGCGGGACATGATTGATACAGGCATTGATAATGCACATTGGGAGCAAGTCGCCGCTGAACGTGTTGCATGGAGAGCAAATATCAGAAATGGAATAAAGTCAAAGGAGAAAATTATTGCAGAAAAGTCACACACCAAGCGTTTGAGACGTAAGATGGTGCATGATGGTGGAAATGACCACGTGTTCACATGCACCCACTGTGAACGGACATTTACAGCGCAAATTGGCCTTATCAGTCACACTCGCTACCGCCATAGTTAAAAGTTATTATGCCTTTTTAGAGCACACACTATCGTCTGTCAAGACGGCAAGGTGCCAATGGGGTATGAATAGACACTTCAAAATATTATATAGAACTAAGAAACTGGAAGTTTGTGAATAAAGTGTGCTCTATGGATATGTGCAAGCTGCTGACTGCCGGGGAGCGCATCCCACAGAGGCAGCCCGCAGCGGAATGATCGCGTATCGGAATCTATGAATCCAATAGATGTCTTTGTTTAATGTGAATTTAAATTGCCATATAAAATATTGCCACTGAATCAACATAGTTTCATCGCTAAACTTGCTCGAATTGTGGTTGAAAAACAGATTTTCTGCGAAGATTTCACTTTGTGAATTGGAAACCCACAGGTCATGATGGCCGTGCATATCGATTGCGCTACACTTTGTAACACTCAAAACGTGCAATTTGACCTAGGGAGAGTTTATACATAGGGCCCTATGAATAGACACTTTGTTTATACATAGGGCCCTATGAATCGATACTTTATACTTAGTTGAAGTATGGCTGTTTAAATATCAAGAATAATTTTCCAGATTGGTATCCCCAATACAAATAATTGTGTCCCAGGCGAGTTTAAGAATTGTATGGGAATGTCCTGAGTGCAGTGATGTTGGTTCTTAACTCAACTAAACTCAACTTGTTCTTCATTTACCTATCTGTTATGTTATGTGGTTACTTCAGTGCACGCTCCAAAGAGTGGGACAGGTCGGGAGAGAACACGCAGGGCACTGCTCTTGTTGAGGCCTCGCTTGAGACGGATTGTCTAAATGATGGGACACCCACTAGGCAGGCAATGAGACCGGGGCACCCTGACACGGCCATCGACCTGGCACTTGTATCACAAGAGGCGGCATCAGACATAAAATGGAGTGTCCTTGGGGATTATAGAAGCGACCACCTACCCTGCTCTGTACTGATACCTAAGTCCAGTAAAGTCAGGGCTCAAGAAGAAAGACTAACTTACACTCACTTTAAACAACACAATTCTAAATACCCAAAGAGATAAAGGATTGACTTTCACCCAATTAATTGCTGAACAATTAAAAAAAAAAATTGTCCGGCAAGGAAACAAACAATTGACATTTGACTTTCATCCAATTAATTGCTGAACAATTTAAAAAAAAAAAATTATCCGGCGAGGAAACGAACCTCGAGCTCCCGCTCATCAGGTGGGCGCACTATCAACTATGCTACTGACGACACATTTTCCAATCAACGAAAATATGTAATATAGCCACAAACTGACAATAAGTCACGTGACTTGGCAAATCACGTAGTGCCCAATGAATAGACACTTTGTTTATACGTAGTGCCCTATGAATAAACACTTTGTTTATACATAGGGCCCTATGAATAGACATTCCTTTGACCTACTAAAGTTAAAGAGAACACCAGTTTAAAGATTATTAATAATTTATTTGTATACTTTACAATATCACGGAACATATTTTTGAAGACAGTTTTCATATGACCGTTTGAGACCGTCTCGCACGCACAGACATGCACACCCGCTGGTGAAGGTAATCGGACACACTGGAGAGCTCTAATATCGGGTGAATAGCATGAGAAATCGCAACTCGTCTCACCTTCACAAAAATGTGAATATCTTCTCTTAGAAGTGACATACAGGCATCATTGAGGTACCATTAGATTTTGAATTTCAAGGCCTATCTACTGTGGTGGTCTTATTAGTAAATTCTCAAATTTAAAATCATGATAGGACTCCCTACATTAAGAAATCTAAGACAAAATATGCAGTGATTCACTTGACATTGTCAATATTTGTTGCCTATTTTCAAAACAAATTACAATAGTAAACTGATTAGAGAAATTACATGTAGACATTGTTTGGTCATGTTATGAGAAGAAATAAATTGGAGAACTTGGTGACAACATGGCAAGATCGAGGGGAGGAGAACAAGGGGAAGCAGAGAAGTAAATATCTGGATGGTCTGACCATGTGGCATGGTCCAGACAAGAACACAGAGCTGATCCAGGACTCTTGTGATCGAGTGAGATGAGGAAACATGACATGACTAGGCATGGCACATGGTGATGATGAATTATTTTCAAAATGAGTAATCAGTAATCACAACATAGCAATATTCAATAATATCAATATTCTATTGAAACATTACTGGAGCATTTCGCTAGGCATTACTGCCAGTACTAAGTACTTAACTGCGATGATTCGGTCAACCCCAAATTTTTGACTAAAACAAACCATTCATTTCAAACTGACATCCACTGAATTTCACTCTACGTTAGTCTATATCATCCGCAATTCCTCTCATTACATTATTTTAAAACATTCGACATACTACTCAAAACTCACCGTGAATGTTTTATGTTTAAACGTATCTAAATATTTCATTACCTTGTGTATATTTCTGGAGAAATATCAGGACAAAGGCTAGCAACACCAGACTAAAAAAACAGCAGTTTATCCATTATGTTGCAGGGCTGACGTAGTTTGGTTTAAGTTTAGTGTTGGTGATTATGTCTGTCCACAGCCTTCTGCCTCGTGTACTAACAATAGGCTCAATAGCCTTTTGTCTCGTGTACCTAGGGTTGCCGGACGTCCGGCAAAGAGTGGACATGCTCTCCTTTTTAGAATGTCCACCGTCCGGCAGGCAAAGCTAAGAAACCTTTAAAATGTCCGGCCTTTTATAAATAAATAATTAAATAAATATGTGTTATGTTATCAATCATTCAATGATTCATTATTATGTATTGTCGTTACAACTTACATGTATCTACACTCTACCGTGTGTTTACATTCTTTATTAAAACCCATTGCTTAATAATCTTTATTTAATTTTTCTCTTTATACCAAATGTGAAACACCAATTATTCGTATAATTTGAATCTAACTGTTGCTCTTGGCAACACAAACAACGCTGTAGTCTCTATGGTAAAAATGTTAATGTTATTTCCGGTTCCGGAGCAGAGACGCCACTTAGAATGGTTTTTTTTTTTTAATTTGTAATTTTTGCCGTCTATGTTTATGAAATCGCTTCCACAAAGAGAAAATGCAAATTCTCGGACACTATGAAAAATAAGTCCCCTTGCTTCGTTGAAGGACGCAACGAGAATGAGGCAAAGTATACGATTTGCGATAGTTACTTGTCCGTTGCCAACAAAGGAACTCCGAACACTATAAACGACTTGGAGCGCCATGTTGACAGTGAGAGACATAGAAACCCAATCAAAGCGTCATCTAGCACACTGACGTCTTTTTTTTTTTCAGACTAAGTACTCACAGCCACTTTGGCATTTCATACAATTTGTCATCATCAGTCTTACAGCTCGATGACCTCCACAGCTGGTTTGATGCACACATTATTTGAAGATTCAGAAATTGCTAAAAATATTGGCTATTGCCTATTGCTTGTGCAAAAACAAAGACTGAAGCAATAATAAACCAGGTAATTGCCCCCCCCCCCCCCCCCCCCACACTGTTGATGAATTGGATAAATCTTTAAATTGTATTTATGTTTCGGTATTTCGACAGATGCTAGCAATCACGGTTCGCAGAAAATATTTCCGATCGTTGTTCAGTACTTTGACTGGAAAGCAGGTGGAATCCAAATTAAGATTCTCGACACACCAAATGAAACCTCAGAAAACTATATCACAGTATATTTTGAGAACACTCCAAAAACATGATTTGTTCTCCAAATGTGTTGCTTTTGCTGGTGACAGGTAGAAATGTGTTCTCGTATTTGAAGGAAGCCTTGAGCAAGCCATTAGTAGGCGTTGGATGCTCTGCTCATGTTCTGCACAACTGCATCCAACACGGCGCAGATTTAATGCAGATTGACGTTGAGTCTATTGTCTTGAAGATATTCAATTACTTTTCTATATACACTGTCAGAACATAAACTTTAAAGGATTTGTGTGACAGTGTCAACATTAACTATCATCAGCAACTACTCTATCACATTAAAACTAGATGGCTCAGTTTGTTTCCAGCTGTTGAGAGGCTGTTTACTGCTTTTAAAGAATGTTTTCGTTCTGTAAACCATCTGCTATGATAAAAATGTATTGGCAGCTATTGTAATAAAATTGTACCGATTGTGGGTTTAATCTGGAACGATTCAAATGAAACATTCAATATGTCCTCCTTTGTTCTCCTTTTTTGTCTTATTACGCCCACGTTATTACGCCCACGTATCTGGCAACCCTACCTACATCCAGATTAACCCTGAGCCGTTTTCGATCAAATAGTGTAATGTCTTTTGCCTGTGTAATGTCTTTTGCCGTCTAAATGCCTTTAATAAGTCAGCGGTTACGAGAATCACACATTTTCCCCAAACGAAATTTCTATTTTTAAAGCTTTATTTGAACTTAATCAAAACAATGACCTTATGTCGTACATAGTAATAAATGAATAGCTCTCAACACCAATAATAGTTTACTGATAAAATGTCCAATGGCCTTCTAATAAAACCACACGACCTCTTTAGAAACATCATACACGGCGAAGTAAACTAATCAAGAAAATCAAACTCCCGTACGGATAATCCTGATCAAATGAAGCCATTGTAAAACTAAAACTATTCTTCTTCTACGGTGAAATCTTCTTTGATCCGTTCGGTCGTTCCACCGTGCTGACCTTCTTATTAGTAACAGTTCTCTCCTTATTGTTTGACCTTTCCTGATGGAATCCCCTGACTCACTATTATGTTCTCAACTCTACACATCTTCTGTCCTCGAATGCTGTCATCCGTAGTGACAACACACAAACTGTCTCCGTTTAGTGCATCCTCGTGAAACAAGGGGGATTTTCCTAAGGCTGTTGTCTGTCCGAGCGTAAATCCATCACCCTGTTTTTAACCCATCGCCAGGACAGTGCGCTCTGTATATGTTGCCTCTCCGTAACAGCCTATTCTGTTACACCAAAGACCGAGATCAGTGGAGAGACATGAACGTCTATGCTAACTGGCCGGGCACAAGAAGATGATGATGATGGTATCCAAATGTCGAGGACTTTTTTTTTAGATGGTTAATCCGATCAACAAATGTCTGAAGAAGTCGGATGTGTCGGCCGAAACGTGCACACATCGCAGCTCTGCTGAAAACAGACAACGCAATTACGCCCAAAACAAACATTCCAGACGAACGAAAAAGAAGAAGAAGAAGAAGAAGAAGAAGAAGAAGAAGAAGAAGAAGAAGAAGAAGAAGAAGAAGAAGAAGAAGAAGAAGAAGAAGAAGAAGATATTCCGATGAATCTCTGTTGCATTTTGCGCATAGCGGACTATCTAATTTTTCGGAGTTATCCATTAGTGCTAGATAAATGATCTACTACCATAGGATCAGGATGTAGTAAAATTCCTCGGATTTCTTTTAATCTGAAAACTGATTCAGTGCCAAACAAAAAGTAGGGTTTGACCAAAGGTGATAAACAATCAAATGAACAAGCATTATAAAGAAATATTAGTTTTCATTCAGTGAGCATTGTATTGTGGAAGATGCCAGAAACAAACCAAATAACACCCTAGGATGCGAAGTATCGTCCTTCTGTTCAAATGGGAGGTCAGATTTGGTGATATGTTAACCTTCGGCAATTAATCAGTTAAAAACAATCAATGAATCAGTTAAAAACAATCAATGAATCAGTGAAAAACAATCAATGAATCAGTTAAAACAATCAATGAATCACTACTGGCAACGCTGATCGTATTCCGGTATGAACCTAAGGCCTATCCACGTCAATATGGAAGCACTATACTCGAGTTTCGCCCCCGTTTGAGCTCGTCAGTAGTGCATATCCCTGACCGGATCCGGAAACAAGCCCCGGATCACTGCCGTGTGAAGCGGGTGTGTAACCACGCGGCACACGTTGGACACACAGCCAAATTATCATAACAGAATATCACAACGTCACCCATCGTAGGTTATGCTCAAGATTGCCCAATCGCCGCGACTGACGTCCGTCAATCGATGTGGACCCGAAACGATCAGGACTTCTCACTGGCAAGGAACACCAGGCCTCCTAAATCCAATAAGCAATAATCAAATTGATTTATTTGGTTATTTCGGGTGTTCCTTGCCAGGAGAGCATTGAAGCAGGTTTGAGACGGCCTGGGGATGATGTAGCTGGGCGTTACCTTGCCTGAAGCCCTTGGTGTGGGAGACCTGGGAATGAAGTAGCTGGCGATACCTTGCCTGGGGCCCTGGGTGTGGGAGACCTGGGAATGATGTAGCTGGCGATACTTTGGCTGGAGCCCTGGGTGTGGGAGACCTGGGAATGATTTAGCTAGGCGTTGCCTTGCCTGAAGCCCTTGGTGTGGGAGACCTGGGAATGAAGTAGCTGGCGATACCTTGCCTGGAGCCCTGGGTTTGGGAGACCTGGGAATGATGTAGCTAGGCGATACCTTGCTTAAAGTCCTGGGTGTGGTGGAGGTCCTTGGAGACCTGGGGATGTTGTAGCTGGGTGATACCTTGCCTGGGGCCCTGGGTGTGGGAAACCTAGGTGTGGGAAACCTGAAGATGTTGTAGCTGGTGATATCTTGTCTGGAGCCCTGGGTGTGGGAGACCTGGTCTTGTTGTAGCTAAGCGATAACTTGCTTGAAGTCCTGGGTGTGGGAGACCTGGAGATGTTGTAGCTGGCGATACCTTGCCTAGAGCCCCGGGTGTGGGAAACCTGGGGATGTTGTAGCTGGCGATACCTTGCCTGGAGCCCTGGTTGTGGTAGAAGCGAGAGACATCTGAGTTTGTTGTAGCTGGGAGATAACTTGACTGGAGTGTCTAGTTGGTCATGCGTAGAAGTACACTTGTTCCTGCAGCAAGGCGCTGTCGTCATTTGGAGGTGACAGGTTCGAATCCTGGTCGGTAACTATAGCTTTAAAATTTTATTTTGTCTAGTGCGTCCTCTAGTCTCTACTTCCTTCTTCTCCTTCTGTGAGCGCCAAACAATACTAGGCGTGTTTACTTATGTAACTACTCAGTAGATCTCATGGCATGAAACGGAATGCCCTACTTTACTGTACTATCCAGCAGTCAACCCCAGCATTGATTGGCTGTTCGTGATTTCTTGGCAAGTTTGCGTTCAGCAGTTTGTCATTGCTATCTGAGCGACCGGCACTTATAGCATTGTATGAGAAAGCAACGCAAGGCGGTCTGCTTCCAAATCGCCCACAGCTGTGTTTCGAACGTGGTAGGCAGGATTACGAATTGCGTTCGTAACTCCTTCGCCACAGTCCCGACATTCAAGTAACCTTCTTTAATGTTTTATTCAATTATGGAATAGAACTGAAAACTTCTGGAAGAACTGGAACGCCGACCAAACTAACACGTATGCAAGATCACCACCTGCGAGACGAGATGTCTATTGTGAGACGCGCTTCCAACTTAACTATCCGAGACTGAGTAAGAAATGATGTTCTCAAACATAGAGTGGGATCAACACCATGTGTTGATATATTGAAAGGTGGGAAATCGAATGGTTCGGTGTTCTCGTTAGAATGCAAAGCCAACTGTTAACCGCACTGGCGCTAAATCAAAGATAAAGTGGATCTGATACGAGAGCAGAAAGTGCCTTGACGATAGTAAAGACATTGTACAATCACACAGTATAACACTACACAATGAAAATCCATCAGGGGCTGGAATATCAACTATTCCTCCCCACGGCGCTTGTCGGCGATTATAATGATGATGATTGTACAAATGACAAAAATGCAGAAATAGACATCATATTTTAAGCGAAGGAAAGAAGAAGAAGAAAAAGAAGAATATGAAGAAGAACAAATAGTAGTAGTAGTAGTAGTAGTAGTAGTAGTAGTAGTAGTAGTAGTAGTAGTAGTAGTAGTAGTAGTAGTAGTAGTAGTAGTAGTAGTAGTAGTAGTAGTAGTAGTAGTAGTAGTAGTAGTAGTAGTAGTAGTAGTAGTAGTAGTAGTAGTAGTAGTAGTAGTTGTTGTTGTTGTTGTTCTACTAGCATTAGTATTTGTTGTAGTAGTAGTAGTAGCATCAGCAGCAGCAGCGGTGGTGGTGGTGGTAGTAGTAGTAGTAGTAGTAGTAGTAGTAGTAGTAGTAGTAGTAGTAGTAGTAGTAGTAGTAGTAGTAGTAGTAGTAGTAGTAGTAGTAATGTCACAGCACCATATTATACACTAAACTAAATTAAATATTACACATGAAACTAGGTCAGGTTTAGCACATTGGCAGCTGGCGCGGTACCCGCTTAGTTTACACACAGCTCGGCGCATTCGAGGTGCGCACGTGCTGTGTAAGGGAGAAGACGGAATACGTTGTGGTTCATAACAGTCAGCGTTTTAAGATTGCGATAGAAAGGGTCGGGTGTTAGAACCATTTAGTTACGGGGTTGTTTTTGATAGGCATCAAATACTTAGAACTGTTAGCCCGTAGTTAGTGATTGTGTGATTCTTTTGGATTAGGAATTTTTATTAATGCTTGGTGTAACTAACGCTAACCTATATATATAAAAGGCGATGTAGGGATGTAGGGATGTAGGGATGTATTTGATGCGTTCGATAACGGTCCATCCGATTGAGATGAAATTTTCTACATGTATTCTTTTCATTCCCGTGCAGCCAACTGTCATAGTTTGTTAGTGTACAATCAGCTATTTACTTACTAAAATTTAATATTTAAATTTACATTATCATTTATATATAGTGAGGGGACTTAACTTAAGAAAAGTTATTTCAAGGGGCATAACTTTTAATAGCATTGCTATATATTTTATATATAGATTGTTGCATTGTTTTCAAAGATTTATAAACTCTTTGTCTACAGTTATTTACAGGCATATGAGTTATAATAAATAATGATATAATCTTTAAAGGCATTTTCAAAGTTTTCATAAAAATAATGCATCTATTTAAATAGTGAAAATTTTCTAACTCATCTTGTTATGTTTAAAGAAGTTATCTGCAGTCATGTAGTTGATTAAAAACAGTTTTCATTAAAAATAATGGATGGTGTGTGGAAGGACATTCTTAAGTTAATTTTTGTTTGTTATATGAAGCTGGGCGAAGCCGCGCGGGGTCAGATAGATAGACAGACAGACACATAGTCAGGAACGGGAGCTTATATGATTACTTATATGAATTAAATGATATGCTCCCCAACAGAGGCTGGGCAAAGCCGGGCCGGGTCAGACAGACAGACAGACAGACAGACAGACAGACAGACAGACAGACAGACAGTCAGAAACGGAAGCTTATATGACTACTTATACGAATTAAATGAGATTATCCCCACCAGGGCCTGGGCGAAGTCGGGCCGGGTCGGACAGACAGACAGACAAACAGATAGACAGACAGACAGATAGTCGGGAACGGGAGCTTATATGACTACTTATATGAATTAAATTAGATGCTCCACACCAGGGACTGGGTGAAGCCGGGCCGGGTCAGACAGACAGATAGACAGACAGACAGATAGTCGGGAACGGGAGCTTATATGACTACTTATATGAATTAAATTAGATGCTCCCCACCAGGGACTGGGTGAAGCCGGGCCGGGTCAGACAGACAGACAGATAGACAGACAGACAGATAGTCGGGAACGTGAGCTTATATGACTACTTATATGAATTAAATGAGATGCTACCCACCAGGAGCTGGGCGAAGCTGGACCGGGTCAGATAGACAGACAGACAGACAGACAGACAGACAGACAGACAGACAGATAGATAGATAGATCTCCGCCAGGAGCTGGGCGAAGCCGGGCCGGGTCAGCTAGTATACAATAAACATTAATTTAATGTTATCACAACGTTTCTTCTGTTGATTTCCATTACAACCAGTTCGGGTCAGTTGGGGCTTCAGTAGTAATATTACTTTCTGTCAAAAGCAATAGGTTTATGGCAGTAATTAATGGGGGGGGGGGGCCTAACGTCCTGTAAAGTTATCCGAATACTGACATTAACCCCAGTTAGATATCATATAGAATTCCAACTGTTATTTAACTAAATTCAGAAATAATATATAATTATAAGATAGCGATGATATCAATATTATTTAGTTTCTTTTCTACCTAGAGATATTTAGATATACTTTTGATTATTTTACTTATATAACATTCAACAACTCTTCAAACTCAACACAAGGACTTGAACGTCATTATTATCATCATCGTCGTTTGCTGTGATTCGAGCACTGGCGTCGCAAACAGATAAGTGTCTTAATTGTGACTGCTATTTTCCAGTGATTTCAGAGTGCTGATCAGTATCATCATTTTTGAAATTTTCATAGTATCATCGATCTACAACAATGCCATCACTAAGCGACTTTGTTGACTTGGGTATAAAATGTGGGTTCACGGGCAAACAGCTTGTACAGTGGAGTGAAAAGAAGGATAATGAACACACTGAAAGATAAGAGCGAATGAAAGACAGAGAATTAAGAAAATTAGATAAATAACTTGCAGAAAATCAAGCGGTACCAGGCGCACAAGCAAAGCAAGATGAACTAGACGCACAAGCAAAGTAAGCTGCACTAGATGCTCAAGCAAAGCAAGCTGAACTTGACGCACAAATAAAGCAAGCTGAACTAGTTGCATAATTAAAGCAAGCTGAACTCGACGCACAGACAAACTAAGCAGACTGAAAAGCAAGGCAAATTACAACTATAATTAGAAAATAAGACTGATAGCGCTGCACGGAGAAATGAAACAAAGGACTATGAACCAAGGAACAAACGATACCAGAGAATAATACAGAATATTAGTTCAAGTGACAGTATTTCCGCATGGACACATAATTTTGAAACTTTGGTGTCCCACTACGAGGTGCCAAATAAAGAATGGCATATTTTATATTTCAAACATTTATCGAATATCGTTACAGCCAGCCATTGAAGGTGGTGGAAACCATATCCGACCACCTAAGAACAAATTACGAGTATGTCAAAAACAGAATTTTACAGCATTTTTCGCTGGATCAGGATGTCTTTCGAACTCAATTTAAAATCCTTGCTCCAAAGACCAATCAGACATTTCTGGACTACGTATCTGAGGTCTAGAGTATTTTTTCTAAGTGGATATAAGCTGCTAAGATGCATGCTGATTTTCATCTGTTAAAGGATTTACTAATCATACTAATCAGAGATAAAATAGTATCTTCGTAACCAACTATGATCTTGAAATTTCTACAGGAGAACGAAAGTAGTTCTGTTGAGAAAATAGAAAGAAAAGGCCCAGCATATTTCAACGCACACAGAGCCATCTTCTACACTGCAACACCTGATATCGCTTTTGGTGCTGCCGCCTTAAATGTCCCCAACAGAAAATCCTTTAAGGAGGACAAAACTTATTTACATAACAACAAATAGTGGAAAGTAAAAACAGGGAAGATGATAACATGCAAATAGTGCTCGATGTCACATGGTGACAATGAAATGTGTGACAAAAATCCAGACTATCAACATTATTTTTAAAAAAAAATCATGTATCGACAGCAAACCATATAAAATCGATATACATATATGGTTAAATGTTACTTGTGTAAAGCCTATGGCCACTTGCAGAGGTCTTGTAGGGGTAGGGCATAGTTTAAACATGTAAATATAATTACTATTGACATATGTGCTTGAAGTAGTGAGTCAGATGACGAACAATGGCCAATGCCGCTGAGGTATTTGACACCTTCACCTCATCAACGTGTAAGACTTGCAAATGTTTCACAAAAACGGTAGACTTACATGTGGTCATACCTTTACCATTGATAGCGAGCAGACGAATGCTGGAACAGATCCAAATGGAGAATTAAACTGTCATAGTGGTTTATCAATGGCCAGTTGGTGTCCGTCCTGCGTCACACAGGTACCGCAGTGGTTGGGGTTTGCTAATCATTGGTCAACAACCGTGACTATAGGGTGAACACATTATGTGTAGTACCTATGCAGGAAGAAAAAAAAAGTTATGCTATGGTATGTGCTACAATTAAGTCACTTTTCCTATATGGGAGGGTAAAGTGCGCGGCTTTTAAAAACCCATTCTGTGATGTAATTGTTGGAAACGTATCATCGGCCATATGTTACTCTGACAAAGATAATGAAGAATGGAATAAACCATACATTCAGGGTAAGGACGTCACACAAACAACGACGAACATGGAGGATTATAGGACCAAGTTTGATACTCGAGAGCTCTTTGACCCAAGTATTGTAGCAACAAACGAAGGTTATGCGCACTGTACTTCCTAACAAAACAAGATTTCGGCAATTAAAGATTCGCTTGGTCACCACCACTCGTTACTTGCATTGACATAACAAATAACAGATTAACTGCATTGCCAGAAAATTTACACTATCGAACACTTGAAGTGTTATTGCCTTATTGTTTACCTTGCAAATAATTATAGAGATCCCAACCTTGATTGATATGGTTAATAAACTACAGCATTGTGATGCATCCCACAACAACATTGGAATATTTCCTAAGACTCCTAGGTGCAAGAGACTAACGTATCTAGATGTCTCATTTAACTACATTACTAGAAACATGCAATTTATTGAACCATCTAGACTACTTGAACATCAGCAGTAATCACGTGCATGGCTTTCCTGAAGCAGACATGGATGTTTTAGCTTCATTACTAACACTTGATCTCAAATTACATCAACTGACTCGAATTCCAGAAACTGTTAATTTTACAAGTTATAAACATTAAATCTAGCCATCAATAAGCTGTCTGAACTATCTGAGTAAATGGTTGACATGACAGGCCTTGAATCCTGCAGTTATTCAAAACATTCAGCGCAAAGTATCACAATTTAGATTTCACATCCGGTGGAAATGACATGCATCAATATGCAACATTCTATAGTGTATGAAGAAAGCGGAATGCTGATGAACAACAATCAAATCTCAGACTTCATTTCAAAACTCTCAGATAACCAGAAATTTCAGATATAAGCCAAATCTCATGGACCTGTTACTACTATTTCTTCAACTGAATATATCCACATCCTCGTTTCAAAATTACAACGTTGCTATGTGTGGACTTTGGTGATAATGAAAGCAATATTACTTCGGCCATCATTAACAAAATTGTAAGCTACGTCACTTTTTTTTTTGGTTTCAAAGCAGAGAATAACAAGATGAAAACTCTGCCAAACAATCCATCAATAATTGTACTGGATTGCGTTTCCCTGATGTTACAGATAACCTGATCAAGAAGTTGAACAATCTTGTATATGAATGAAAATAAAATGCTAACGTGTACTACCAACTAGATTCAGAAACTGCCATTGATGAAAGTGGTATAACTAGCCCAACAAAGATTGAACATATCCCGCAATTGCCTCACCAGCAGTCTTCAAAGAGTGGCAAAATACACACACTGGTTTTATGTGGATCTCACTTATAGTAACCTAGAAGGCATTCCTGCAGATCTGGTTAAAATGAAGTATTTACAGAACAAACTATACTACATAAACTGTTACCCGTGGATTCTGTTCGGATACTGTATTTTCTCGTGTGGAACTTATCTACCTCGATTCAAACAATCACGTCAAGATTACAAACTTCGAACAGTTAAGCATTGGATATTTTGTGATAGTGCGTCTCGGATATCAGTGCCATGACTTGTGTTCAATGATGTGTAGTATTAATTTTTGCATAAGTATTTACTTTTATTAGATATTATATATATATATATATATATATATATATATATATATATATATATATATATATATATATATATATATATATATATATATATATATATATAAAATCTTCAGTTTCTTCATATATATCTTCTTCTTCAGCGTTCCGAGCGATTGAGGTTCTTTGCTGCAGATACAATCCGTCTCCATTCGTCTCTCTGGTTGACCTTCTCTTGCCAGTCATTGATTCCAAGTGCTTGTAGGTCTGTAAATATATATATTATCTCTCCACCGTCTTCTTGGTCTACCTCGGGGTCTACGGTCATTTATTTCCTGAGTGTAAGCGAGTTTTGTTTCCCTATTATCTTCCATTCTTTCTATATGCCCCAGCCATTGTAGTCTATTAGCCTTCATGATACCAGTGATTAGCGGGGACTTAAACAGATCATAAATGTCTTTGTTACTTCTTCTTTTCCACTCTCCACTTTGTGTATCCCTAATGGGTCCAAAGATGCGTCTTAAAACTTTGTTCTCAAAGGTTTGTAGCAAGGCTTCGTCTCCTTTCGTTGTACTCCAGGTTTCAGAGCCATACAGCACAACTGGTCTGATCAGTGTTTTGTATATTGTGATCTTGGTGTTACGAGATAGCGCCTTTGATTTTAGTAGATGTTGTAGTGCATAGTATATCTTATTTCCAGAATTGATTCTAGTTTGTATTTCTTCCCTTATGATGTTGGAGCAGTTGAAGATTGTACCCAGGTATTTGTATGTTTCCGTTCTTTTAATGGTCATATTATCTATTTGTATGTGGCCAGAGTTTTTAGCCATTCCTTCTCTTGAAATTACCATATATTCTGTCTTATCTTGGTTGATAACCAGCCCCATCTGTTGGGCTTTTTCCTTTAAGTGAGTCAATATTTCCAATGTCTTTTGTTCATTTTCCCCTATAATATCTATATCATCTGCATAACCAAGCAGCTTGGATGTTCCTCCAATATCACATTCCTCCTTTACCCTCCTTACGACTTTCTCTAGAGCCAGATTGAAGAGTAGCGGCGATAGTGCATCACCCTGTTTCAAGCCAGATGTTATTTGGAAAGGGTCTGATTTCCTGCCTTTATATGTTACTATATTATAAGTATCTTCCATGCATAGTCTGGTCATGTTGATTAACTTCCTTGGTATTCCAAATTCCCGCATAGCATTCCATAGACTATTCCTATAGGCACTATCATAAGCCTTTTTAAAATCCACAAAAATATTATGGAGATCTATTTTATTTTCGCAATTTTTCTCGGCTATCTGTCGTAAGATAAATATCTGATCTATTGTTGATCTGTTTTGTCTAAAACCCGCCTGGTAGTCACCTAATATGTATTCTGAATATGGTTTTAGTCTATTTAGTAATACTGCGGATAGTATCTTATAGCTTATGGACAGTAGTGATATTCCTCTATAATTTTCACACTGGAACTTTCTTAAAGATAGGTATCAATAATGACTCTTTCCAGTCATGGGGTAATTCTTCAGTCCTCCAGATTTTTATTATTAGTTCGTATAAGCTTTAGATGTAATGCATGGCCACCCGCCTTTATAAATTCAGCAGCAATTCCATCAGCCCCAGTTGCCTTATTGTTTTTAAGTCGTGTGATTACATATAGGATTTCTTCAAATGCAGGTTCTTCAATTTGTGGTTCACACGTTAGAACCTCTTCCTGTGGGAAAGTGTTACTTGGAGCTTCACAATTTAGTAATTCAACAAAATATTCTTTCCATGTGTTGCACATTTCCTCATTGGTATTTATCATATTCCCATTTTTGTCTTTTAAACCATATGTGTTGTGTTGGTGCCCTCGTTTCATTGACTTCAGTTCTTTAAAAAACTTTCTGGATTCGTTTTTCTGGTGATTAGTTTCCATATCTTTGATTATATTACTCATATATTCTCGCTTCTGCTGTCGAACTATTTTTGTAGCCTCTTTACATTCATTTCTATATTGCTCTTCCTTTTGGATGTTGTTGATGTCATTTAGCCTATAGCTGTCTGGCATTCTTTTTCCTAATGACTGCTTCTTCACATTTTGGATTGAACCATCTGTTCTTTCTATGCGTGGTTAACACACCGAGACATTCTTCTGCGGTAGATTGAATTGTATTCTTGATGTTCAACCAAGTTTGGTCAACGCTTTCCTCCAACGGGTTTTGTAGAATTTCAAGTTTACATTTTATTTCATCTGTAAATTTCTCTTTGACTGTAATTTCTTGTAGTTTTTCTCTGTTATATGTTGGGTGTAACCTTTGTAGTTTAGCATAGAAAGCTCTCTTAAGTTTTATTTTAAATTTTGCCCCAACGAGGAAGTGGTCGCTGTGGCACTCAGCTCCTCTATAGCTTCTAACTTGTTGTATGTTTGATGCATTTTTGTTGTTAATTAAAATGTGATCTATTTGATTATAGGTTCTCTTGTCACATGATTTCCAAGTTTGTTAATGTATATCATTTCTTTGCAGTCTGGTACTGCTGATCTGCAGTCCTTTGGCTTCTGCTAGGCTGATGACTCTTCATCCATTATCATTTGAAGTTGTATGTAGGCTTTCCATAACGACAACTTTTGTATGAGTTTGCTCTCTACCTTATTTTTGCCATTGAAGTCTCCCAGCACAATCATGATGTCCTGTTTGGGGGTTTCTGCTATGACAACTTCCAGATCATTATAAAAGTCTTCTTTAATATCATCTTCTTTCTCTTCAGTAGGTGCATGTACATTAATCATCGTTATATTTTTCCATTTACCTTTTATTCGTAATTTACTAATCCTATCATTAACAGCTTTAAAGCTTAGAACGTCCCCCCATAACTCTTTTTTTATGACAAATCCTGTTCCTAATTCATATTTATTTTGGGTGTTCCTCCATATATTATAATCATTCCATTTTGATCTAAAGTACCCTCTCCTGGCCACCTTATTTCTTGAATTGCTGTTATATCCATTTTATACTCAACCAGCTCCCGGGTTAATTCTTCGGCCGCTCCAGCTCGATATAGTGTCCGTACATTCCATGTTCCAAATCACAAAAGTCCTTTAACGTTCCAAGGTCGAATGTCCAAATAAGTCAATCCGAATTCGAGGCTCATGTATTTGTTTCGTAACAAAAAGGTTTTTACACGCTTCAACCCCCAACCTGGAGGACTAGGGTGATTCTCTTTGTCTGCTCTCTACATTTTGCCCTGTCCGGCTTGGGAGGCCTTGCTGGTAGCTACGCTACCGCCGGCATAGGTCTCAAGGTCATTGAGAAACTCAGCTCCCCCAACACGACAAGGTGGAAACATCATCGGGGGAGAGATATATATTAGCTGACCCCGCCCGGCTTCACCCAGCCCCTGGCGGGGATCTGGCGGGGATCTATCTATCTATCTATCTATCTATCTATCTATCTATCTATCTATCTATCTATCTATCTATCTATCTGCCTGTCTACCTGTCTGCCTACCTACCTACCTACTTCTCTCTCTCTCTATTTATCTATCTATCTATCTGCCTGCCTGCCTGCCTACCTACCTACCCCCCCTCTCTCTCTATCCATCCATCCATCCATCCATCTATCTATCTATCTATCTATCTATCTATCTATCTATCTATCTATCTATCTGCCCGCTTGCCTGCCTGCCTACCTACCTACCGTCCTGCCATGCGATATCCAGGGGGTTCATCATAATTTAAACATTTCAACTCAGAAATAACTACGGCTCAAACGCAATTGGCAGATTCAGAGCCAACGAACTAAATAATGACGGAGTCCACAATGAAGAACGTTGTCAGTTATTACGTCGTTTATTATCACAGCGCAGGCCTACTGTAATCATAATGAGAATAATAATAATAATAATAAATGATTATCTACTGATACTGATCCTGTTATAGCCAGGGGGTACAGTATCATTAGTATACACACATATAATTGCTCATATGTTACTGGTCATCGAATATTGACTGTCATTACTCGTCCTTCTTTGTTAATACTTCTATGACCGTTGTCCTCCTTGATCATCTCTTCCATTTCCAGTCATACTTTAATCACTAACATGATATCCCGCCAATGTTAAGCCAGCCGAGTCACATAAGTTTCCGCCTTTTAGAACTCCCAAGTTGTGTCTGTCTTTATTGTTGTTCACATGTTTTCATGACGTCTTTGTGCTCCGACGTAATACGCCTTGATACATTAGCGCTTCTGTTCTGGGATTATTTGGTCTCTTATGTTTACGTCATTATGCATCACCTGTTACTTGGCAGTATGCCCCCTCCCCTTTTAAATGATGGAATCATTTTTAATCACCGTTAATTCTTCGAACCTGACAAGTAGCAGTGCAGACATAATGCTAATACTATGGTATGGTCTCCTATCAATCACCCACAAAATCTAATTTTAAAAAATTCTAATAATACGACGGGAACGCACTCCTATCTACACCCCATGGTAGACGTCATGTAACACTGCCTATGGGAGGGCTGTGCTAACTACCTAAAACCCAGTAGTCCCTCATTTGTCGAAACCCGACAAGCGTCCACACCCAAAGCTATAAAACCCGAGTGAGGGGACGTGTGTGATTAACAGGTACCAATCCGTCAATAATAGTTTTCTTGTAATTATATCCTCAATTTCCACCTGCTATGTCATTAGTCCTGTTAAGTAGATAGGTGAGGCTTTCTGCCGTAGTAGCTGTTGACGTTAAACCAGATCGTATCAGTTGCCTAAGTGACGGTCGTGTTGAATGTCAATGTAGCTCTGGCTATAATTGCTTCGTGCAGTAAGAAATGGCATATGTGACATCATCAATGTCATAATCAAGACTGCGAACTAGGCCAATCATAATCCTAATAACTATAAACATCTATGAACCAGTAATTACTTAATTATAACAACCTCAATTAAACCTGAAATATATATGAAATTGCATAATATGCCATTCTATCATTGTCGTGCTAATCAACCCGATATATTTTAATGTATAGTCTGTACTGTTTTTCGTCTGAACTATATCGTGTACGTGTTCAATCTATAAAATTAACCAACATTCTACCTATGAATGTGTAACTTAACCGTATTTATATTATACTAGCTGACCCGGCCCGGCTTCGCCCAGGCCCTGGAGGGGATCTATCTATCTATCAGTCTGTCTGTCTGCTTGTTTGTCTGTCTGTCTGTCTGTCCCGGCCCGGCTTCACCCAGTCCCTGGTGGGGAGCATCTCATTTAATTCATATACGTAGTCATATAAGCTCTCCCGTTCCCGACTATCTGTTTGTCTGTCTATCTGTCTGTCTGTCTGTCCCGGCCCGGCTTCACCCAGTCCCTGGTGGGGAGCATCTAATTTAATTCATATACGTAGTCATATAAGCTCTCCCGTTCCCGACTATCTATCTATCTATCTGACCCGGCGTGGTTTCGCCCAGCTCCTGGCGCACAGTAACTTAAAAGAATGTCCTTCCACACACCATTCAATGAAAACTGTAGAAAAAGATGGGTTACAATGTTATGCATTATGCATTATTTTTATGAAAACTTTGAAAATGCCTTAAAGATTATATCATTATTTATTATAACTCATATGCCTCCTGGCGCACAGTAACTTAAAAAAATGTCCTTCCACACACCATTCAATGAAAACTGTAGAAAAAGATGGGTTACAATGTTATGCATTATGCATTATTTTTATGAAAGCTTTGAAAATGCCTTAAAGATTATATCATTATTTATTATAACTCATATGCCTAAAAATAACTATAGAAAAAGATTTTAACAATAGTGCAAGTAAGTCCAACAATATGACTATAAAGTAAATAGAAATGTTATTAAAAGTTATGCCCCTTGAAATAACTTTTCTAGAGTGAAGTCCCCCTGCTATATAGACATTCTATAATGAATATGGAAAAGTAAATGTTATTAAATAAGTCGAAGATTTTACATTAAGAAATTATTATAGTCGGTTGCCAATGAATGAAAGGAAGACGTGTAGAAAATTGCATCTCAATCGGATGTACCGTTATCGAACGCATCCAATACAAACATCCCCACACACAAACATACACTCTGTTTTATAGATATAGATTAACCTTTTACCACTAATAAAGCAAATATGCAAATTATATGATTTGACTCTATGAGTGAACTGGACGTAACGTATAAATTTTCGAAATGACACAAAGTGAGTATGTGAGTAGAGATTAACTCGATGCTGCGACGTGTGAATATACTTGATGACGTGAAATGTGGATCTGATTGAAAATCGAGATGTGAAATAGAATTCTAATGTGACACACGCATCTGATTAATGACGTGGCATGTGAACGATGCAAAAAGTGAAATTGAACTCCAAAAAAATGTGGATCCGGCTGATGATGAAACATGCGAAATCAACCAATCTTAACTAACATGATTTCGCTTAATGAAGAAAATTGCGAATTAAACCAATGACCAACAAAAATGAATTCAACTAATGCCAATAATACAAATGTATATGACCACTGTGGATTCACTTCCTGATGTGGGAAATGGAGGGGTAAAAGTTCGTATGATTAAATTAACCATGGCTATAAGTTAAGTAACTAATAATTATAAATCTAGTGTCACCAAAATCCGCACTAATTTCCCGAAGAAATTTCAAAGTTCACGCACAGTGTTCACAAGTCTCTGAACAGTCCTCGTGTTGAGGAGACACAAAGGTACCGATATCATCATACGTCTGTGGATCATTATACGGACTCAGCATGACGAATAATTTCTATATTCTCTCTGGCAATAAATAAAATCAAACACAAAATGTATATATCTGAAATTACACTTTCTATCTAATCTATATTTGAATGTATGTTGTGTAAGTATTGATATTCTATTTGGGTCTGCACTAATGAAATAATCGATCGGCCTGTGTACTACATGTATGCACGCAAACAAACAACATGACATGTGATAGGAGATAGGAATTCTAGAGTCTACTAAGAAGATCCGCTAAGTTATTTATCCTTGCCAGGAATATGACATATATCAAATTCGTAATCTTGTAACAGAAGTGTAATCCGTAAGGATATGTAACGAAAATGAACCAGAATTATAAACATAATATTCAGATTTAACAAGAATGTTCTACCGAGTAAATATTTATAGAATTTATCAAAGCTCTCTATTATAGATCAAGTTAACAACAAGCGTCTGAAATATAGAGAACTGGAAGTACTTTATCAAGATGAGCTGTAAACGCATCACTGGGATAGCATGAACATATTCCGTAAAAGTTGTAGCCATATCAGCGAAATTCGGAACCAATTATTTTTTATGACCCTAGTGTGCCTGTTGTGAACTATGCGTTGATATATTTACTTAATACTCTCATTCATTCCATCCTTTCTTTTACTCTTTTTTTTCTTTCTTTCTTTCTTTCAAACTTGTGGTGGCTCTCTTCTGCGTGTATGCCATTATCTGTACATTTTAACTTTGTTGATTTGAACAATGTTATAGTTTTCACTCGTGTGTATAATGTGTACGACACATGCTGTAGTGATATATTAAGTATGTTACATCTGAAGCGGAACCAAGTCAAGTAAATAGAGCAAGCAAAGATAAGTGTAATTTGTTTTCTGTAATATTCTCTGCTTTCCTTTAACCAGTTTGTAGAATATTTACCGGTTTGTGTGCAACTTTTCTTGACTTGCGAGTGAATGTTTGTAATGGCACAAGCAATATATTTCTTTGTTTGTGAGTACATGTTTGTGACATATTTCTTGACTACTGTGCGCAACGTTTGTGAAGTAACTTGAATTGTTTGTACATGTTTGTAACCGAGCAATCAACATAAGTGAGGGGTGGTCGAATGATCATCATTATGTAGAACATACATATGGTTAGGACGTTCCACTGCGCTTGTTCTGTGCACTGTATATGCTGTTTGTTAACCTTATGTGTACTCTTTGTACTATTATTGTGTGATTTCTGTTGGTTATTTTGACTGTTATTCTTTGCAGAGACATGAGATTGTCTGCTTGTTTGTTTATGTTTGTTACTCACACTATTCACGGGAATAGACTTGTTTAGTAATTGTAATGTGTCATGTTTTTGATAATTGGATTTGTTTACTTCCTGGATATTATGAAATAAATAATTTTGTGTAATTCTGTCGTCCTTCTGTTGTGATATATTATCATTTGCACATGATAATAACGACTGTGTTTTGTCGTTAAAAGTAACCTGTGTTAGTTGCGTTGTTTCTTCTTCTTGCGTCTTGTGAACTTGGGTTCTTGCGAGTGTATTGGCAAATCTGGGTTCGATGGTCACTTCCTGAGTGCAATCTTTCACGTTGGGTATATTCCCAATGAGTACACAGGCACAATGGTTAGGCAACACTGCCGCATTCACTGTGCCTTCGAAGTAAGGAGACTGTATGGTGACTGATGCAATTTTGTATCTTTCTAATGTGCCGCCAAATGTTCTACAGGCAACAGTTTTTCCTGTGTAATCTTGTGCCCTCACAAGCTTTTGGTCAACCCCAATAATTGAGGCGCCTGTGTCTCTCATGCACGTGGTTGGTGTACCGTTCACCCATGCTTGGTGGACTTTTAATGTGCCATTCTGGATATTGACTGCATTGTCCTATTGAATGGTCACATGACACTCATCATCAGGAGAATCTTTATCTGTCTTATCTAGTCCGTCATCGGTGCATGTCTCTATGATAGCCGCATGTGTGTCCTCTAAGTCTTCTGAGTCACTACTCGTGTACACGTATGTAGAGTTCGCCTCCTTCCACGTCTTTCTCATCGTACACAACCGTGAGGTGTACCCGTATGCCCGACACGCGTAACATTTGATACTCTTTTTATACGCATCGTACTGACTTCTCTTTTTAAAAGTGACGTTTTTCAGATAAGCTTCGTATCCAGGGTTTCGGTCACACATTTCTAACGAACCGTGGGTAAGTTTGCAATGTAGGCACTGTGTAAAACGACCCTTTTTCTGCCCGTCTGAATCTCTGTATGTATAATGATATGGCCCTCTGTTCCTATGCTGTGAGAATCTGTCACCTCTCCCGTGATTTCTTTGATTCTGAACTCCTATCACGAATGTATGTGTAGTTAGTCTGTAAGTTCTCTGGAATCAATTCTACTACCTTTAAAGGTTCCAACGCCAAGTGACGGTGAAACAAGATGGGCCAGTCCTGTTCTGGAACCTTGTAGAACTTGACCAGAACTTAATAATTAGCAATCCAAGCGGATGCCGAATCGCCTTGTGTGAATGTAGTCGCCTGATGCGACACACGATGATGATGTTACCCATACCAGCATCCCTTGCAGTGCCCTGGGGTATGATGGGAAGCCGCTCTGGAAGTGAGGATAAATAGAGGCGCGTGTCAGTTTCCCGGTCTCTCCAAACCAGACAGCCGTGGCCGAAGGAGCGATTATGTAGATCGCTGTTGTATAGAATAGGGAGGCTTTAACCGGCCCTCCCCAGTCACTGGACCAGAGCAGGGAGTCACAAATGCCTCTAGATTTAACCATGACTGGCTTGTGTGGCCCACACACGAGGACCGAGGAAATCCATCAAAATAACTGGCAATTTGTAAGCCCACTCTTGGTAGTGACCCCTGGCCATGTTTGTGGGTTGTAGAGCAAACTTGAGCCCCGGCTCTGGTTAATGTCGTAGGCCACTCACATCCCCTTTTTGTATACCCTTTTGTATACCCCTTCGTATACCTGTTTATGCCACTATATCTCTGCTGTTAGGGTTATAGTTTTGTTACTCGTTATGTTATGGTTTTTCGCTGTATCTGGTCCCAGTCGACTTATGTGAGGCGGGTGTCTTGTGTGGGTATCGAGGGTGCCCTTCGACTCAACTGAACATGATTGAGGTCTCACGGTCATTTAGAGACCGCCCCTGTAGTTAGTACTAGGCAGCAGTTATCTCTGTGGGATTTCAGATTCCCATTTCTGTATGTATCAACTGTCCATGAGTCCTGAGATGATTACAATAGAGAGTCCATACCTGCTGTTACCGTTGTTGTTTACGTTGAGGCTCTGTTGTTGCCATGTCCTTGTTGGTTTGTGAAGATAGGTACCTAGTCATGTGCATAGCGATGTTAGGCAGCAGTGATTACTGTGGGAACATAGGTTCCCATTTCTGTATATGTCAGTTATGTGACATGTCAAGATGCCTGTTTGTCCCTAAACCATGCAGTTCTGTCAATAAAAACCTAATTTTGTTGTTCTTAATTTGTTCTGTTTAGTCTGTAGTTTGTTGTGTAAACTCATTGATCCTGTTACAGTCCAGCAGTGTAATCTTCTGTCTGGGGTGTACAACAGTACATCCCCTGCCCTAAGAACTCCTGGAATCTTCTGTCTAAATTCTACCCCTTTTCTTGTTAACAGAGGAGGATATACACAGTGCTCTTTCTCTATTTCTCCTTATTGTCCTTTTCTTCTCTGGCCCATTAAAAGTCAGTGTTGCGCTTCTTTGTCTTTGAGCACTTAAGTATAGGAAATTACATCTTCCTGTCCTTGATATTCCACCTCCTATGACAAGTGGCGAGCCTCGGCCTGGATTGTTTGGCGGCCTTTAGATTATCTTGTTGGTGTCTGTTCCAGTCTTCAATGATTCTTTTAGGTGGTAGTTCCATGTTTTTATTTTTTTGGCTTTTTGGGGGTGTGAGAGGTCCCTGGCCAAAGACATTAACTGGGTTCAGGTTTGTTCCCCAAGTCTCCAAGAAGCACAGCATTGAGAGAAGAGCCTCCAGATCTACACCACATCTCAAGTCGTCGAAATTAAAGGTGACCTTATTCCATGTTTAGGGAACCGAAGTTTCCCACCCAGCCGGCGCTCAGTCTGAGTCCGCTGGTATAAATTAAGAGTGTGAACACTCCAACGAAGGTCACCAAACTTTAGGTATAAAGTCTTTTGGAATATGCATACATATTCCTACTGAAACCATCAAGCTTTACTCAGAAAGCTACAGAGGTGGTTGACGACTCCATGAGAGCAGAATGCTCCCACATTCAATAGAGGCTGGGGCTGTGCTTGTCCAAGAGAAAAATTCTGTTGATTCTTTTGGGAGAACAGTTGTGGACTGTTCATGCGACTGATTTCAGCAGTGCCAACATCTGGGGCCATCCATAGAAGTACCTTTCCCTTGTTTGTCTGGAAGAGGGGACATCAGAAATCCATCCCACCAGTGTGTCCCACCAGCAGCAGAGCGCTGGACATCCATATTCAATCCCCACCGGTGGCACCATCACCTGAGATCATCGAGGGGGATGTTTCCCTTATTATGCATCAGTTCACCATGTCCGTTTGAAGTGACAGATGACAATGTTACCTGTGGTGATAAGAAAATCCTTTCCTTATAGGCGGAAGCAGAGGAGTTAATACTAGCGTGTTCATCCATGTTCATGATGTCATGGGTGGACATATTGAGTGTTGCGGGTCGAGTGAACAGTGATTTCCTATACTTCCCCTGTGCATAAGACAATTCAAAAGAGACACATAATAGTGGGAGGAAACGATATCCAGTGAGCATCATCAGACAGAAACATTCGTTATATATTTCTGCGACACACTTTATGGACAAATAATTAATTACTAGTTAATTATTTTGTGTCATGCAATATTAATTCGAATTGGGAATCCCCACGCACAGAAAGTGAGTCTAAGACGCCATGTCTTCCAGCATGTTTGTTTTGCTTTGTTTTGTTTCCCATGTACAGGTATTTTCCTACCCCGCTTCATTTGGGTACCATGGTGACAACTGAGAAATTACTGACTCATCCCATGGAACTGGTGGATGCGGCTGGCTGAAGCGGGGCTACCAGAATCAGACCGGGAAAACAAAAACTGGGTTTGCCTGCATAGTCATGGGAATTATATTTTTTTTCAGTGGCAGGGATGTCTACATCTTGGTTTGCAGGTGATCTAGTGGATAGCATGCATGTTATTCCGGTCATTGTTGTTTTTGGGTTACAAGTAGGGATTGTAAATTTAAGGGGATGCCTGTGTGAATTTTTTTTTTGGTGCCCCTACGTATTGCATCCCTGGAGCTAAGTGTTGATGTTGATGTCAGGGTTGCTAGTTTATTGTGTATGCAGACTGCATATTCCTCATGGCCACTCATAAGATATGGTATTATCTTTTGTCAGGGACTGATTTTTTTAAATTGTCACTGATGTATGTTTTTAAGGCAGGTTCAGAGAATATAACTGGTAACAGATTTACGTTGAGAGGTTTAAGTCCCATGGTGAAACCCACTTAATTGATTGTTTATTTAAATAGTCATAGTGTTTTGTCTAAACCCTAAGGGTTTAGAGTAGTCGACGGGGACCGTCGAAAAATTAGGGGTGAGATATGTAGTCGCCTGATGCGACACACGATGATGATGTTACCCATACCAGCATCCCTTGCAGTGCCCTGGGGTATGATGGGAAGCCGCTCTGGAAGTGAGGATAAATAGAGGCGCGTGTCAGTTTCCCGGTCTCTCCAAACCAGACAGCCGTGGCCGAAGGAGCGATTATGTAGATCGCTGTTGTATAGAATAGGGAGGCTTTAACCGGCCCTCCCCAGTCACTGGACCAGAGCAGGGAGTCACAAATGCCTCTAGATTTAACCATGACTGGCTTGTGTGGCCCACACACGAGGACCGAGGAAATCCATCAAAATAACTGGCAATTTGTAAGCCCACTCTTGGTAGTGACCCCTGGCCATGTTTGTGGGTTGTAGAGCAAACTTGAGCCCCGGCTCTGGTTAATGTCGTAGGCCACTCACATCCCCTTTTTGTATACCCTTTTGTATACCCCTTCGTATACCTGTTTATGCCACTATATCTCTGCTGTTAGGGTTATAGTTTTGTTACTCGTTATGTTATGGTTTTTCGCTGTATCTGGTCCCAGTCGACTTATGTGAGGCGGGTGTCTTGTGTGGGTATCGAGGGTGCCCTTCGACTCAACTGAACATGATTGAGGTCTCACGGTCATTTAGAGACCGCCCCTGTAGTTAGTACTAGGCAGCAGTTATCTCTGTGGGATTTCAGATTCCCATTTCTGTATGTATCAACTGTCCATGAGTCCTGAGATGATTACAATAGAGAGTCCATACCTGCTGTTACCGTTGTTGTTTACGTTGAGGCTCTGTTGTTGCCATGTCCTTGTTGGTTTGTGAAGATAGGTACCTAGTCATGTGCATAGCGATGTTAGGCAGCAGTGATTACTGTGGGAACATAGGTTCCCATTTCTGTATATGTCAGTTATGTGACATGTCAAGATGCCTGTTTGTCCCTAAACCATGCAGTTCTGTCAATAAAAACCTAATTTTGTTGTTCTTAATTTGTTCTGTTTAGTCTGTAGTTTGTTGTGTAAACTCCTTGATCCTGTTACAGTCCAGCAGTGTAATCTTCTGTCTGGGGTGTACAACAGTACATCCCCTGCCCTAAGAACTCCTGGAATCTTCTGTCTAAATTCTACCCCTTTTCTTGTTAACAGAGGAGGATATACACAGTGCTCTTTCTCTATTTCTCCTTATTGTCCTTTTCTTCTCTGGCCCATTAAAAGTCAGTGTTGCGCTTCTTTGTCTTTGAGCACTTAAGTATAGGAAATTACATCTTCCTGTCCTTGATATTCCACCTCCTATGACATGAAGTTCTTGATTAGACCTTGGTAACGTTTAATAGGATCCCCAGCCTTAGCTTGAATTCTCTCTCGTTCGATCTCGGCTTCTCGATCCATCTCTAAAGTCTTAACTTTCAAATTGCCTTAAATTTCCTTGTCTTTTAAGATAGCTTCGGCCGCTAGTTTTTCCTTTTGAAATGCAAGCTCTCTTTCCTTGGTTTCTCTCTCAAATGCAATTCGTTCTTTTTCCACAACAAGCAATGACGTACAGACCAGATGGAAACAGAGGAAGAGGCCGACCACGTAAACGCTGGACAGAGGGAATAACAGAATCCATGGGAATGTCGATATACGAAGCCCATAACCGGGCACTCTCACGAAGTTTATACTTCACCTCGACACCGCAAGGTACAAGAGGAACATGATGAGATGAGATGAGATGAGAATTCCTTTTCTTTTAATGCAAGCTGCTTTTCCTTGTTTTCTTTCTCTGCTGCTAATCTTTCTTGTATTTCTTCTCTTTCACGTGCTGCTTGCAGTTCTTTCGCTTCTTTCTCTGCCGCTCACTTTTCTGCTCTCTCCTCCCTCTGTTGGGCCTGAAACTCCTTCAATTCCTGCTTCGAACACGCTTTGAGCTCTGAGCCGGTCAAACCAGACTTCTCACCCATATCCATAAAGTCTTGCATTGTCGACATGTTGACTTAATCTGCTGCTGTATAACTTGTATAAATATATACACGCGCAAAGCACAATCGACAGAATGCAAATGCGTAGGGAAGACAGCAATAAATGTATCAAAAGTATCAAACGTTGAACAAAATGTCAACCGAAAATCAACAATGTTGTAAAGCAGAATCAACGAGCAAACAATAAGCCTGGCGAGAGATAAACAACATCCTAACTTGTTACAATATGTAAACTCCAGAAATAGGCAGAAAAATATATATAGTCGGTATAAAGAATAACACGCCACAAGAGAAGTACACAGTTACGCGATAGATACGCGACTATTAACGCAGACATACATATCTATTCACCTATAAAAGAGGAAACAATAATGACTGACAAATACTAAACGTATACAACTGTAATCACACGACACACGTGCTAATGAAACGCGTCCGCATAATCATACTGAAGACAACTCGGCGATGGATACGATATTAAATTTTGTAACGGAAATACCCAACTAGAACACAATAATTACAACAATCAAAACAATATACTGGCCTTTTGTGAAGTAATACAGTGGTGGTATGGCTGTCTACAATAACTGATGATGTAGGCATCGACATATGAATGATGCCTGCAGTTTACTGATGTCGTTCTTCGTTGTAATTTCTATAGCGAAGTGTAAAATTCGTGAGATGAGAATGCTGCTGTCCGTAGTAAACAGTCCGTTGTAAAATCCAGAAGTTAAATGTTAAATGTCCTGGCAACAGTTCCGCGTCCTAATGTCTTGAATAAATCGTAGCGATGAATCATCCAACTAATAACAATATGTTCAGGTCGACGTCCCGATGTGCAAAGTCTAAATGTCCCAGCATTCCAGTGGAGTGAAGCGTAGCTGCTTGAGGTAAAGTCCGTAATGCATCGTGTAAATATGTACGTATAAATCAGTAAATAATGTTCCGATGTGTCGATGAATGTAAGTGGTGAGAGCTCCTGATATACATATGTCCTGCTAAAAGTTCCGTAGAGAAAAATTACGATCCTGACAACATTCAGTATAGTCCCGCACCGCTGTCTGATATAACGTCCGATGTGCAATGTATACTTGCACGTAAAATCCGTAAATAAAGTTCAGACGTATCCCTTGCGCCGCTAAAACAGAAATGAATGAGCGTCGGTCAGTAGACGCTGATGAAAACACACTGCTGTAAATGTTATAATTTCCATGACTTGGGAAATGTTGTAAATATATATATATTCTCGGTGGCTGATTGGCTTTGTGTCGTTAGCTCCTCAAATATCAAGACCCCACGTCCTGCCATGCGATATCCAGGGGGTTCATAATAATTTAAACATTTCAACTCAGAAATAACTACGGCTCAAACGCAATTGGCAGATTCAGAGCCAACGAACTAAATAATGACGGAGTCCACACTGAAGAACGTTGTCAGTTATTACGCCGTTTATTATCACAGCGCAGGCCTACTGTAATCATAATGAGAATAATAATAATAATAATAAATAATTATCTACTGATACTGATCCTGTTATAGCCAGGGGGTACAGTATCCTTAGTATACACACATATAATTGCTCATATGTTACTGGCCATCGAATATTGACTGTCATTACTCGTCCTTCTTTCCATCTTCTAAGTTCTTCCTGCTGTTTCAGACCTACCGTTTCTGTGTTCGCCTGTGCCTTTGTTAATACTTCTATGACCGTTGTCCTCCTTAATCATCTCTTCCATTTCCAGTCATACTTTAATCACTAACATGATATCCCGCCAATGTTAAGCCAGCCGAGTCACATAAGTTGCCGCCTTTTAGAACTCTCAAGTTTTGTCTGTCTTTATTGTTGTTCACATTTTTTCATGACGTCTTTGTGCTCCGACGTAATACGCCTTGATACACTAGCGCTTCTGTTCTGGGATTATTTGGTCTCTTATGTTTACGTCATTATGCATAACCTGTTACTTGGCACTACCTACCTACCTACCTCTCTATCTATCTATCTATCTATCTATCTATCTATCTATCTATCTATCTATCTATCTATCTATCTATCTATCTATCTATCTATCCCTCCCTCCCTCCCCCTCCCTATCTATCGATCTATCTATCGATCTATCTATCTATCTATCGATCTATCTATCGATCTATCTATCTATCTATCTATCTATCTATCTATCTATCTATCTGCCTGCCTGCCTGCCTACCTACCTACCTCTCTCTCTTTCAAACCGTATGCAAATTAACATCACTAAAACAAAAGCAATGTTATTAACAACCAGACAAAGACTTCAAACTCTAAGCTCACACACATCACTTCAACTTCACATCGATAACATGCCAGTAGAAAGTGTAATTGAGCACAAAACATTAGGCCTAATCATTTATAGAAACCTAACCTTTAATTGTCCTCTAAAAAGTACTGGAGAGTTTTGGTCAGAGACCATAACTTTATGAAGGGAAAATCCCAACTGCACCTCCACGCGGTAGAGGATGGAAACACACTACGGTGTGGCTAACACAGCTCTGGGGACCGAGTATCCACCGGAATAAGTGGACAACTCTGCAGCTGAGCAGAGCAGGGCACTCACTTGTCCTTACAGTCGGAAATGGCTGTCAAAGGCAGAGGTAAAAGACCACCATGTGAATGTGGAAGGCAAGGGGAAACCACTACATTATCTTCCCAAGACTTCATGGCAAAACATATATCAAAGTTAGTGAAGGATGTTAATGGCTATCTTAGGGCATCCTCGTCCGGTAGGGACAGTCATGAGCCACAGGTGACACCAGACCGTCATCCAGCTACTGATGGCAAAATCTTAACTAAAATAAATAAATTTAGAGTAGGAACATGGAATGTTAGGACATTAAATGAGCTAGGAAAGTTGACCAATGTTCTAAGAGGGATGGATAGCATAAAAATGAATATACTAGACGTTAGTGAGATGAGATGGAAGGGATCGGGCAAAATTATAGCTGACAATCACACAATAATTTATTCTGGAGGGGATACACATGAAAAAGGTGTAGGAATAATATTAGACGAAAAAACAGCCAAGTCAATTAATGGATACTGGTGTATTTCAGATAGAGTTATTATGGTAAAAATCAAAGGCAAACCAATAGACATAAATATTATACAAGTATATGCACCAACAGCAAGCAGTAGTGATGAAGAAATACAACACTTTTACGACGAAATAGAAATGGCGATGGCTCAAATTGGATCACAAGAAATAAAGATAATACTTGGTGATTTTAATGCAAAAGTAGGAAAGGGAAAAATGGAGGATGTAGTGGGGAATTATGGTTTAGGTACAAGAAATGAAAGAGGGGAAAAGCTAATAGAATGGGCAAATATCAATGATATGATAATTGAAAACACATGGTTTAAACACCATAAAAGACGACTGTACACATGGATAAGCCCTGATAAGAAAATACGCAACCAAATTGACTACATACTAATTAATAAAAGATTTAGAAATGCTTTAATTAATGTAAAGACAATGCCTGGTGCTGACTGTAATAGTGATCATGTACCACTATGTGGACAAATAAAAGTAAGATTAAAGAGAGGGGAAAAAATGGTTAAGAACATGCGACTTAATAAAGAGGTTCTGAAAATAGATAAAGAAATGCAAGAACAATACAGAGTGACTGTGAAAAATAGGTACAATGCAATAACTAAAATACAGAGTATAGATGAACAATGGGAAATGTTAAGGGACTCCATTCATCAAACTAGCAAAGAAGTATTACCGGAGAGAGGCAAAATAGCTAAGAAAAAATGGATGAATGAAGATATCTTAAAACTGATGGACAAAAGAAAACAGAGTAAAAATGACAAACAAGAATACGCTAAGATAAATAAAGAAATAAAAGATAAATGTGGGAAGGCTAAAGAAAGTTGGTTAAATGAGCAATGCAAAAAAATTGAATTAAATTCCATTAAAGATTTAAAAAATATGCACAGACAAATCAGTGAGCTTACAGGAAGAAAAATAAGAATAAATACAGGGTGTTTGAAATCAAAAACAGGAAAGATAATATTAGAGGAAGATGCTATAATGAAGAGGTGGAATGAGTATATAAGAGAATTATATGAAGGAGAAAGGGAAGAATTAACAGAAGATGGTATCTTAGAAGGTCCACCTATTCTGAAAGAAGAAGTCGCTGACGCTATGAAACGTATGAAGAAAGGAAAAACAGCTGGGCCAGATGAAATCACAATAGAAGAATTAGAAGTATTGGGAGAATTTGGAGTAGATATATTAACCAAAATGTTGAATGATGTTTACAGCAGTGGATATTTACCCAGTGATATGCTGAAATCTGTATTTATAGCTATACCAAAAAGACCAGGAGCAATTGATTGTGATATATAAATAATAGACGCTATGCAGATGACACAGTATTGGTGGCGGATAATTCAACAGACCTACAACAATTATTAGACGTTGTAGTAACAGAGAGTGCAAGGAAAGGACTCTCCTTGAATATCAAGAAAACAGTAACAATGGTAATATCAAAGAAAATGGTGACACCAAAATGTGACATAGAAATAGAAGGGAAAATCCTTAACCAAGTTGATAATTTTAGATACCTAGGGACATTTATAACATCAGATGGAAGATGTACAACAGAGATTAGGAGCAGAATAGGGCAGGCAAAAGCCGCATTTCAGAAAATGAAGAGTATCTTATGCAGTAAGTCACTATCACTGAATGTAAGAAAGAGAGTGATGAAATGCTATGTAGAACCAGTTTTGCTGTATGGCAGTGAATCTTGGAATGTAAATGAACAAATTAAGAAGAAATTAGAAGCAACAGAGATGTGGTTCCTGAGACGAATGTTGCGAATTCCTTGGACTGCCAGAGTAACTAACGACGACTGCCTGAAACAGGCTAACGAAACTAGAACATTATATACAACAATAAGACAGAGACAAACAGATTTCCTCGGTCATGTGATGAGAAGAGAGGCATTGGAGAACATCGTAACAACTGGAAAGATCGAGGGGAAGAGAGGCAGAGGTAGACCAAGAGAAGTGATGCTGGATGGATTGAGACGGTGGCATGGAGGAATATCAGCAGCAGAGTTGATCCAGAAAACCAAAGACCGAGATCTATGGAGAGCCATGAACGCCTACGCCAGCCGGCACGGCGCTTGATGATGATGAACCTTTAATTCCCATGTTCAAGCGCTCATTAAACAAACAGCGAAAAAAGTCTACCAACTCGCCAAGATTAAAAACTTCCTTGATGAGGACACAAGGAAACTATTCTATACTTCTCATATACAGACACACTTTGACTACTGCTCTACAATCTGGGACGGTTGTTCTAATTCAAACACCAAGCGACTTTACTCACTCCAGAAACGGGTCATGAGTCTAATTTATAGCAAACATTTATCTGACAATCCTAGCCTGTATAAACGCTTTCAGTTACTACCATTCCGCAAACGCCTGCTTTTCAATAAAGCTAAACTAATTCACAAAATCCTGCATCGGAATGCCCCAAATTACCTTTGGCCATTGTTTAAATATAATGCTAGACACAGTAAACGTTTAAATATACTACACATTCCGAAGCCTAGGATTGACTTATACAAAACAAGCTTAACGTACTCTGCAGCTCAGCTGTGGAACAACCTTCCACAAGAAATCAAATACATCACCAATCCCTATTCATATAATCGCAAATTATTCGAACACTATCTCAATACGGATTACCTTCCCCCTTAATAATTGAGATAATAATAATAATAATAACAAAACCCTAGTATAACAGCCAATCCCCTTTTTGTAGGCCAGTATATTCCACATGGCTAATAACAAGTGTCAGACCATTATCTAATATTACTGTGTCGTGTAGTTTTGATGTTTGCATTTTGCCCATGCCTTTATAATGCATATCTTTTATATTGTTGCTGTTCTTTGTTAGCCTTGAATGATGTGTGAATGAAATAATGTATGAAAGAGAGTGATAGAAGGGCAGAATGTTAGACGGGCCTGCGTGCCCAATTCTTAACCATTTGAAAATAAAGTTTGTTCGTTCGTTCGTTCGCTCATTCTCTCTCTCTCTCTCTCTCTCTCTCTCTCTCTCTCTCTCTCTCTCTCTCTCTCTCTCTATCTATCTATCTGTCTGTATGTCTATCTATCTATCTGTCTATCTATCGATCTATCTATCTATCTATCTATCTATCTATCTGTCTGTCTGTCTGTCTGTCTGTCTATCTATCTATCTATCTATCTATATATCTATCTGTCTGACGACCCGGCCCGGCTGTCTATCCATCCATCCATCCATCTATCCATCCATCCATAGGACCCGGCCCGGCTTCTCTCAGGCCCTGGCAGGGATGACCGATCTATCTATCTATCTATCTATCTATCTATCTATCTATCTATCTATCTATCTATCTATCTATCTATCTATCTATCTATCTATCTATCTGTCTGTCTGTCTGTCTGTCTGTCTGTCTGTCTGTCTGTCTACCTATCTATCTATCTATCTATCTATCTATCTATCTATCTATCTATTTAACTGTATGGCTGACATGACCCTCTCATCGATAAAGTGAGACATGTCAACAAGATAAGGATGCTTGAAGTTCTACAAACTGATGGAAAAGACCTTAGACTTGTAAAAAAAAAATATATTGGAAACAACAAGCTGCCATCAGAATTGATAACGATGTAGGTCAATATCAACCTATTAAAAGAGGTGTGAGGCAGGGATGTGTAATGTCTCCAGATCTTTTTTCCCTGTACAGTGAAAATATTTTTCAGAAATATAGAGGATATGGAAGGAATCAACATTGGGGGACGATACATCAATAACATTAGATATGCAGATGATACAGTCTTGATTGCAGACAATGAACAGGACCTGCAAAATTTAGTAGATGCGGTTGTTGCACACAGTGAACAACTAGGGTTAGAACTGAATATTAAGAAGACACAGATTATGGTCGTCACTGGGAAGAAGGAAATACCACAATGTGATATACGAGTAAATTGGCATATTCTTAAGCAAGTGAATCGATACAGTTATCTCGGCACAGTCATAACATCTGATGGGAGATGTCTTGAAGAGATTAGAACAAGAATTGCCATTGCGAAGGTAGCCTTTTGCAAGATGAAAAGCATACTGACCAAATAAAAAGATATCAATTGAAACGAGAAAAAGAGTGTTGAAGTGCTATATAGAACCTATACTTTTGTATGGATGTGAAGCGTGGACAATAAGCAGTCAAGCTGAAAAACAGCTGATGGCTGTGGAGAATGTGGTTTCTGAGGAAAATGCAAAGAATACCATGGACAAACAGAAAAACCAATGAACAAGTCCTTCAAGAAACAAATGAAGATCGTAAACTGATTAGAGTCATTAGGCGTAGACAGTCAGAAAATTTTGGGCATGCTATGAGAAGAAATGAATTGGAGAACTTGGTGACAACTGGCAAGATCGAAGGGAAGAGACCCAGGGGAAGACCGAGAAGTAAATACCTGGATGGCTTGGCCACGTGGCATGGTCGAGACAGGAAACACGGAGCTGATCCACGACTCTGGTGATCGAGTGAGATGGCAGAACATGACCGCCCACGCTTACCGGCATGGCACATGATGGATGGATGGATGAATGGATGGATGGATGGATGGACTGAAGGGACTTTACAGGTGTTTCCAACTTGTGGTGGAAAATAAATATGACTTCTTACAGTACAAAGTAAAAGTTGAAAGTCTTCTGACTATCTTTAAGTCGAGATTTCAAGAGTTCACAATTGTGGGGGTGTGGATTTTAATTTATGAGAATATTATGTTAAGCTGTCTAGGGGATTTTATTGATTCTCTGGTCACTTGTTAGAATGCAGGGTGATCAGGGATATTTACCACAAACCCCAGGAGAAAACAATTCAATCCTTGAAACAATGGCATCTGTGTGTAGGTTTCCCTTCCCACTTCATCACCCTTTAAATTTACTATAGTGCTAGAAGGATATTGATTGTTCACAACATATAAACAACCACTGATGAACACCACATTTACTTGATGTACACATCAACAAATTTTTGGACAAACAGTTCAAGTATTAAATCAAAATCTGCAGTTACATATATATGTGTAATGAACACTACGCATTTTCAGACAGGCATGGGAATGATTTGCATTATCTCAATACATGTACACCCTTTTTGCCCCAAGAAAACAACAAGGTTATTACAAACAACACACCAACCACAAATTGGTTCTGCTAACTTGACTCAATTTGCATAATTAAGGCAAATAATGATATAAGTATATAGAACATTTGTTTCTGACACCCTTTAGATGTTCTCAGATTTAAAAATAATGAGTTGGTGTCAAAATACTCTATTTACCACCATTTGGTTATATCTCATTACCAAATAAAACACTATTTACCTTATACAAGGCATAGAAAAAACCACATATAAAAAGCTTTGTTAGGATTAATAATTAAACTAATTATTTAATTACAGTCTTTTTCCTTTGGTGTTGCTGTCGGTTATTCTTCTCCAGTGCGAAGCAGATAATGTCCATATTTATCCGGGCAGAAAGAATTATACTCACAGTCATTTTCTACTTACAGTATGTCCACCGAAGTTGGCTGGCGAATGTTTATAATCCATAATCCCAGAATATAATTATACATAAGCACATATTCTCTCCATGAGACTGAATTTAAGAATACTCTGTTGCCATTTGGGCTGTGTTCCAATTGAAATTGATGCCTAGGTCTGTCATACTTTCAGGAGATGCAACTTAAGCTTTGCAGAAAGTTCTTCCCTATATCATCTTATCGATGAAAAGATGACGACTGTCCAACAGCTCGGTTTATGTTAACCGTTTCCCAATTTAGTTCAAAAGGTTTTGTCACACACCCGGTTCATGTTGATAGGCCATCCCACACTTGGTGATGGGGCAGTTAGGCCGACATGGGACCAGCATAGAGTTCTGATTCATTCCATTTCCATGTAGAACATACAATGGTGAGTCATTCATTTGGTTTCATCTGGAGATATTTCCAGGATTCTGCTGCAAGCATGGAACTCAAGACTATTACTTTCCACACATAACCAGGGTTGCGAGCAATCAGATGCTTCCTTTGGTTGCCGGCGTAAAGACATTTAGCTGCTTTCATATGGTATTTTTGATGGTGTTTAAGTTTTTGGAACCTTGAGGTAATCTGGTGTAGTTATGGTTCAGAGGTTCTGAAGTTGGTACATTGGTTGTATTGGCTTATTGTTTCAGTGTCTTCTCCCATTTGTTTGAGTTGGTGTTCATAGCTAGAACTTGGTGTTTAGTGGCTGAACCTTTATGTTTGCCGGTTGCAGCTGTGTGACTTTTCTTTCGAAGGAGGATACTTGGGTGTATCCTTTGAACTTGGGAGTCCAACAGACAGATGGAGGGTTCTTACTGCTGTTAGTTTTATTACACGTAGTATAACTCCCATAGTTTAGTTGACCTCGACGATTGATGGTTCATCAGGCGGTACCTCCCAGAAGTAAAACAGGTTATCCTTTTAGTACTAGGTATATCTGATAATGAAGTCCATCCTGGGTAATCTGACAGGAGTCAGAATATCAACCGCTGAGTGTCTATATTCTTCGATTCGAATGTGTCTTTCGCTGGCTATGGCCGCTTAATGATTGCAGCAGTCAACATTGATGTATTTCTAGATCCAGAACATGGTTAAGCCATTTAGTCCTGACTCACCTTCACCAGGCTGTTAACCCAGGATCCTGATGATAGTGATGAAATGCAATCCCACCAAATTCAACCACCACTTGCTTCTCTTCTATAGAAAAGGGATGACAAGAATACAACACGAGCATTAACCTACTGTGTTATGGTAAACGGTTTACAACACAATTACAAACAAAAATACAACCAACAAGACGAGAAGGGGAAAAGAGTGGGTGTCCATGTTCCACTGTCCCTCGTTGCTTGGTGTAGAGCCATTCTGACTGTTAATAGTGAAGTAAGGTATTTTCTCACTTTATATTATGTTCTGTTGTTACTGGAACTATTAGATGAGGGAAGTCATTCTGTCCATCCAACATGTTGATATTGCCTCTCTCTCTACTTGAAGAGAATAGCCTATACAGAATCTCTGTGGTTTCTAATGCCGCTGTCTTCCTTTCGGCACTATAATCATCATTAGGCCAAGGCTATTCAACATTGGCTTCTTAAGTACTGACATACACAAGGATTCTTCCATCAACATCCTCATGTCCCTCAAGGGTAACACTAAAATGCATATTCCCACAGTAAGGAGTAACAATCAGAACAGAGAAAAATTCTCATAACAGAAAAAAACCATACATGTACATTTCTCTGATATCAAGTACATGATAATCATACATAATAATTAATCATAATAATTATGCAGGGAGCCTAGGTTTTGGATTTCTTATATTTCTTGAATTATATTCTCACAAACATGCATTTTCCCTAGCAATATTTTATGAAATGATTATATGTCCCTCCTCATGATGGAGTGGTTACTAATCTGTTAACAAAAGGATTGTACTAAATTTAGCACTATAGTTCCAAGTTACAGATTATAATGTGGCAAAGCATTTTATCCCCTGACTAAGAGTCAGGAATATGCGTAAACATTTGTATGTCCCCGCATGGATAAAACAAGTTCAGAG
Source organism: Cepaea nemoralis (assembly GCA_014155875.1). Lineage (NCBI taxonomy): Eukaryota > Metazoa > Mollusca > Gastropoda > Stylommatophora > Helicidae > Cepaea > Cepaea nemoralis. The sequence continues at coordinate 65,157 of JACEFZ010025472.1, forward strand.
ATATCCTTAACAGTGAATTTACACTACATAGGATATTTGAAAGTGGCAGACACCAGTTCTCTACTATGAAGTATGTAATCAAGAGTCTGTTCCCACATTGAGAAATTGTTTCTTTGAAAATGTTCTTTAGAGTTCAATCTCTACAGTACATAGATTATTTGCAGATTTCTAAGCATAGATAGTGAGATATAGTTCACAATGCATAGAAGTTTTAACATAGGAATATGAAATTGACAGACACGAGTTCTCTACTTGTGAAGTATGAATCAGGATTCTGCTCCTACATTGAGAAAATGCCTAGAATGTGTTTCGGATGAGTTTGATACTCTACAGTACACATAATATTTATAGGTTATAAGCACTATTAGTTAGATATAAGTTAATAATGCCTATAAAAGATTTTAACATAGGGATTTGAAATTGTAAAACATAGGAAAAATTACAGCGTGGCGCCCACATGTGCTTCAGTACTAAAAATCAATCAGACCCCAGTTTATAAGAATGGTTGAATTATCATTCTAACTAATTCTTAATTAAACACACTGGTATATGTACTTTATAACAATACATGAATACATCTTAATAATGTAGATATAACATACCAATAGCTTGCAGAGAATGATATATTTTAAAGGCAAAATTTTCCTCTCCCCGAAGGGAAAGGTCGACTTTCTTGTGCGCTCTATTCACTAGAAATGGCCGCTATAGTCTTTGTTTTCAAACTCGCCGGTCTTGGCCAGGTACGTGAGCCAAAATAAAGCCAAATAAATTAAGCTGTGCCACGGTCAGTCTATCGCTGTTTTATTTTCTCCTACATTGAGTAAGTTACTTAACCAGTAGTTGTTAGGGATTGTTTATTTTTAAGGGAGTCAATGCTAGGAAAGGGTAAGGACGTTTTAATATATCACAACGATAGAGGAGGATAATGTTGCCCTCTTCATAAATCCGTTCGTATTTCCTGATGCCAAGCTCTGCCAATTGCAGCACAACCTTCAGCACGAAGTAATTGATGTGAAATGCAATTCTGCAATTAGATGTAAATTTCTGGAGCTGCCTAATTCACATTCAGTTGATCATATGATTTCATACTAGCGACTATTGCCTGTCGAACAATTTGAACACTTGCGTTCATTCGCCCAGGGATACATTTGTCGTTTTGGTTCGACTCACAGATGCGAGCAGTCATTTTTCACAATGAGCATTTAAATTGAAAAAAAAAGCAATGGTTCCAGACTCACCGACAGTATTCTAGCTGCGCTTATGACTTTGGGCACGACAGATTTGTGCCCAGACATTGATAAACTGGCATCTGAACTTAAGCAACTGTTTATGAATAATAGTTACAACTGTAAATTAATTACATTAATAGCGATTTTCGAAACTGATTAAAAATGTATTGTTAAATGCAATTTTGATTGTAAACCAAAAAATGACCGCAGTTTAGTACTGACACTGACTGCCTTTAAAGTTTTAGGATTTTGTTGACCAAAGTTAAGAAAGGTAAGAATGGTATTGCACGACTTTTATAATTTTATAAAGTTGTTGCCCGCTTAACTACCGAAAATAGTAGATATGGCCTCTGATTGAAAGCCTTGGGAACCACTGGACTAGATAGTGAAAGGGAGGGGGGGTGAGAGTACACGTGGTGAACCTGGATGAGAGCATTGCCAGACATTACCACTATGTGTATGTTGGTGTATATATAGATAGGATTTTACATGTTTAGATCCTAGAAACTATTCATTCTTGATTGTCTATTTCTAGCTCTCAAACAGAGCGCAAGGTTATACGATCCTATTCAGTGACAACGAGGGGCAACCTGGTGGGGGGGGGGGGAGCCTTAGCATATGCAAAGAACACTGTCTCAGTTGACGCAAAGCAAATCCTCATGCGGCGATCTGTATTCCTGTCATACTACAAGTCATATTTTAAGTTACGTATTTGGCGAATACGCGGGACATCTTGCTTATGATCGAGAGGATTTCCGGAAGGTTGTTATGGGAGCAAGGTTCTGCAAAGGACATGCTACTGAATGAATGAATGGATGAATGAATTTGGTGAATGTCCTATGTCTCGAAATAACCAGTTCACTGTCGTCATACTCACAAACCCTCAAATCATAGTTTCATCTGATGATATTGATTGCTGCTGTCATTTTAACTATCAATGCAGCAAATAAACACAGTGGTAGATTTTGTAACTCATAATTTCATCTTAATATGTTGCAAGTGTAGGTAATTGTGCATGAAAAAAAAACATCGGATTGGGATATTACATTCATCATAACATGACCGACAAGGTCAATTCTAGCTAGACAGACAGACATACAGATATACATATAGACTCACGGAAAAACACACAGACAAACACACACACACACACACACACACACACACACACACACACACACACACACACACACACACACACACACACAAACAGGCCGAAAGACAGAGAGACATAAACACGGATACGCGGGCTCACGGAAAGATATTCACAGACAGATTTATACGCACACACACAGACTTGCGGAAAGACACACATACACAAACACATACACACCCACACATGACATAATGTGCTACTGACCTGAGAGTCTCAGGCTGTGATGTGGCACAAGCGGAAAATCGGAGGCGTCGGCTCACATGTAGGGTCACACGGAGCCAGGTCTGCCTAGGGTTGCCAGATACGTGGGCACCAAAAGGAGGACATAATAAGACAAAAAGGAGGACATAATAAGAAAAAAAGGAGGACATAATGAATGTTTCATTTAAATCGTTCCAGATTAAACCCACAATGAGTACAATTTTATTATAATAGCTGCCAATAAGTGTATCTCATGTTTTTGGAGTGTTCTCGAAATATACTGTGATATAGTTTCTTTCATTTCGCGTGTTGTCTAATTCGAGAATCTTAGTTTGGATTCGACCTGTTTTCCAGTCAAAATACTGAACAACGATTGGCAATATTTTCTGCGGACCGTGATTGCTAGCATCTGTCGAAAGACCGAAACATGAAATACAACTTAAAGATGTATCCAATTCATCAACAGTATGCGAGCCAATTACTTGGTTTATTATTGCTTTGGTCTTTGTTTTTGCACAAGCAATATTTTTAACAATTTCTGAATCTTCAAATAATGTGTGTATCAAACCAGCTGTTCAGGCCATCGAGTTGTAAGACTGATGATGACAAACTATGAAATGCCAAAGTTGCTTCAGCGCATGCGCTTTCAGCAACACATTTGAGTACTTAGGCTGAGAAAAAAGACGTCAATGTGCCCGATGACGCGGATACTTTGATTAGGTTTCTATGTCTCTCACTGTAAACATGGCGCTCCAAGTCAGTAGTACTAGTTCCTTTGTTGGCAACGGACAAGTAACTATCTCAAATCGTACACTTTGCCTCATTCTCGATGCGTCCTTCAACGAAGCATGGAAACTTATTTTTCATATTGTTCGAGAATTTGCATTTTCTCTTTGTAGGAGCCATTTTCATAAACATTGACGGCAAAAATTACAAATTTTAAAAAAAAAACACACACACACAATTTTAAGTGGCGTCTCTGCTACCGGAACCAGAAATAACATTAACATTTTGACCAACAGTTAGATTCAAAATATACAAATAACTGGTGTTGGTATAAATTTTTTTTTTTTTTACATTCGCATATCCTTTTACAGGACATCGCTGTCAACAACAGCATCTTTCAGCTGTCTGTTGATTTCTTGGCAAGATTACGCTCAGTAGTTTGCCATTGCTTTCTGAGCGGCCGGCTCAGTTATCCCGCAAGTCACCAGCGGGAGTAGAACCGCTTCTAGTTCTCGCCCGCTACGAGCCTCTGCGTGATAAACGGGATTACGGAGAAAGTGGTGTAACCCCTCGGCCATTGGTATAAATAGGAAAATTAATTAAATATTATTAAGCAATGGGTTTTAATAAAGAATGTAAAGACACGGTAGAGAGTAGGTACATTGTAAGTCGTAACAACAATACATAAATAATGATAACATAAAATATCCCCTCTGCTGTGTGTCCACCGTGACGAGGTAGAGGGGCTTGTGCGTCCCAATGACCCCAAGAGCTATGCCGACGGTAGCACAGCTACTGGTAGGGCCACCCATGTCGGACAGGTCAAGGGAGAGGGACCAGACGAAGAGACACACAAACCTGCTGCCTTGTAGGTAGACTGGGGACAGTCAAAGGCTAGGGAAAGCACCCCAAATACATGCTTGTCGAAATCGGATGTACTGAGCCACAGGCTTGACAAAGCAGTGCAACGTGAAACCTGCTGCCTTGTAGGTAGACTGGGGACAGTCAAAGGCTAGGGAAAGCATCCCGAATAAATGCTTGTCGAAATCGGATGTACTGAGCCACAGGCTTGACAAAGCAGTGCAACGTAACTTAATTCATGATGTCACAAATCAAAATTAATCGATATGGTGCTAATCCCGTGAAGTCCCATCAGGCGGTGATAGTGCCGGGCCCCCTGCCTCGAGGGGGTCCACCCATGACTACTGGTGGTCACCTTCCCCTGTGCTGTGGAGTCAAGGCACAGAGGAGTAGGTTAAGAGCTATTGACCAAATACCCCGGACACTCAACATACTACAGTGGAATGCCGAAGGAGTTTACAAGAAGAAAGACTCCCTAACACAGCGTCTTCATAAAGATAGAATAGATGTGGCATGCATTCAAGAGACACACCTCAACGCCAATCACAAATTCTCAGTCAGAGGATATCAGGCCACACGTTTCGACCGCGAAGGACACAAAGGAGGAGTTCTAATACTTACACGAAATACAATACCTTGCAGCGAAGTATCTGTGATCTCTGACAACCAAACGGAAATTATAGGTGTTGATATAATGATAAAGGACGTGAAAATAAGAATCTACAATCTGTATAGCCCAGCAGATAAGGACCTTACACTCTCAAACATGAAAATAACTGACACAAACTGCATTATTGTCGGAGACTTTAATAGCCGTTCAGAAAGATGGGGATACCCAGATACTGACAAAAGAGGAGATGAATTGGAGGACTGGGAAATAGACTCAAATCTCCATCTACTCAACAAAGCGGATGACACACCGAGCTTCTACTCCAGAAGATGGCTTACCACTTCTACTCCAGACTTAGCTTTCTGCACAGGAGACATCCTCCACAAAATCGATCGCCATGTGCTGGACCAATTAGCAGGTAGTGACCACAGACCAATCAAGCTTGAAATGAATATGGAGTATGTTCCACAGGAGCAAAAGCCCTTGCCCCGCTGGAATTACAAACGAGCAGATTGGGACAGATTTGCCATACTAACAGACAAATATTGTGAAAACATAAATACACGATATGGCAACATAAAGCAAATGGTGGAAAGTCTAAACAGAGCGATAATACAGGCAGCCACTGAGTCCATTCCAAGAGGAGCGAGGAAAAATTACAAACCATACTGGACTGAAGAACTACAAAGTTTGGAGGACAAAGTTGAAGATGCCAGGAAGACAGCAGAGAGAGAACAAACAATTGAAGCAAACATCTCTCTCAAAGCCATCTCAGCAAAATATAAAAGAACAGTAAATCAAACAACAAGAGATTGTTGGAGGGAAAAAACAGAAAACCTGAATTTTGACAGGGATGGAAACAAACTATGGAAACTAGTGAAAGCCATGAACAATGAAGGACCTAGAAACAAACAAATAACAATTAAACAAGGAAATGCCTTGCTTACAGGAAAAAAGGCTGCAAATGCACTAATGGAACACTATGCAAATGCAAACCACATTGATATTACAACCGAACAGAAGAAAGCAATCAAAGACAAACAGATACATCATAGAAATACAGAGACAGCAGCAGAATATATGATGGCAAATCTAACAATGGAAGAAATGGAACAGGCAATGAATACCCTAAAAAAGAAGAAATCACCAGGAAAGGATGGAATCACAAATGAAATGCTAATAGGACTGGGCACTAAGGCAAAGAAGAAACTACTAGCAGTCCTAAATAACAGCTGGAAGGGAGGAATAGTCCCACAGGCATGGAAGGAAGCTATACTAATACCAGTCCCAAAGAAAGGAAAAGACCTGGAAGAACCAAATGGCTATCGACCTATCAGTCTACTTAGCTGTGTAGGAAAATTAATGGAACGCATTATCAATGGCAGGCTAACATGGCATCTGGAAGAAAACAAACTCTTAACACCACACCAAGCAGGATTCAGAAAGTACAGATCCACTGAAGATCAAATAACCTATATAGCTCAGGAAATAGAGGATGCCTTCCAAGAGAAAAAGCACACACTAGCAGTCTGGATAGATTTAGAAAAAGCATTTGATAAAGTATGGAAGGAAGGACTGAAAGTAAAACTGCAAAAAATGCATGTTTGTGGAAAAATGTATAAATGGATCAGCCACTACCTTGAGAACAGAACTGCCAGGACAAAAGTACAAGGACAAACAAGCAAAATGATGCTGTTGGAGCAAGGTGTCCCCCAAGGAGGAGTTCTTTCACCAACATTATTCCTAGCATATATAAATGACATCACAGAAAATTTTCCAGCCAGAGTACACACATCCTCCTTTGCAGATGACCTAGCCATATGGACATCTGAAGAATATATTAGTACAGCTAACAGCAGAATACAGCAAGCCTTATTAGCGCTAGAGGACTGGTCAAAATCATGGCTAGTGAAGATAAGTGAGGAGAAAACAACATGCACAGTGTTCTCCCTCTCAAATAAAACTCAGCAACCTAAGCTGGTATTGAATGGAAAAATTTTGCGCCATGAAGAAAATCCAAACTATCTAGGAGTCACCTTTGATCGTCGCCTGACATGGAAGACACAGGTTGAGAAAAATCGAACAAGAGCAAGGCAGAGAATGGCAATCATGAAAAAGCTTGCTGGTACAACGTGGGGAGCAGATGAGAAAGTTCTCAAGAAGTTATATACTGGACGGGTGAGGCCAGTACTGGAATATGGCATTGCAGCTTGGGCAACAGCAGCTAAGTCAAACTTTAACAAAATAAGTAGAGTCCAAAACCAAGGAATGCGAATCATAACTGGAAGCCTGAAGACAACGCCTATTAATGAACTAGAAAAGATCACTTGTTTACAACCAATGCAGGACAGAAGAGATAGCAGAGCCCAGCAACAAGCAGAAAAATTTAGAAGATTGACAGACCACCCTATGTATAACAGGTTTAATGGTTTTGGAAAAGGAAGACTGAAGCGTAGCAACTTTGTAGAAACTGCAAAACGAAAGATTAGGGCAGATCCCATACTTAACATATCAACAGTCAAGCCCATTTACAATGCACACAACTTCCCAGCTTGGAGACAGCAGCAACTGCCTGAGATGATAGAAAACATTCCTGGTATTGAGAAAAAGAACACTCAGAATGAAACCGAAAGAAGAAAAATAACCCTCAACTACATAAAAGAACATTACCCAAGCAGCAATTGGACCCATGCATATACAGATGGATCAGCCAAAGATTCAATTAAAAATGGAGGAGGAGGAATTCTCCTTAATTTAAAAAATGGAGTGATAAAAACACAGTCAGTGGCAACTGGAAAATTTTCAAGTAACTTCAAAGCGGAGGTAGAGGCTTTGAAAACTGCAGCAGAAATGCTCTTGATGGAGGAAAATAAAGAGAAGCAAATAGCTATCTTCACAGATGCAAAGTCAGCTGTCTCAATACTGAAGAGCAAAAACAGCACAGAACTAGCTGACCTAAGAGCAGCACTCCATGGTCTATGCCAGAAATCCAAAAAAGTTGTAATACAGTGGATCCCATCACATTGCAGTATACCTGGAAATGAAGAGGCTGACAGACTAGCAAAAGAGGGTGGACGATTACCACAGCCTGACATAGACATAACCTATAATGAGGCAAAAAGGTTTATAAAAAGCACTTATAGAACCAAATGGGAATCAGAGCATCCAGGCCACCAGAAGGATGATGCATATTACAAACTCGACCGAAGAGAACAAGTAGCAATCTTCAGACTCCGCACAGGACATAACAGGCTGAAACACCACTTGTTCAATAAACTAAAGATAGGAGATACCGATGAATGTAATTGTGGAACTGGTAAAATGACAGCTAAACATTTGCTGCAGGAGTGCCCAATATATGCAGAACAGAGAAAGATATTTTGGCCCACGCCTGCTTCATTTGAGGACAAGCTCTATGGAGATATCAACAAGCTCAAGTTGACTACAGCTTACTTTAACTACATTCAGATTGACATCTAAAGGTGCATGAGGATGTATTTAGACTGCCACACTTCATACCACTGGTATGTCGGTTACAAAAGCGTCCCAGAGGCATGAAATGGAATATTGCTTGGATAGCACATCCATTACGTGGAAAGTCCGAATCAAAAGCTCACTGTGTGGGCTTCGTAAATGGTGGAAAAAGTGTCCTAGTGACACGAAATGGAATATTGCTTGGATAGCAAATCGATTAGGTGGAAAGTCTTAATCGAAAGCTCACTGTGTGGATGTCATCTGCAGACTGCATTCTTCTGGTTTCCGGAGGAACAGCCTACGGAAGTGAGGCTAAGCAGCCATGTGCAGGACGTGACGATTCCTTGGGTGAGCCCAGTACCAGAGCGCTGTGTAATGGCTCTGCAAATATGGAAGCCTCCTTGGATGGCGGGGAATGCCCGTGGTCTGCCCCTGCCTTCCCTTGAGGGTTGACCAGGATGTCTTTGGCTGTTCTATATGGGCCAGGTAGGATGGGGGAAAACACCACAAGTGAGATTCAAACGTCCTAAGAAACCCCGGGAAGGTTAACCCGGTCAACAAATGCCCGCAGAAGTCGGATGTGTCGGCCTAACGGTGCAAGAACGCAGCTCTGCTGTAAACAGGCACAACGCAGTCACATCCGGGAAAAAAAAATCCGGATGAACGTAGAAGAAGGAGATAACATAAAATATTTAAAAAGCCGGACATTTTAAAGGTTTTTAGCTTTGCCTGCCGGACGGAGGACACGAGGCTAAAAAGGAGGACATGTCCTCTCTTTGCCGGACGTCTGGCAACCCTAGGTCTGCCAGACATGAAGGCTGTTGAAATAAGCTACAGGTTGTTGTTCTCAAACGATTCTCATTGATCTGTCAGAATATCGGCAATAAGGGATGACATGTCTTCTACGTCTGTCTGTCTGACTTTCTCTCTCTCTCTGTCTGTTTGTCGGTCTGTCCGTCTCTCTCATTGTTTTCCTTCCTGCCCGTCTATATGTATGTCTTTATCTGTCTGGCTAACTGTATTTTACTCAATGTATCTGTGTGTGTGTGTGTGTGTCTGTCTGTCTATCTATCTATCTATCTATCTATCTATCTATCTATCTATCTATCTATCTATCTATCTATTGATCGATCGGTCTGTCGGCCTGCCTGTATGTGTCTCTGTATTTGTCATAGACAGACAGACAGACAGACAGACAGACAGACAGACAGACAGACAGACAGACAGACAGACAGACAGACAGACAGACAGACAGACAGACAGGTAGGCAGGCAATGAGACAGACAGAAAGACCGACATACACATAGACACACAGACCGGCCGGCTGGCCGGCCGACCGCCAGACAGACAGACATAAATCAAATCAAATCAACTTTATTTTAAAAGGGTCACAAATTGGGCACGCAGGCCTGTCTTACATTCGGCCCTTCCAATCACTCATCTTTCGTTCATCAAGAGCATTATACATTCGCATAGGAAGAAAAATAAACATTGTGAAATGAATGTTGTAAACGTAGACAAGGCAAATTACCATATTATGAGGCACATCTCTCACCTACCCACACATCACCCCACCCACACCCCCACCTACCCACACACACCCAGGGACACATACATACCCCACCAACCGACCTATCCCCCTGCCGCACGTCCCCCACCCAGTAACACTGCCCTCACCTGTTCCCCCAACCCAAACACACACGCCACCCACAAACAACCCCCATCAACCCATACATCCCGCACCCACCCACATACACATCCTAACCCACACATCCTCTCCCCACCCACACCTCCATCGACCACATATTCCCCACACACATCCCCCACCAACCCACACATCGCACATCCACAAACCATACACACACATCCCCACCAACAGATAGACAGACAGACAGGCAGGCAGACATGTATGATTTGAGAGCAGACTGTAGCACGTTCATCAGTATGTGAATGCTGTAGACGCTTTTGTGAATGTCATGAATTCATCGAGGATGAGCCCCGTGAAGGTCCCCCGAAAAGTGTTATTATTAGGATTGGAACCATAGTGTCGAAAAGGTGGTTTTGAGCAATTGGCGAGTTGCTGTACGTGAAGTCATGATGGCTACTGGCATAAACATAAGCTCTGTGGACATTATCATCAGGGATTACCTCAATTTTTGTAAAGTTCAAAAGGCCATTTACCAGAAACGTAAGGATTGTCCAGTAAAGGTGTCATTTGTCCACCTGACAACATGAGACCCCGAACAGCCGCCACACCTATGGCAATTATTGACCAGTTGCCTTGGGAGGTACCACCACACCCACCTTACAGTTCTGACTAGGTTCCCAGTGATTTTCTCCATTTTTGGCCCTCTGAAAAAGCATCTTAGAGGACACAAGTTTGACACGTGTGATGTAGTGCGTCAGATAGTTTTCCAATGGTACAAAGACTGGCCAAAGGAATTTTATGCTGCCAGAATACAGAAGCTTGCAGTCCAATGGGGGAAAATGTGTTGCAGTGGCTGTTGATTTCATCGAAAAGTTGTACAAGTAATTTCAATCCATCTGTCATAGTTATCTAGAGATATCAGTCCGGATACTTACTGGATGACCCTCGTACATCATACATGACATCAAGAGCATCATCTTACAGCCTATTTGTGAGTTTATTTCCTTTCCATTACAGTTTGTTGTTGTTGTATGAACTCTGTTGTTGGAGTTCTTCACCTTAATACTTCATGAAGAATTTGGTAAGTGATGTTTACTGTTTCCTTCAAGGTAGTCATGCAGTACACTCATTGTGTCCATGTACAGGAGGTTTCCAAGTGTGAATGCAATGCTTGAGTGCTGAATGTCTACCACTATTGAGGGGATTTACTGTAACCCTCTTATGTAGGTGGTATCTAAGTGTGAATGCAATGCTTGAGTGCTGAATGTCTACCACTATTGAGGGGATTTACTGTAACCCTCTTATGTAGGTGGTATCTAAGTGTGAATGCAATGCTTGAGTGCTGAATGTCTACCACTATTGAGGGGATTTACTGTAACCCTCTTATGTAGGTGGTATCTAAGTGTGAATGCAATGCTTGGGTGCTGAATGTCTACCACTATTGAGGGGATTTACTGTAACTCTCTTATGTAGGTGGTATCTAAGTGTGAATGCTTGGGTGTTGAATGTCTACCACCATCAAGGAGATTTGCTGTAACCCTCATGTGTAGGTTTCTAAGTGTGAATGCAATGCTTGGGTACTGAATGTCTACTGCCATCAAGTAGATTTGCTTGACATGTTTCATCACAGTGGAAACACAAACCCCGGCAAGGTGATGAAAGGTCACCTCAATCCTACGCCAATTGTCATCAAGAAGGTCCTTTGAAAGATGCCTTGTCTCACTATCTTTCATTGGCTGGGATAGTTTGTCCCACTATCTTTCATTGGCTGGGATGGCCCATTTTCAGGAAATGCCATATACAGACTTTCAAGACAGTGACCATGTGCAGTGGCCAAATCTCCTTAATTGCCTTGTATGACAGGCTTAAGTGTTACTATTCCTTGCTGCCCTGGTAACACACAAGTGTCCATGACAATGTCTGTTGGAATGTATTAAATGGGATTTGTGAAAAATATTTCTTGAGTTCTGTTTGTGTGTTTGTACAATGTCTTGTGGTGCAGTAAAATTGTTGCTTCAGCATTCAGTCATTGCATTTTGCTGTATTGCTGCTTCAAGAGTCAGGGATTCAGTGATGTATGATGCAATGGTGAATACATTTGAGAATGTTTATAGATCTTTGGCCTGTTTGGGTATTATATAATTATGTGTGAGTTTACACGTGTGCCTGCTTTCTGTGAGCATTTGTGTGTATGCCTGCTTTCTGTGAGCATTTGTGTGTGTGCCTCTCTCTCTCGTGTGTGTGTGTGTTTTTTTTTTTTTTTTTTTTTCTCACTGTGAATTTATAAAAGCTACACATATGGAAAGAAAGGTGAGGAGCAGGATATATGACGGGACTGGGAGAGGTGGAGATGTTGTCAGGTGCCAGCTGCTGGTACTGATATGTGACTTCATTGTAACATACAACAAAATACAGCCTGTGATGTGTAATGATGTACAATTTATTCAATTTCAAGTTCAGATTTCACATAAAAATAGCACATTATATCAGTATTTATACAGCTAGTTAAAAACTACAACGCACAGCAAAAGCATGCATCCACATAAACAGCAGCTATACATTAGCAGAAACAGCTACAGCACACACCCACATTAACAACTGAAACAGCTAGTTTGAGCATAGTCATAGTTTCAATAATCAGAGCCCCAGTTGATCCAGAAAACCAAAGACCCATGGCACTTGGTGATGATGTCCAACTGCCGCAGGATTTAGTGACACACAGGGTCTCTTGGTGTTCACCCTTATCTGAGAAGACTATGTTTCTAATTTCACTACCCCAAAGATTTCAATAGAAACAAAAAGTTCTGGTAACAATGGCAGCCCTATGTTGGGTGCGAACTCTGCATGTCTGAGCCAGAGGCAGACAATGAAACCTCACAACCACACACATCACCATCTACAAACTCACACAAGTATGCCATATCTATCAAGAAAAACCCACACACAAACATTCGTGTACATAAGATGTCAATAATACATGCAAACACAATAGACCAAGGACAGAAAATCACGCACACACCTCAATATCTATAAAGTTAAACTCACGAACAAAACATCAAAAATAATAATTGGTCATTGGCACCTTGCCGTCTTGACAGACGATAGTTTGTGCTTTACAAAGGCATAATAACTTTTAACTATGGCGGTAGCAAGTGTGACTGATAAGGCCAATTTGCGCTGTAAATGTCCGTTCACAGTGGGTGCATGTGAACACGTGGTCATTTCCACCATCATGCACCATCTTACGTCTCAAACGCTTGGTGTGTGACTTTTCTGCAATAATTTTCTCCTTTGACTTTATTCCATTTCTGATATTTGCCGTCTATGCAACACGTTCAGCAGCGACTTGCTCCCAATGTGCATTATCAATGCCTGTATCAATCATGTCCCGCTTACACACATCTTTGTATCGTAGTAGAGGCCGACCCTGAGATCTCTTACCCATCTGTAATTCACCAAAAAAGATATCCTTTGGTATTCTACCATAATCCATCCTCCTAAGATGTCCTATCCATCTAAGTCTACGAAGACTGAGCATGGAATAAACTGTCACACAACCTGATCTTTCCAATACTTCAGTATTTGTGATTTTGTCTTGCCACTTAATACCAAGAATTCTTCGCAGACACCGCATATGAAAGCTGTTTAAGTTGTTCTCTTGGTGTGAGTAAGTTGTCCAGGTTTCACTGCCATAGAGAAGAGTACTAAGGACACAGGCTTGATAGACAAGGACTTTTGTTTTGGCAGTAAGCTTCCTGTTCTCCCAGACTCTTTTTCTTAACCTGTTCATTGTTGTTGCTGCCTTACCAATCCGGATGTTGATTTCCTGATCTAGGGATAATTTGCTATTTACCACTGATCCTAGATATGTAAAATGGTCTACTATCTCTAGTTCGGCGTCGTCAATAAAGATTGATGGTACCCCATGTGCACCTTGTGACATAATCTGTGTCTTCTTTTTGCTTATTGTTAAACCAAATTCAGAACAAGCATTGGAGAATGCAGATAGTAGACATTGCAATTCTTCCTCAGAGTGGGTCGTAACTGCAGCATCATCTGCAAAAATCAGTACCCTCCTAATTTTTGTCTTAGCCTTCAATCTCTGAGCATTGTAGAGGCCGCCATCTGAGTGTGAGTGAATGTATATACCACCATCCTGATCACGAAATGCATATTTCAGTAGAAGTGAAAAGTATATTCCAAAGAGGGTGGGAGCTAGTACACAACCTTGCTTAACTCCACTCTTGATTTCAAATTCTTCAGAAGTTGCACCATCAAACTTGATTATTCCCTTCATGCCTGTGTGGAACGATTCCACAATGGACAGAAGAGTTGGTGGGCAGCCAATCTTCTTTAGAGCCTTGAACAGACCCTCACGACTAACCAAATCAAATGCCTTTGTGAGGTCGATGAAGGCAATAAACAGTGGTTGATTCTGTTCACGGCATTTTTCTTGCATTTGTCGCAATGAGAATATCATATCAGTGGTAGACCGGTTCTGTCGAAAGCCACACTGTGATTCGGGGTAGACTTGATCTCCTAGGACTTGAAGTCTGCGCAGAACAATTCTGGCAAATACTTTTCCAACAATACACAGAAGTGAGATACCCCTATAGTTGTTGCAGTCGCTCCGATCACCCTTGTTCTTGTACAGTGTTATGATGCTTGAATCTTTGAAATCCTGTGGGACTTGTCCTTCACGCCAGCATAGCTCTATTAGCTGGTGGATCTGTATAGTGAGTGTGTCTTGCCCACTCCTGATAACCTCTATTGGAATCCCATCCTTACCTAAGTTAAGTGTGCTATAAATGAACTTGCATCCATATTCCATAGTTGTAAGTTTCATGTGTAATTATAGACCCAGCTAATGAAGACACCTTGTTTATGAGTGTCTAGTTGGTCATGCGTCGAAGTACACTTGTTCCTGCAGCGAGGAGCTGTCGGCATTTGAAGGTGACAGATTCTAATCCTGGTCGGCAACCGATAGCTTTCAATTTTTATGTTTCCGGAGCGCCTCTAGTTTCTACTTCCTTCTTGTCACTTCTATGAACGCCAAAAACAATACTATGTGTCTTTATTTAATAACCATCCGACATACAGGACTTCACAGCCAGCAAACGTAAGCAAGCATTTAATAACTATTTATTTATTTAAGATAATATGAATGCTATATTATAGAAGTAATTTACAGAACTCTTTACACAGCAATTTTCTGTGCTCCGCACTTTCCTTCTCAGGAGGTACGGTGACAATATGGCACTTCATCATCATTTCCTTCCAATCTCCACTAAACAAACATGTGCAAATGCTACTTGATACAGTTTCCTATCATTCCAATTCTTCATGCACCTTAAGGTGTCAACATGAAGATATCCAAAGAAAGCACCGTAGAAGGCAGGGGTGAAAAAAAAAGGGAGAGGTTAGAAAATATAAAAGGAAGTAACAATGCTTGAAACATCCCCACATAGTTTTTCCTCAAATGGAGCGGGTGTAGGCTAAAATAGTGTTCTCTGTTCAGCACATGTTGGACACTCCTGCATCAAATGTTTAGCTGTCATTTTACCAGTTATACATTGACTTTCATTAGTATCTCCTATCTTTGGTTTATGAAACATGTGTTTAATCCTTCCATGTCTTAAACCGAGCATGAAGATTGTTACTTGTTCACTCCCTCTTTGGTTTTCAATGATTGCTAAACTGCATACTTCTAATAAACCCCCAACTTGCAATCCCTTTGCTGAGCTTGTCCTTGTTTACTATAACTGTCTTGTCATTATTTGGTGGCAGGTACAAATGGTGACTGGTGGGTGTCAAGACAACTTACAGGAACACAAAATGAACCAAATAGACCGCCCTTTTGTAAAAGATGAAAGAGAAGACATGTTGACCAGGATTGCTAATGGGGATAAATTAAGGGTCCATCATTACAATCCTGAATCACATCGTCGTCACATTCAACAATGACATCATCATTTTTCACCTTCAACAATGACATGCAGTCTGCCACCAGCAGAGGTTATGCTTTGAGACTCAATGTCCCCACTGTAATCACAGTCACAGTGAAGTCTTTCTGCCTGCATAACCCCCGCTTTAGATGCCTAATTGCTGTGACCTCGGTGTATATGCACCCAATGAGATGCAGCAAAATATGCCAGACAATAAATTGTGCAAATGATTATTGATTGTGGTTTATGTGTTTACATTCACCAAGGGATACATTGTTTTACAGTCTCTACAATACCTTACGTTGATAGATGCAAGCCTTTTCAGGATTCATGATGACCAAAACTCCAAATCATGGGACGCAATTAGTGAAAACCTAGTACCAACTCAGAAACCAACAAGAAACCTCGACTAACTAACTAACTAACTAAGAAACCAATATACATGTAACCACTGCGACGGCATCAGATCTTATTGCAAAGATCATCAGTCGCTGTTTACTAATGTTCCAAAATGTGTGACCAGAAAAAACCCAATTTTCACCTCACTACCAACATGTGTGACCACACAAACTCCACTATCACTACCAGCAACAACAGTTGATCACCTCTATATTCTGCCATCTGTTTGGAATTGTTGGTCGCTGCTTGTCCCCACAGACTCTAATATCCCTGCATAATAGAAGCAGAACATTCATGTGACAACAGAAACACAACATTCATGTGACAACAAAACACAACATTCACATGACAACAAAACACAACATTCACATGACAACAGAACATTCACGTGGCAACAGAAACACAAAATTCATGGACAACAGAACAATCATGTGACAACAAAAACAGAACATTCATGCAAAATAATGATTTGCTCTGGTCTGTCCATAAAGTGGTAATCATCTTGTGCTGGTATTGGTAGCTTTCTGATTGATTTGATAATTCTTTTCTTTCGGTGGTATGTAACAGGCACATCAGGTTGTTCTTCTATAATCATTGTCTGTATCAATCATGTCACGCTTACACACATCATTGCATTGTAGTAGAGGCTGACCCCAGAGATCTCTTACCCATTTTAATTTGAATAACGAAGACACAAACAATAGATTGCACGATTTATTGCCTGGCATATTTCGCTGCATCTCGTCAGGTACATACTGCAGAAATCACACAACTTACGTGAATTAACTAGATAAATCCTTCAAACTGAAATATACACATGTTCGCACAGTAATGTCGATTGTCTACCACGGTAATTTTAAACTGACTAACATGTCTTTCTGCTTGCACAAGGATGGCTTACGAAGGTTGATTATTATAGCTTCAGCAAACTTTAAAAAGTTAACCATTTTAAT
This sequence comes from Cepaea nemoralis, assembly GCA_014155875.1. Taxonomy (NCBI): domain Eukaryota; kingdom Metazoa; phylum Mollusca; class Gastropoda; order Stylommatophora; family Helicidae; genus Cepaea; species Cepaea nemoralis. The sequence goes on from JACEFZ010025472.1 coordinate 82,359, forward strand.
TTATCAAAAAAAGATGTCCTTTGGTATTCTACCATCATCAATCCTCCTAACATGTCCTATCCATCTAAGTCTACGAAGAGTGGACACGAAACAAACTGTCACACAACCTGATCTTTCCAATACTTCAGTATTTGTGATTTTGTCTTGCCACTTAATACCAAGTATTCTTGGCAGACACTGCATATTAAAGCTGTTTAAACATTTCTCTTGGTGCAAGTAAGTTGTCCAGGTTTCACTGCTATAAAAAAAGAGTACTAACGACACAGGTTTGATAGACTAGGACTTTTGTTCTGGCAGTAAGCTTCCTGTTCTACCAGACTGTTTTAGTTAACCTGTTCATTTTTATTGCTGCCTTACCAATCATGATGTTGATTTCCTGATCTAGGGATAATTTGCTATTTACTTCTGATCCTAAATATGTAAATTGGTGGTCTACTATCTCCAGTTCGGCATCGCCAATAAAGATTGATGGTACCCCATGTGCACCTTGTGACATAATCTGTGTCTTCTTTTTGCTAATTGTTAAACCAAATTCAGAACAAGCATTGGAGAATGCAGATAGTGTCGTGACATCCTGAATGGACATTGACCTGATGAGTGAGGACAGAGTGATGGTCATTGACCGAGTGGTAAAAGAAGACAGAGACAGTTGTTGTAAGGGTCATTGACCGAATGTTTCAGAGGACATACAACTTTGCGCGAGATTGCAACGATCGTTTGGTTGTAAAAACGGAGTCCTCGATCAAAGAGTCGGAAATGTTTGATGTACGGTGAGCGGGGAAACCGGGAACTAGCGGAGAAAACGGGAACTAGCGGTCAAGAGCGATAAAGCAATTTCACTAACCTTTGAAGTGGGAAACGGAGATTCGCGATCACGCCGTATCACAGCCTTTTGTAGTAACGGAGACGAATATCTGTGGTCAGAAGAAACAAGTAGATAATCATTGATGTCCCGAAATGACCGTGCATCAAAGGAGAAATTTGGTTGTTATTGAAAAAAGATGAAGAGGACAGGGGGAGAAATTGGTGGAATAGACCAGGATAGTCGTACAGAGCCAGAGTATTAATAGTCTGGATATTCTAGGTTAATTTAGTGTGCTACCAACTATTCCATCTCGCAGGAGGGTTTTATCTATTCGTCCTTATTAAGAAGAGAAATACACTGTCCCGAGTTGCTTAGAGGCAATGGGGCATTTGTGCTTATGTGCTTTTATGTTTCAATTCATGGACTACAATAGATAGTATAAGGTAATAGAGTTTTAGCTTAGTAATCTAGCATAGTGTACTGGCGTGTGTGATCGTAGGAATTGGGCGTCTGGGCTTTGCCGTTACCATTTCCTTCTTTTATCTAATAGTTTAGAATTTAATGAACTCATATGTCTTATGTCAGAGTATCGTTCGGTACAGTCTGAGTACGGCCGTAGGCATACTCTCACATAAAAATTAGTCTGAGTCACGCTGATATCACATGGTTATCTATCTCAACAGGTTCCACGAAAAGTCTCCTGACATACCCTGAGAAGATAAAAAGGCACTTCACTTGTGCAGAGATAAATTACCTAACCATATGAACTAAGAGTATAGAAAAGTATTACTCGTGTGCCGAGATAACTAATCGCAACAAGATGAACTCTGCAAATAAATAACATCCAGGCTAAGAAAGCAGTGGATAGGACGTTACTTCTCTGAAGGCCGAGCGAAATAACTTACAGATAATTGAACGGTGTAAAAATAAATGAAAACTGAAGAACTCACTAACAGTTTCCATGCAGACAAGAATAGTTAATTGACTAACGGGCGACAGTGTGTCGAACATATATAGATACAGTGATAGACAGTGTTGATGTGCTTTCAGTAATGGATTTTATTAACTTCCTGAATTGGGAATATGTAGAATTCATGGACTTACAGTAATCTCATTATTCCGTGGTGATCAGACTGTGAAACATTTCAAGATATTGGAATACGTCCAGAATCAGACGAGAGAAGCATCCCCGGGTGAGATCAATCCAAATATGTGTGGTGTGTTGTCAAATGGCCGTATACGGATGAGAGATGGGATGCGGAACATAGACATAAAGAGTCCTATCTCGCACACACAATAGACTACACCACAGATTACCTATATACATTCAATACCTATACCTGGCATAGTTTTCTGCATTAAATATTCTATTAATTGTTTGAGGAAACTCTTGTCGGGGTATGTTATGAAGGAATAAAAGAGAGAGAGAGAGAGATAGTGATCATAGACATTAACGGGGGTATGTAGACAAAGGTCCACCAGCAGAGAGGAACCGGATAAAAGGATTTATAGGTGTGCTTGTTGATTCCACTTTCCCCCCAGGGAAGGCAAGTGACAGATAGTAGATGTTGTAATTCTTCCTCAGAGTGGGTTGTAATTGCAGCATCATCCGCAAAAAGCAACTCTCTTAGTACCCTCCTAATTTTGGTCTTGGCTTTCAATCTCTGAGCATTGTAGAGGCCACCAGCTGAGTGTGAGTGAATGTATATACCACCATCCTGATCATGAAAGGAATATTTCAGTAGAAGTGAAAAGTATATTCCAAAGAGAGTATAGGTGTTAATACACGACATTGCTTGTTTCACCATCAAACTTGATTATACCCTTCATACATTTCCATGGACTTGAAATCTATGCAGAACAATTCTGGCAAATATTTTCCCAACAGTACACAGAAGTGAGATACCCCTAAAGTTGTTGCAGTCACTCCGATCCCTCCTCCAAAACTAAGACACAAACACTGATAAACCAAGACACAAAGACAAGCACTGACAAGACAAAACAAGCACTAATAACAAAAAAGGCAAGCACTAACAAGACAAAACAAGCACTAACAAGACAAGACTCACAGCCACATAAACTACACCCACCTGAGTCAGAACCAGACTGCGAACATTTGTAGAGTACTTTCAGAGATGAGGGTTGGGAGCCCACCAGAGAGTTGGTGCCTATTTTCTGGTCCGAAGGTGGTGCATAAGGCCTGACCGGCTTCTTAGCATAAGCATAGATGCCGGCGATGAGGTGGACAATTTTGACAATTACAATGATGATGAAAATGAAGATGATAAACGCTCTGGTCCTGCTATCGCCAGAGTCTGTGTAATAAAGTAAAACAGGATATGATATACAATCAGAATGGCTGAGTCAATGAAACAACAAGATGATATACAATCTGACTAATGAGTCAATGAAACCAGTATGATATACTTCTTCTTCTGCGTTCATCCGGATTTTTTTTCCGGATGTGACTGCGTTGTGTCTGTTTACTGCAGAGCTGCGTTCTTGCGCCGTCAGGCCGACACATCCGACTTCTGCGGGCATTTGTTGACCGGGTTAACCTTCCCGGGTATGATACACAATTTGACTGGCTAATGAATCCATGAAACTATTCGGTGACATGCAATCTGACTAGCCAATAGATCAGTAAAACATTCCAACAATAAACAACCTGAGAATCAGTAAAGCAATTAGATATACATTCTGACTGCAATGAATCCATAAATAATGATATACAACCTGACTGGCCAACGAATAGGTTAGTCAGGCGGTTATCTGTTGGGGTAGCACCCTTGCACTCTGGCCATGTCCACAGGTGCTTGCAGCCTCCCCCCAACATCCAGTGGCTAATAGTGCCAGTTCTGTGTTGGTTGACGAGGCTCCTCATTCTCCCAATGTGCCTCTTGTGTCTGGCCATGCCAATTCTTACTGCCAAATCTTATTCTGGACAATGATGTGGATTCACTGGCGTCAAAGTCCTCCACACTCCACATCTCTCTAAGGGCATTAATATAATTGCATGAACCAAAGGTTGGCCATCTGCAGTGGAAGCACAGCCAGCAAGTTCAATGAATTAGTAAAACAACGAACAGCTCTGTCCTCATGCATTTCTCATTTTAATATTACTTGATTGATTGGCACCTTGCCGTCTTGACAGACGATTGTTACATTGTGCTTCAAAAAGGCACAATAACTACAACCCAATATTATTTACCATGCATGTTTCACATATGCCTGCCCTGTAAGTCGCCTCCTTTATTATACCTATTTATTATACCTATAACCACATTTAAGTTAATACATTTTCATGGAGCAATTTATTGGTATACTATATTATTGGAATATATACCTGTTATATTAGCCCACAAGGACAAAATGCTCACAGCACAATAAAGCTAACCCAAAGGCACTTCTGGTGCATGGTAGCACAGAGCCATCCATGCAGATATGACATCACCTAGGTGTGATTTGTCATGAAGTGTAGCCTGCCAGGTAAATGGCTACATTATTCTATAACGTCCGTCGACCTGGCTCAAATGGTAATCAAATGACTGGCTAAGATGGGTTGAGTCAAGAATCTATGTCACAGCACTTGGGATATTCCCTTACGTGCTCCGTCCCAAAGAATTAGTGAAATAATGTGATAAAAATAAACAGAATATCTGCATGCAACACTAGTTACCTGAGGGCCTCTTAACAACTGCCTCGGGCAGCCAAGGGGCTAGCTCCGGTGTCTCAATGTTACACAAATCATGGTCACTGCAACACTTGATGTTCTGCACATGTTTCATGGCATCTATGGTAGAACACAGTCCAGATAGGTCCTTTGTCAGGCATCTACATTCAGACATACATTTATTTGATTGTGTATAAATAAATAAATATAAACTTTGTCTTCTCTAGGCACCAACATGAATAAATCAATTTGATTATGCATAAATCAATTAAATATGACTTCTCCCCCCCCCCCCTTCCCACCCACACACACCCCCCCCCCCCCCTACACACACACATCAGGGTTCTGTTTTGTCTAACCCCATGTATGAATTAAGGAATTTGATTATGCATAAATTAATCAAATATAAACCGTTCCTTCCATGAGCACTTATAATCAGACACATGTGAATACATAAATCACATTGTGCACAAAAGCATTAATTATAAACATATCCTTCTTGAGGCACCCACAATCAGACACACATACAAATACATCACTTTGATTATACACACAGAATTAAACCTAAAATGTTTCCTATTTTTCACCCCTACTTCCAGCATGAGAATAGAAGTGGAAGCAGTAACAGCAGCCTTCCAATGGTTGGAGGAGACCGCTGCAATACACATTGTATTCATTACTGACTCATGGAGTGTACTTAGTAAGGTGGAAAAAGGAATGGTTCATGTAGAATGGCTTGCCTCACTTCAGAGGTCACAGATAGTGAGAATATGGATTTTCTGCCCTGGTCATGCGGGAGTGTGGGGGAATGAACAGGCGGATAGGGAATGCACCTTTCGGTGGTAGATAACCTATGGACAAAGGAGGATTGGTCGGGCATTTATGAGACCGGATGGAGAAAACGGTGGAACAGACAACACCCATATGTGGAGAGAAAGATATGGCGGCGTGGGGGGGGGTCAGCAGGGGTTCTGGGCGAATCTCAAAACTGAGAGGGAAGACCAGGAGAACTTTCAATCAGATGGCAGTTGGAACGCTTAGCAGTATGACTCTTCGCTGGCTTTTGAACGAGGGGACGGAGCATGTGTGGAATGTCCTAAGTGCAGTGATGTCGTTTTTTAGCTCAACTCAACTCACCCCTACCTGAGGTGGCCAGGCATCCAACACACTAGCCAGCGTTTAGAGAGGTTATGACATCATGTTTTTTGTTCGTTTTACATGATTCAGTGGCAGACTACTAAGTGTAAAAGTGCCAAGTAAATCACAAACATCCAATAAATGCTAGGGTTGCTTGCAAAGTCTTGTAAAGGACATGCAATAACTTTTAAATGATCAAGCTAAAGGTGGACAGATTCCCCCAGCCACTCCAACCCCCAAAGTCTTGTAAAGGACATGCAATAACTTTTAAATGATCAAGCTAAGGGTGGACAGATTCCCCCAGCCACTCCAACCCCCAAAGTCTTGTAAAGGACATGCAGTAACTTTTAAATGATTCCACAGGATTCAAACCCAGTACTCTTCAAGCTAAGGGTGGACAGATTCCCCCCAGCCACTCCAACACCCAAAGTCTTGGGCACTCCAACACCCAAAGTCTTGGGCACAAGTTAAAGGAGAGTCAGTGATAAAAATATCAATGAGACAATAAGTCATGGACTGTTAGAGCTTGGAACTAAACATGATGATGATGGCAGGAAGAGGAAACACAACAATTAATGAAGAGAATAAAGGAACTTTTTACATACAAACTATTCACCATTTGTGAAAGAAGAATGCATACTAATATGTGGTGTAGACAAATACCAAATCAGTATGGTGCCTGGAAATTTTGCCCGACAACTAATTTTCAAATTCAGTTGGCCGAGTGGCTACAACGCCGGACTCTCCTTCGGGAGATCCGGGTTTGATCCCTCGGTAAGGTGTGGGATTTTTTTTCTGTCTGGAACAAAAAGAAAATCCTAACTTGCACAGTTCGCGGCGACTGCACTAGCCAGGCGGCCTTAATTCCTCAGGCTCAAAGACCCCTCTGTCATACACCGCAAGGCACAATATTGGCAGTAAATGACAGTTTATGACAGTTGTAAAAAAATGTAATATGCTGGTTCCTGGAAGAAATGGACTGACATCCGAATAATTTTAATCTTGCCTACACAGTATTTGTAGTGGAAAACACAAAAGATCCACAACTCTTGGGTGTTGTAGAGTGTATACACAAAAATGATTTCCCTTGAATAGAAGAAAACCTAAACAATGATTATATTAAAGAAAAAGATGTTACAACATGTGAGATCACAACAGAAGGGAAAATGTTTAACCAAGTGGATACATTTAAATACCTAGGGTATCAACAACATCAGATGGATGATGCGCAACAGAGATGAAGAGCAGAATAGGCCAGCAAAAGATGCATTCCAGAAAATGAATAATATTTTATGCAGTAAGTCTGCCACTGAATGTAAGAAAGAGAATGCTGAAATGTTATATACATCCTGTCTTGCTGTATGGCAGTGAATTATAGAAGGTTAATGAACAAATTAGGAAAAGCTTGAAGCAACGGAGATGTGGTTCCTGAGACAAATGTTGGAATACCTTGGACTGACAGGGTAACTAACAATGATAGCTTGGAAGAGGCCAATGTAATTGGAACATTATATACAACTATAAGAAAGAGACAAGCAGCATTCTTTGGTCATGTGAGGCATTCAAGAATATTGTGACAACTGGAAATATCACTGGGAAAAGAAGCAGAGGCAGACTAAGACAAATGATGCTGGATGTACTGAGATTGTGGCATGGAGGAATATCAACAAAGTTGATCCAGAACACCAAAGACCGAGATCTGTGGAAAGACAAGAACGACGACGCCAACTGGCAAGGCTTGTGATGGTTTTTTTCTTTTTGTTCACTCAATCTGAACTCAAGCGTAGTCCATACACGTGCTACTACATCTCGTGGGATGGACTAACTTTTGCGTTGGATTAGCTTTCCCTATTACCAGTGTCCCTCGCCATCAAACGAACCCACTCTGACTTCTGAGGTACTTATAATTTACACCCCCACGTCAAAGACAAGGAGACAACATTTTAGTGCAGCTGACCAGTGCAGGGGTTGAACCTGCTGCCTCGGCATCAGCACACAGGAGCGAGAATTCTTATCCATTCAGCCATGCCGACCTGCACATATAATGATAACCTGCCTAAGAGAAGTCAAGCCTGTTCTCAAAAGGCCAGAAGCTGTAGAAAACTGAACCTACCTGCGAGTGACTTCAATGACATCTGTGCGGCCAATGACAATTCCTCTACTATCTATCACTTCCTCTCTTGTAATGGAAGAGATACAGAATCCCCCATCAATGACACAGGTGCTGTTTTCTGCTACTCCAGGATGGTTGCAGTTGTTGCACTGTAAACACTTGATCCCTGGTGATAGTACATGACAACTTTATCTACTATCACTAGTGGTAATACACTCTAAAATGTGATCTCTGTTGATTAAACTCTCTAAAACTTTATCTCTAATAATAAAACTCTCTAACACAATATCTATATTAAAACACACTACAATGCATCTCAAATGATAAAACTCTATAACGTATCTCTAATGACAAAACACTCAAAAACTTGATCGCTGTTGAAAAGACACTCCAAATGCATCAAGTTCAGACAAACATGCCATAGAATAGACAGCCAGTTTAACTCTTTCTGTCTCAAACATTGCATTGTGTGTGATCGGCTATTTCCCGCAATGATTTCCTATCATTGCATCAGATGGTTGTATACCAGGGTAGAAAAAATACCATCCAAGATGTTGGTGACCAAGGCACATGGAAATTTTGACTTGGTACCTGAATTAAACATTGGGAGACTTTATTAACAAACAATTCATAATAATGTCCCTACATTATTCACAAACGGCTGATCACGTGACGTTTACTACCGCCATCGATTGGCTTCAGAAAACTATTATTCTCTCTGCTTGTCTGTCTTTTGTTTACAAGTTCTTTTTCTTCACACCTCACAAAGACAATATTTGTCGACAAAGACACTACGTACAGTGGTAGTTTATTTGGCAAATAAAATTTGCGTTACAAAGACATCTATTGGATCCATCGATTCCGACACTCGATCATTCCTCTGCCTCTGGGGGATGCCCACCCAGCAGCTTCCGCAGATCCATAGAGCACACTTTATTCACAAGTTTCGAGTTTCTCAGTTCTATATTTTAGTTTGTAATGTTAAATATTTATAATTAAAAATTTTTAAATAATAACATACTGCTGGCGGTGAGTCAATCCCCAGTCTTCCACGTGACAGGTGGCGATACTAACCACTACACTACCGAAGATACAATGATAGTTCCATCATTAATTAATAATGTGGTCAAACGTAGGTCACATGACCAGCCATTTGTGAATAATGTCCCGTACATTATTAACAAAGGTTTGGTAACAATCACTTCGTTAAACATTTTGCTGCAAGTGTGAGTATTTACTGTACACAAGTACTTAACTGTGATGATTCGGTCAATTACAAATTTTGGACAAAAACAACACTTAAAACAGTATGACATCCACTGAATTTCACTCAACATCATCTTATCTTAATCCTAGCGATTTCATTTTCTTCCACCACCTGATCCGAAACCGGAAATAATATTCAGCGCCTGCATAGAAGGATTCATTGGGTCCTCAAAAATGGCTATGAAACGACCCTGCATGCTTCTGACGTTCAATAACAAACGCCATCTTAGTTTCTACAGAGTAGGTTGTCTAACATTCTGTGCATAGCAATAATTACCTTTGTCATTGATATAATTAAAATATTTTGGCATGCAGTAAGTAATTTTATTTTCTAAGCTGTTCTCATAAGTCCTCAGATATTTTGAGATGGATTTTCGAAATCTGCATCCATTTTTACATATATGTGGAAAGTTTCATTGATGATCGTCAAAGATTGGTGGTAGAAAGAAACTTTATTTCCGTGGACATGTTTCGTCTTAGTGATTGGAAATCCAAAATGGCGGCTCTGTACATATCGATCGGAATGGCAAGTACACTTTTTACTACTCAAAACGTCCAATGTGAATTGCTGAAGTTAAAGAGAATACATTAATACAAGGTTACAGATTATTAATAATTTGTATACTATTACTATTATTTTATCATTTAACATGACGGAACATATGTTTGAAGTCAATTTTCATATCCGTATATGACCCGTGAATTTTGGACACACATGAGAGTTGCGCGAAACGAGTTTTACTTAATTTTTTTTTTTCAAGATCCCGACACTCAAATGTGAATATCTCCACTTAGAACTGACATGCAGGCATTGTAGAGGAACCCTTAGATTTGGTTTTTCAAGGCCTATCTATCTGTGGTGGTCTCAAAGGTAAATACCCAATTTAAAAATCATGATCAAACCTGCTACAATTTATTGAGCCGCGATCAGAACCTTTGCACTTCCTTGTTGTAGATCAGAATTAAAAATAATAACTCTGCTTGGACTTACCATTTGTCTTGTCAAGCTGTATTCTATATTATATTATATATATATATATATATATATATATATATATATATATATATATATATATATATATAATATATATATATATGAACTATGATGGTTTCATAAGTAAATATCCAATTTTTAAATATTGGATTATTGTCTATATGATATGTGCTATAAATAATGCACACGTTAATTAATGATTTATTAATTAATTAGCGGCTATTTTTAACTGCTAATTATGTCACATAGCATATCTATAAATTGATAAGCAGTTAGGGCTGGCGGCCGGATCGCAATGAGGTCATGTATGGTTGCTAAGATTGTTCGTTTAAAAACAAAAGAGTTATAGTGGTATGGGACACAAAGAAACGATGCGAAACCCTAAAACATATTTTGTTCAAGATCCAGACACTCAAATGTGATTACCTCCGCTCGGAATTTACGTACAGGACAGGCATCTTCAAGGTACCATTACTACTCATTACATTTGGTTTTTCAAGGCCTATCTGTGGTGGTGGTCTCATTGGTAAACACCCAATTTAAAAATCATGATCAATATACCTAAGTAATCCGTAAATCGTAATCAATAACATTTTAAACATTCGACATACTACTCTCACCGCGGATGTTTTATATTACCCTACAACAAGAAATGATGCACACGAATTAACGTTTTCTAATTTTGTTTTCCTTTGTTTAGAGTTAAGCGAGCCAATTCCCCGATTATTTTGTTAGCTTTTCATTGATGTAAATAAGCCAGCTGTGTCGAGACGTTTTTAGTTTACACTGAAATGGACTTCAGCTGCAAAGTAATTAAAATTAGTAATTAGTAATATTTAATAATATTAATAATAAACTACTGAGCGTAATCTTGCCAAGAGATCAACAGACAGCCGAAAGATGCTGCTGTTGACAGCGATGTCCTGTAAAGGATATGCGAATAAAAATAATAATATTAATTTTACGTGTCTTTCATTACCTTGTGCATATTTCTGGAGTAATATCAGGATAAAGGCTATCAACACCAGATGAAAACGAAGTTTATCCATTATGTTGCATGGCTGACGTAGTTTGGCGTCGATGATCATGTCTGTGCACAGCTTTCTGTCTCGTGTGTACTGCCAACAGCCTTCTGCCTCCTGTAATGCCAACCAACCAACAGCCTTCCGTCTCGTGTACTGCCAACAGCCTTCTATCTCGTGTACTACCAACAGCCTTGTGTCTCGTGTACTGCCAACAGCCTTCTATCTAGTCTGCTGCCAACAGCCTTCTATCTCGTGTGTGTACTGCCAACAGCCTTCTGCCTCGTGTACTGCCAACAGTAACACTAACAGCCTTGCGTCTCGTGTACCGCCAATCGTCGAACAGAAAACTACATTTAAAACCACGTGTTGTTGTTGTTGTTTGTCCATCAAGAATGATGATGACCATTCATTTCATCCAGTGGCGTTGAAGTTATGGAGCCGTGGGTTCTAAGATGGCTGATAAGGCCTATTTTGGCTCGAAATATTCTTTGACAATGTGGGCAAAGAATGCTTGACGTTTCTGGAAGAGGATTTCCTGCAGTGGTTTTTCTGCCCTGCCTTTTCTTCACAGCTCTTGAAGTCCTGGTTGCCTCACATATGACTGCACCCTTACGTAATGATGCACGCCACGAATTTCGGTCTCTGGCTGCAGTCTACCAGGTGTCATGATGAATTCCAAAAGCAGAACCACGTGTAAGCTGATAAACAAGCTGAACAGCGCATAAATGCCTTTGACTATAAGTGTTATTGACGGGTTCTAAGAATAACTTGGGTAAAGAAAATAACAAATGCATCCACACTTCAAGAGCTGAATATTGAAGAAGGTTGGCTATTAAAGACGATAATACAAAGAAAGTTGAAATATTTTGGTCACTTGAAACGTCACGAAAGTTTGGAGAGAACAATAATGGAGGGGTGATTAGAGAGGACAGTCAACATTTTTTGGACATGTTATGAGAAGAAATGGATTGGAGAACTTAGTGACAACTGGCAAGATCGAAGGGAACAGACCAAGAGGAAGACCGAGAGGAAAATACCTGGATGGCTTGGCCACATGGCATGGACGAGACAGGAACACTGAGCTGATCCACGACACTCGTGATCGAGTTAAATGGTGATTCATGACCGCCCACGCTTTCCGGAATGGCACATGATTGATTAATATGCCTGAGAAGAGAGGAAGAGGAAGGCCAAAGAGAAGATGGGTGCAAGGTGTGGTGGATGATCTCCAGATGGGTGTATCGGACGCGGGACATCTTGCTTATGATCGAGAGGTTTTCCGGAATGTTGTTATGGGAGCGATGTTCTGCAAGGGACATGCTACTGAATGAATGAATGCTGATAACGCCTAACAAGAAGTTTCTACACCTCACTCAAGTAGTCCTGGTGATAAATCAAGATATGTGCCACTTTAACGTCTGTTCTGTTGTTAAAAGTGATGGGTAGTCTAAAATAATGTTTGTTTCAGGATATTAATTATCAATAGAAGGTATCTGAGAAATATTTTCGTCCTTATGTTTTGCAACTATGCGAATTAATATTGAACGCCTTTGTATGTAACTTTTTTCCCGTGGTGAAGGTATTACGGACGCTGTTCTTAATCCCGCATACCGCGTTCGAAACACAGCTGTGTTGGGTTTTTTTTAATGAATTGGTATAGCGTTCAGAAATCAATGGCAAACTACTGAACGTAAACTTGTCGTGGTTTCAATTTTGGAATATGTGGCACCCACCTTGCAGACATTTTTCGGTACTGTAGCAGATCATGGATGATGCGGTGTGCTGAACATTGAATGATGTCAAGATGTGCGGCAATGTCACACCAGTTGTAATATGTAACCGATTCTGCAGAAACAGGCAAAGGATGCGGAGAGCACGTGAGAATTTTTTCCGCAAACCATTCCAGTTCGCAAGAAACTTGTCCGAACAGCCACGATTCGGCAACCTCTGCATCGGGAAAGAGGAGCTGGAGGAACACCTGGTACGCACGAACTCGGATGCACAGCGCGACGTTCCACTCGGAGAAATAGAATGGCCGATATCGCCAGAAGAACCTACAGTAGGTTTCAATGCCAAGGTGGAACGAGGTCGTGGCTGTTGTGAAGAAGGTAAAAGATAAGTCGCCACCAGGTCCCAACGGTGTCTCGTACACAGTATACAAGCGATGTCTAAGCGTCCTCAATAAGCCCCACCGGATACTGAGATCCGCGTGGAGGCACCAACGAATAAGTCCGGAGTGGAGCAAGGCCAATGGAATCTTGAGTTGAGTTGAGCTAAGAACGGACATCACTGCACTCAGGACACTCTCATATGCGCTCCGTCTCCTCGTTCAAAAGCCAGCGAAGAGTCACGCTACTAATCGTTCCCACCGCTATCTGATTAAAAGTTCTCCTGGTCTTCCCTCTCAGTTTTGAGATTCTACCAGAACCCCTGCCAATCCCTCGCAATCTCATCCTTTCCACATACGGGTTCTCGATCTGCACCTTCTCCATCTGGTCCCACAGGTGTACGACCACCTCTCCTTTGTCCATAGGTAATCGACCACCAAGAGGTGCATTCCCTGCCAGCCATCAGGCTGTTCATTCCCCCGCACTCCCGCATGATCAGGGCAAAAAATTCATACAATGTGTGACCTCGATAAAAGCAGACTTATTGAAAAATTCAAGATCTGGTGCCTCCAGTTCATACAATGGAATCTCTATACCCAAGGAACAGAACGCAGCACACATTACCCAGTTTAGGCCAATCTCTCTTCTGTACATCGAGGGCAAAATATTCTTCTCAGTCATGGCTAGCAGAATCAATCAATCAATCATGTGCCATGCCGGAAAGCGTGGGAGGTCTTGACTCGCCATTTCACTCGATCACCAGAGTCGTGGATCAGCTCAATGTTCCTGTCTCGTCCATGCCATGTGGCCAAGCCATCCAGGTATTTACTTCTCGGTCTTCCTTTTGGTCTGTTCCCTTCGATCTTGCCAGTTGTCACCAAGTTCTCCAAGTCATTTCTTCTTATAACATGTCCAAACAATTTTGACTGTCTACGTAATGTCTCTAATCAGTTTACGATTTTCATTTGTCTCCTGTAGTACTTGGTCATTGGTTTTTCTGTCTGTCCATGGCATTCTTTGCATTCTCCTCAGAAACAACATTTCTGCAGCCATCTGATGTTTTTTTAGCTTGACTGCTCATTGCCCAAGTTTCACATCCATACAAAAGAACAGGCTCTATGTAGCACCTCAGCCCTCTTCTCGTTTCAGTTGACATCTTTTTATTGGTCAGTATGTTTTTCATCTTGCTAAAGGCTACTTTCGCTATGGCGATTCTTGTTCTAATCTCTTCAAGGCATTTCCCATCAGATGTTATGACTGGTCCGAGATAATTGTACCGATTCACTTGTTGAAGAATATTCCCATTTACTTGTATATTATCTGTCTTTGGGCGAATCATAATGAACTAGGCACTTTTAAAGCAGGTAGTTTGCCGTTGCTTTCCTTCCATGGCAGTGGCCATTCTGGTCGGTGACGCCAGCCATTGTCTCGTGAAAGAGATCTTCTGCCTACCGTCGCGAAACTTGAGACCATAACCAACAACTATCTGTCGGCTACCCTCAAAAGTTCATCCACCACCTGCCTTCCGTGGCTTCTTTTGAACACTTCCAATAAACGAATACGAAATAACACCACATAATCCACAGGAAAACACTTAGAACAGCGTCTCCCGAAGAATAAACTCGTCAGGTATCTGCAGGTAGCTAGCAGAATCACGACATACCTAATGGCGAACAGGTATGTCGACAAGGCGGTTAAAAAAGGGGGGCATACCGGGAGTCCCCGGATGTGTGGAACATGCTACCATGATCTGGGAAGCTATCCAGAGAGCTAAGAGCGAAAAGTCAAACCTTCACGTGGTATGGTTGGACCTGACTAACGCCTACGAGTCAGTGCCTCACCAGATGGTGCGGCAGGTCCTTAGGATGTACCACGTGCCCGAGGAGATCACATCGATGCTTAAGAAGTATTTCTCCGGGTTCACTCTCCGTTTCTCTACCACGACGTTCACGACCAGATGGATCGACCTCCAAGTGGGTATAGCGATGGGTTGTATGATATCGTCGATACTATTTGTCAATGTCATGCAGGTCGTTCTGGATATGCGGCATCCGGCTACGCGCAATGACCGAGACTCGAGAAAGAATGTAGGATGTCGCCACTCAAGGCCTTCATAGACGACACGATAATACTGACACCAGATGAGAGCCATGCTCCAAATGCTTGATCAACTGATCGACTGGTTCAGGATGAGCTTCAAACCCAAGAAGTCAAGAAGCCTGTTGATCGTGAAGGGCAAAGTGGCGGCAACTGCTTTCATGGTGGCCAACCAGGCGATCCCACAGTGATGGATGAACCCGTCAAAAGTCTCGGCCGAGTGTACGATCCCTCTCTGACGGACAATAACGCAGTACAGCACATACGTGAGACAACAGCAAAAGGGCTGCAAGTCGTCCATAAGAGCAGACTTATTAGAAAATTCAAGATCTGGTGCCTCCAGATCATACTGATCCCAAACCTGCTATCGCCCCTACTCATTTATGACGTGTTCACGAGCACGTTAGAGGCATTAGTGCCATTAGAGAAGGTCAGCAAAGCCACACAGAAATGGTTGGGAGTGCCGCCTGGGATGTCGGGCGTAACGTTGTACTCAAAGAAGTCCAAACTTGTGCTCCTGTTCAAGTCTGTTATCAGGGAATACAAGGTCGCAAAATCCAGGCTGGCGATGATGCTGCGCGAGTCCCAAGATGAAACAGTGAGCGGCTGGCAGCCAGGACGGGGAAGAAATGGAAGGTTGACGAGGCAGTCGAAGCGGTGCAAAATTAACGCCAGCTAAAGGAAGTGATGGGACACACCAAATCTTTGGTGACCAAAAGAACACGCAATGGTGGTCACGGGCGGTCCTGGGGCAAGGCTGATTCATGTGGCGCAACAACAAGGATCTCACTGAACTGGCATCCATAGTGGATGCAGCAAGACTCCAGGCAAACAATGGGACTGTTGTCAAGGCCGGGTGGACACGCTTCGTAAAAGCTGGACAAAAGCCGAACAACATAGTCGACTGCCCCAACAGCCTGCCATCCATCCTTGGGGGCGCTGAAGACAGAGCTGACAGTAGACCTGCAGGACCGTGGCAAATATCCGGCGGAAAAATCCTGAAGTTTCAGTTGCGACCAGACATTGTAGTGTACTCTCTGTCGACTCAACAGTTAGTACTTCTTCTTCTTCTTTCGTTCGCCTGAAATATGTTTATAACTGCAATGTTGTCTCTTGTATGAATCTAACAGTCTTTTTTAGTTCATTCAGCGGTCCATAGAGTTTATCTTCCACTGTTGTCTCTCTAGGCCAGAAGGTTCGCCTGGATATGTTGTGGCAATTTCCCAGACAGGAGCGCCTCTATTACGGATTATGCATCTGTCAATATCACTGCAGGTTGTGTACCATGGCTGGTATTTTATCATTTCTCTGTGGCTATTTTGATTGCCTCAATTTCAGCATCATAGTTATGGCAGTACTTTCCTGTTGGAATTCTGGCCGTGTCTCTAGTATTATTTGGGTATTCTATGTACACTCCCGCTCCTCCATTTCGAACAGCATTTTGTGCTGACCCATCTGTGTAGTTAGTACTAATCGAGCTGACTGTTCCGTTCGAGTCAAGAGTCGAGGATCAGCACACATATAAGATGGTGAAATACAGTGACATGGTCGCAAGTCAGAGACAGGAAGGATATACCGTCAAGCTATTTGCTGTTGAGGTAGGCGCAAGAGGCCATGTTACTAGCTCTGCATACAACGCGGTGAAACAACTCGGTCTAAAGGGACAATCAAGAACTCGGGCACTTAAAAGACTGACCGAGGCAGCGAAGAAGGCCTCGAGTTTGCTATGGAGCAAGTGTAATGCGGGGTGGGACAAGATACACAGTAAATGGATCAACTTAGCCTTCAATATTAGTCATCGCCTTTCAAGAAGAATAACCTCAACACAAATCTCTCCAGAAGATTACAACCTCACGAGACAAGATAAACATCTCAATAAATACGCACGACAGGAAGAAGATGTCCAGGAGTCCTGAACTGGACGGGCCCGTCCCCTGAGGGTGGAAAGAAGGTAATAGGGCCGAAACATTCAGCGAGGGTAACCCGCTTCTGATGATCAGAAGCCTCCTATCGTGCTTGCTCCCCGGTGGAGTGTTTATCACTGTGACAGATTCGATACAAACCCCAGGTGAATGTTGTAAGATACTTTTATCCCGCAGAAGTCGGATGTGTCGGCCTAACGGCGCAAGAACGCAGCTCTGCTGTAAACAGGCACAACGCAATCACATCCGAAAAAAAACTCCGGATGAACGAAGAAGAAGATACTTTTATGGTTTGTGTTTGAAGCATAAGTGTTATGGTGTATAAATTACCCAAAACTATGTGAGGAGTACATGGTGTGCGTAGCCATTACATAGAACAAAAATAATCCTGCCAAATATAAAGACATTCACAGAAAAGTCAGAACATTATATGAGGCAAAAGAAGCATGGCTCGAGAAAAATTGCATAGACACAACAGTAAAAATACCAAACTAATGCACAACAGAATTCAGGAGCTTACTAATCAAAGAACACATACATCAGCAGGCTGCCTAAAGACAAAAGATGGACAAATCATAATAAAAAAAGATCAGATTTTACATGTACGGTCAGATTATGTGTACAACCTGTATGATGATAACAGAGAAGAACAGTATGATATTCAAAATAATAATGAAGGACCATCAATTTTGAATATGGAGGTTCAGAATGCTCTTAACCATATGAAATATGGCAAGACCCCCGGTTCAGACAGCATCACAACTGAAATGATTAATGCTTTAGAAGAATACGGAATAGATAAAGTTACCAGACTCCTGAATATCATATATGATACTGGAGATATACCTCATTAATTATGTAATTATGTATTTATTGACATCCCAAAGAAATCAGGAGCCTTGGAATGTGATCAACATAGAACAATTAGTATAATGAGTCACATCACGAAGATTTTGTTTAGAATTATCATGCAAAGGGTTAGGAAGATAATACAACCTGAAACAAGAGAGGAACAATGTGGGTTTGTAGAAGGAAAGGGTACAGTAAATGATGTGTACATACTGAGAACATTAATTGAACGTTCTATAGAAGTAAACAAAGATCTACACCTCTGCTTTATTGACTACACAAAGGCTTTCGATAAAGTGAGACATGTCGACATGATAAGGATGCTTGAAGATCTACAAATTGATGGAAAAGACCTTAGACTTGTTTTAAAAAAAACATATATTGGAAACAACAAGCTGCCATAAGAATTGATAATGAAGTAGGTCAATATCAGCCTATTAAGAGAGGTGTGAGACAGGGATATGTCTTCAGATCTTTTTTTCCCTGTACATTAAAAATATTTTTCAGAAATAAGGAAGGAATCAACATTGGGGGACGATGCATCAATAACATTAGATACGCAGATGATACAGTCTTGATTGCAGACAATGAACAGGACCTGCAAAATTTAGTAGATGCGTTTGTTGCACACAGTGAACAAGTAGGGTTAGGACTGAATTGTAAGAAGACACAGATTATGATACAACACTGTAATATACAGTGGTACCTCGGGTTACGAACGCCTCAGGTCACGAACAATTCAGGTTACGAACAACAACTTCGAAAATTTTATGTCTCGGGTAACGAACAGTGCCTCAGGTTACGAACGAAGGCGAGAGAGGAGAGAGAGAGAGAGAGAGAGAGAGAGAGAGAGAGAGAGAGAGAGAGAGAGAGAGAGAGAGAGAGAGAGAGCAAGGTGTAACGTTGGAGACAAACGATCGCGTACAGTACAAACAGTACTACAGATGAGCTTGTGGATCTTCAGAATGAACAGCTAAAGACATTAAAGGAGGAGCAGTCGTCCGATGATGAGGAGTCAGTGACCGTTTCAACTGCCAGGATTAAAGAAATTTGCAGCAAGTGGGCAGACGTCGAAGACTTCATTGTGAACCATCATCCAAACAAACTTGTTGCTAACAGGGCAGTAAACCTGATGAATGATAACACGATGGCCCACTTCAGAAAGATTCTCCAGCAAAGGAAGCGACAAATTTCCCTTGATAGTTTCTTGGTGCAGAAAGATTCCCAGTCGGCTGCCAAGAAACAGCGACAAGATACTCCTGAAACTAATGATTCAGAATAACAAAGAAAGTGACAAATTTCCCATGATCGTTTTCTTGGTAATAAAGATAGACTAAATCTTTTTTTAATTTTACATTTAATTCATTTGGTTGTTTTCTTTCTCTTTATTTAATACGTGAAGTACACGTATTCTTTGCGTTTTGTCAGGTAAACGACCGGATGTTAATAAAAAAAAAAAGAACTGATTCTTTCAATCTTGAAACGGATTGTCTTTATTTCAATTGATTTCAATGTTTTCGGGTTACGAACGCTTCAGGTTACGAACCGAGTTCTGGAACTAATTAAGTTCGTAACCAGAGGTACCACTGTACGAGTAAATGGGCAAATTCTTAAACAAGTTAATCGGTACAGCTATCTCGGAACAGTCATAACATCTGATGGGAGATACCTTGACGAGATTAAAACAAGAATTGCCATGGCGAAGGCAGCCTTTTGCAAGATGAAAAGCATACTGACCAATAAAAAGATATCAATTGAAACTATAAAAAGAGTCTTGACGTGCTACAGATAACCTATACTTTTATATGGATGTGAAGCGTGGACAATGAGCAGACAAGCTGAAAAAAATATCTGATGGCTGCGGAAATATGGTTTCTGAGGAAAATGCAAAGAGTACCATGGACAGACAGAAAAACCAATCAACAAGTCCTACAAGAAACAAATAAAGATCGTAAACTGATTAGAGTCATTAGACGTAGACAGTCACAATTTTTTGGGCATGTTATGAGAAGAAATGAATTGGAGAACTTGGTGACAACTGGCAAGACCGAAGGGAGGAGACCAAAAGGAAGACCAAGTATTAAATACCTGGATGGCTTGGCCACATGGCATGGTCGAGACAGAAACACCGAGCTGATCCACGACTCTGGTGATAGAGTCAGATGGAAAAATATGACTGCCCACGTTTGTCGGCATGGCACATGATGGATGGATGGACGTTGTGTTCATCGTAACTCACATGCGGATGACAACCGGCAGGTAAGGCCGGAGATCATGTGTTCTCATATTTATACTTATATAACATACATTCTGCTGAATCAGCTTTCGCGAAGGAACGGCTTCAAAATATCTGAGGGTCGGCATAATACAGAAAACCATTGTGGGTGTAATAACATTTGCATATTGTGTCTGCATGAAAAGACGTGAATTTAGGACACTTCCTTATGACATGACCGATAAGGTGAAGGTGGCAATTATAACGACGTGACCTGTTCGACTGCGGAAACGTCCTTCCAACTCGACAGTGAATAACTAAGTAACAGAGAGAGAGAGAGAGAGAGAGAGAGAGGAGAGAGAGGAGAGAGAGAGAGAGAGAGAGAGAGAGAGAGAGAGAGAGAGAGAGAGGGGGGGTGAGAGTACAACCGGTGAACCTAGATGAGAGCATTGCCAGACATTACCACTATGTATATGTGTCTGTTGGTGTATGTATAGATAGCATTTTATAAGTGTAGATCCTAGAAACTACTCGATCTTGATTGTATATTTCTAGCTCTCACACAGAGTGCGAGGTTATACGATCCTATTCAGTGACAACGAGGGGCAACCTGGTGGGGTTCTAGAAGCCTTAGCATTTGCAAAGAACACTGTCTCGGTTGGCGCAAGGCAAAACGAAATATGTCTCGAAATAACCAGTTCACTGTCGTCATACTACCACACCATCAAATCATAGTTTCATCTAATTATATTGATTGCTGCTGACAATTTGACTATCAATGTAGCAAATAAACACAGTGGTAGATTGTGTAACTCATAATTTCATCTTAATGTGTTGCAAGTGTGGGTAATTGTGCATGAAAAAAACATCGGATTGGGATACTCCATTCATCATAAAATAACCGACAAGGTCAAATCTAGCTAGACATACAGACATGCATACAGATAGATAGACAGACAGACGTGTATGGGTGTCTTTCTGTCCCTGTTTGTCTATCGATCTGTCTTTTTATCAGTATCAGCCTGTCTGTGTATGGGTTGGTCTGTTCGTCTGCTTGTCAGTCTCTTTGTGTGTCTGTCTGGCTCGCTGGCTGTCGGTCTATCTGGCTGTCCGTCTATCTGAATAGCTGTCATAGACAGACACACGGACAGTTAGACACATGGACAGTTACACACACACACACACACAGACTCACGGAAAGATAGGCGCACACAAACACACACACACGTAGACACACATACAGTTATACAGTCAGATAGACACAGACTCACGGAAAGACACACAGACAAACACACACACAAACAGACCGAAAGACAGAGAGAAGGACACGCGGGCTCACGGACAGACATTCACAGACAGATTTATACACACACGCACAGACAGACTCGCGGAAAGACTCTCTCACACACACACACACATGACTTAATGTGCTACTGATCTGAGACGTTCAGGCTGTGATGTGGCACAAGCGGCAAATCGGAGGCGTCGGCTCACATGTAGGGTCACACAGAGCCAGACATGGAGGCTTTTGAAATAAGCAACAGGTTGTGGTTCTCAAACGATTCTCATTGATCTGTCAGAATATCGGCAATGAAGGATGACATGTCGTCTACGTCTGTCTATGTGACTTTCTTTCCTTCTCTGTCTGTCTGTTTGTCGGTCGGTCCGTCTGTCTCATTGTTTTCCCACCTGTCTGTCTATATGTATGTCTGTTTATCTGTCTGTCTGGCTAACTGCCTGACTTATTTCACTCAATCTATCAGTGTGTGTGTGTGTGTGTGTGTGCCTGTGTCTCTGTGTTTGTCATAGACGGATAGACAGGTAGGCAGACAGACAGACAGACAGACAGACAGACAGACAGACAGAACGAACGAACGAACGAACAAGCTGTATTTTAAAAGGGTAACAAATTGGGTACGCAGAAGAAGAAACTCTTCTTCTTCTTCTTCTTCTCTTCCTCCTCCCCCTCCTTCTTCTCCTCCTCCTCCTCCTTTTATTTTAAAAGGGTAACAAATTGGTCTTACATTCGGCCCTTTCAGTCACTCATCTTTCATTCATCAAATGTGCATGTTACATTAACATAGGGGGGAAAAACATTGTCAAATGGATTTTGTAAGCATAAACAATGCATATTATGCATGATACATTCACATGAGAAAACATAAAACAACATTATCAAATGAAAGTTGTAAACATAAACAGTGCATATTGCAATGTTGTGAGACACATCCCCCATCCACCCTCATATTTCAAAGCCACCAACACATCCCTCACCTACCAAACCACCCCCACCCACCCACACATACCTCCACGCACTCACACAGAACCAGGCAAACATACATGCCGCCACCCACCCACACACATTTCCCCACCCACACACACATCCTCACACACCAAGAAGAAGAAGAAGAAGAAGAAGAAGAAGAAGAAGAAGAAGAAGAAGAAGAAGAAGAAGAAGAAGAAGAAGATAAAGAAGAAGAAGAAAACGAAGAAGGAAGAGAAGAAGAAGAAGATGAAGAAGAAGAAGAAGAAGAAGAAGAAGAAGAAGAAGAAGAAGAAGAAGAAGAAGAAGAAGAAGAAGAAGAAGAAGAAGGAGGAGGAGGGGGAGGAAGAGGAGGAGAAGAAGAAGAAGAAGAAGAAGAAGAAGAAGAAGAAGAAGAAGAAGAAGAAGAAGAAGAAGAGGAAGAAGAAGACTATCTGTCCCACTCCATAATTTATTCAGTTGTTTTAGTCACCGAAGAGCAATCCATAGTCGTCGTTTAATGTCTTTCATTGTGTCACAATTGTTGCTAATAAATGACACAAGATATTCACAATTTTCCATTACCTCCAATATTTTCTCATTCACATATATTTCTTTCTCCATAGTAGGTGTTATCTATTGGCATTATCTTTGTTTTTGCTATGTTAAGATATAAGTTGTGATTTTAACTATTTCTTTTTGTTGCGGTTATTAGGTTTTCTATACCATTCTGTGATGTGGATAGTAATCCATCATGTGCCATGTCGATAAGCGTGGGCGGCCATGATTTGCCATCTCACTCGATCATCAGAGTCGTGGATCAGCTCAGTTTTCTTGTCTCGACCATGCCACGTCGCCAAGCCATCCAGATATTTACTTCTCTGTCTTCCCCTTGTTCTCTTCCCCACGATCTTGCCAGTCGTGATCAAGTTCTCCAATTTATTTCTTCTCATAATGTGACCAAAAAATTGTGACTGTCTATGTCTAATTTCTCTAATCAGAGAACGATTTGCATTTGTTTCTTGTAGGATATATATATATATATATATATAATATATATATATATATATATATATATATATATATATATATATATATATATATATATATATATATATATAAATCGTTGTATGTATGTATGTATGGATGTATGTGGATCCGTCCTTTATGCGTTCACGAACGGTCCATCCGATTGAGATGAAATTTTCTAAGCGTTCTCCTTTCATTCCTGTGCAACCAACTGTCATAGTTTTATCTATCAGCTATCAGCTATTACCTTCCTAAAATTTAATTTTGTAATTACATGACTGAACATAAGAAAATATAAAAAAATATTTTAAAAAGGGATATAACTTTTAGTAGCATTGTTATATCTTAAGTTAAGTCCCCTGGCTATAGATTAAATGAGTTGATTGACGATGAATTAAATGAGATGCTCCCCACCAGGGACTGGGTGCAGCCGGGCCAGGTAAGACAGACAGACAGACAGATAGTCGGGAACGGTAGCCAAGTTTACTTTAGATAGATCTCTTCCAATCATATTTTCTATCTATTCTTCTATTCTATCTATATTTTGTTGTTATGTTCGGGCCGAACATACATACATAGATAGACAGACAGACAGACAGACAGACAGACAGATAGATAGATAGTCGGGAACGGGAGCTTATATGACTACTTATATGAATTAAATGAGATGCTCCCCACCAGGAGCTGGGCGAAGCCGGGCCGGGTCAGACAGGCAGACAAGCAGACAGACAGACAGCCAGCCAGCCAGCCAGACATACATACATACACACACACACACACATACATACATCCCCGCCAGAGTCTGGGCGAAGCCGGGCCGGGCAGCTAGTATATATATATATATATCATTCAGTGGTAAATCGTGAACGGAGTGGGTGGGGCTTTATTGCACACGTTGAAAGATGTGTAAATAAAAGGGGTTAGAGGTGTGAGCATGCAGGTGTAACGACTGAGTTCCATTGGCTGGAGAATGGTTTATATAGAACGACGTGTGTTTGTGACAGATTCCTAAAGCACGCTACGTAAAACAGAAACTGGTATGTTCCCGTGGAGTGACTTGCATCCCTCAAAAAGACGAAGGCCCAAAGAATATCCTGGATTTTCTGTCCAGAGCATGCGGGTGTGCGGGGAAATGAACAGGCCGGTAGACTGGCTATTGCTGCTCCTTTGGACAAGGTAGATTATGACAAGACTGAGGTAGTGGAGGGTCTCTGGGATCAAGTGGAAAGTGTACTGAAACAGGGGACTAACATCTGGATAAGCTAATTCGGGAAGGGGTTTGGTAGTTGTGGTATGTGTGTGTGACAGAGAGAGAGAGAGAGAGAGAGAGAGAGAGAGAGAGAAAGAGAGAGAGAGAGAGAGAGAGAGGGGGGGGGGGGGGCGCTGGACGATACTCCACCTGTTGATGAAAATGCAGACGGACGTTCCATCAAGGCTGCCACTGGTACATCAGTATGAAAACGCTTCGAAGGCCACTGACGAATGGACGGAACACATGTATGCATGTCCCGAGTACAATAGTTCTTGATGAACTGATTCTGTTCTCCGTTCTGACGGTCCCTAAACGGTAGTCCTATCTGTCAACACAATACCTGCAGATATCCAAACCTCGATACTCTGTCCTCCATATCCAGAACTACAATTGTTCTTCCTCCGTCAACAAAGACCTAGTTATAAGCATGTAAACAACTGTTTTACACACTTTAACTGATTAATTGTCATTGGATGATTAATCGTCTTAAGCGAATTACTGTATCTGCCATGGGCTTATGTACAATAGTTTTCTTATCTGTTTGGTTTGCCAAATTGACCATTACTTTGAACTCTTCAATGTAGTGGTCAGTTTGTACAATCAGATTAGCAGAGTGCCAATTGAAATGAAGTTAGTCGACAGATCATTCTTATTGTACATCGAACCATTCAGTCCATTAGAACTCAGATCCCCTCCTCAGTAAACCTCGAAGCATGTAGCCGTTCACGACACCAGTTCTTTTTGGTTTATTAATCTTTGGCTTCTTGCATAGTGATCTTGTCTGGCCACACCTCTTTTAACTTGCTGTTCTCGCAGTCTGACCATGGATGTAGATACACGGTCATCACTTGGTTCTCGCAAACGACTTACTTCTCGCAGAGCATTCAGTATATCAGTCTCGTCCAACCTCCACAGTAGCTTTACTTGCAAGCTTGCTCATTTCCTGGTATAGCCGCATACCCTGGCACGAAAATGAAACTAATCGTTGCCAGCCGTGACCGCGCCAGAGACAACTACTATCTTCCTGAGCATACTTATAAGAGTCACTAAGGAAACATGCCCGAGTGGTCTGTCTGTCTCGAGTCATGTAACTGCTTTAATTACTGCCATGACTTCCATAGTCAGACTACTTATGGTCAAGGCAAAAGCACCAGAATCTTCCTTCACATTTCTCTCTCCAGCTTGAGCCATAAAGGCCCATGAACTTCTCACATGTTGAACAACTGACCCATCTGTCTCAATGACATCCTCAGCCAGAGACAACTACTATCTTCCTGAGCATACTTATAAGAGTCACTAAGGAAACATGCCCGAGTGGTCTGTCTGTCTCGAGTCATGTAACTGCTTTAATTACTGCCATGACTTCCATAGTCAGACTACTTATGGTCAAGGCAAAAGCACCAGAATCTTCCTTCACATTTCTCTCTCCAGCTTGAGCCATAAAGGCCCATGAACTTCTCACATGTTGAACAACTGACCCATCTGTCTCAATGACATCCTCACCCTCTAAAGAATTCTCGAAGATCAAAGCCTGTACTTTCGCCTCCACAGCAGCCGGATTTTCTTGTCTGCATTTTCTGTCTAGTTGGATGCAAACTGAAAAGGAGGTATAGAAAGAACTCTTCTGGCACTTGTACCCACTCCTCACCAAGCTCCAAGTCTTAAAGTGAACACACTTCTTGAAGAATGTCTTCGGCCTGACCCATCCACGACTTTCCTCTTTTTAACCTGCTGCCCTTTACCTTCTTAATTTCTCTATGCAGTGGATGTTTACGTGTACTCTGAGGTAGGCCTGTGCTCGGTAGATCTGTATTCTGTCACCTATGGTTGGAAAATCAAGAAGGTAGCACATCGCCCTGCATGCTTATCTTTTGTACAGCCAAGCATAGTATGCATGGCTTCGTTCTATATCCTCTCCATCTGCTTATGACTGAGCGTTAGGATCGCTATTGCATGCTCAAAAACAGAAAGAACCAGACCTTTGTATACAAGACATAGATGGCGCTGCTCACAGTTTGCCCTGTCACCACCCGCATCGCAGCCAAACCCCGCTTGGCCTTTATCACCACCTGGTCAATGTGCTCAGTATAAGCAAGGCTTCGATCAAATCGTACCCCCTGGTATTTCATTGCTTGCGTGCTCAGTTGTTTTTACAAATCCAGCAATTCTAACAGTTGTAAAAACTCCATCTTGCTCACCCAAATCTATGACTACTCAGGATCTGTCATCAAGATTATAATTGTTATTATTTTGTTTTCCCTGTAGACCTACCTACACATCTTATTTGTGTGTTTACCTGCTCCGGATCATTATTATTACTGCCCTCTGTTCTTGTGGGGTGAGAATGTCATCAAAAGTAGCTTCACCTAACATCATGTGCTTTCAAAATGGTGCAAGAGTTCATGTCTCCCCACAGATCTCAGCCAATGGTGTTCAGGATTAATTCTATTGATATTCCTCCACACCACTTCTCTTACGTCTGCAACTGTTTTCTACTGCTTATCTTCCAGCAGTCATGATTTCCCTCAATGGCTCTCTTCCCAATTATGTGACCAAACAATATTTGTCTCTTGCTTAGTTGTGTTTGTTCTACATTCATTAGCCTCTTGCTGGCACTCATACCAATGTATGAATATCAGCGCAAGGCAGTCTGTTTCCACATCGCCCACAGGTGTGTTTCGAAGTTTGTAACTCCTTCAGCACAGCGCCAGCCATGACCTAATGAGATGAGATGAACTCCTCCCTGACTGTCCTGCCCAGAGAAGTGGACAGTCTGAACATGACCTAAAGAGATGAGATGAACTCCTCCCTGACTGTCCTGCCCAGAGAAGTGGACAGTCTGAACATGACCCAGCAGACAATATAAGTGGGCCCAATCTGAGCCACCACTGGGCAATGCAGTTGAGACCACTGAGCATGTAAACACACATACTGGTTACAATTGTTCATGCACTGCTTATGGCTATTACTACATAAAAACAACTATATGCATGACAGATTGAAAACATATTTATTTGCCCCATTCATACTTTGACACAAACAAATAAAGAGCACACTGGAGTACATATTTTAACCTTGACTTGCATATATATATATATGATATGAACATATTCAGGATGTATTGTGCTAAATGGAAAAATGAGAATGAAACATATACAGCTAATGAGAGCAAAGTATGCTAATTAAATCCTTCATCTACGTACTGTCAAACTTACCACAAACCTTACTAGATATCAAACAGAACTTCAACTGTTGTTAACTGTATTTCCTCTCCTCCTCTCCGGTCAATATCAAGAATTATGTATGCATAGCAATACTCCACCTACAGACATGAACAAGTGTGAATGTTATGTACATGCTGGTCTGCTAGAGAAAATGTGCAGAACTTCAGTGCCGTGTTTGCATACAAATCACGACAGGATGAAAGGAGCTGTCTCCAAGTGCAGCACTTGTACAGCTGGTCAATGACCACAGCATGCAGACGACACACGTTGACAACATGAAACTGCCAGCAACACTGGACATACATCTAGGTGATCTAACACACAGGACTAGAGACACCTCTTTCTCTCATAGAGAAGTGTTCACACGACACCAGGACCGTGTGTCAGCACATCAATGATTACCTGGCTCAGTCGGGCGTTAGAAAAGTGGGCGGACAAGCTGTTTGAAGAACTCAGACCCCAACAAAACACTGAGATATGTGGGGTTACAAGAGTGCAGCAACAACTGACCAGGACACAATCAGTATACAAATGGTCAGCTTCTTGACACGAACACAGTATAAAAACATGACATAGAAAAGTGTAATACTATTTACAAGCAAAATATGAGTGGAGACTAGCGGAGATGTGCAAAGTTTGGTACCATGTATTATTGCACAACTGCTGTTACACTTCACAAGCGCAACTGGAGAGTGAAATTATATAGATTTGTTTTGTCTTTTCTGGTGCATTAACATTAAATACTTGCAGATTCAGTGAAAATATTCACAAATATAGATTGACCAACCAATGGATCATTTCTATGTAACTATTGTACTTTCAATAATTTATATTTTTTACTGTAAATATTTTTGTTAGTGACTGTAAAAATGAAATACTATCGTTAGACCCAATGAATTATCAAGATTACATATGCGATTCTAGAAAGAAAATTTGTATGTTGCTGAAATTTTACACAAACACATACACTATTCTACCAAACTGCATCTAGCATAAGAGCATGCAAATACTGTCATCTTCTTTTGTCGTCTGCCCTTTATCCGTTTTAGAGTATAGGCCCTCAACAAGCCATCCTAAATGACTATTATACAACACGGCAGTGCTATTACACTGCTGAAAGATGGGAAAGCTGCTGATCCAGATAGTGACCCAGCAGGAGCTATTAAAACAACAAGACAACATAACTGAACAGCTGAACAAATTACATAGAATATTTAAATGTTTAACATAAATGAACTTTTCTCTTCTCTAGCTTAAGCAAAGGACCGAAAATGAATAGTCACAGTTGTCAGATCTGTTCTTACTACTAGGAATTAGGAAAACAATACAGATCTTGTTCTACTGAAACTTATCTGCTAGGAGTTAGGAAAACATGGCAGTTCTAGTTTTTTTGGCATCATCTAATAGGAATTGGGAACACATAACAGATCTATTCTCTTCAAACTCCACTGATAGCAACTGAGAACACAAAGCAGATATTGTTCTTTTCCAAACAAACAACCAGTGGAATTGAGAAAACCTGGCAGATCTTGTTTCTCTTCCAACTATAGGAACTGACAAAACAATACTTTAGGTACAGACATTTATGATCTACTATTCAACAGTACACACAAAGGTAGAGCGCATTGGCTTGGTCATAATATGAAATATGGATGATTACTTATGAAAACAGTGGATGGCAAGACCCAGATGAAAGGACCAATAAGATGTCCCAGAAACAGATATATTAGACAGGGCTGATAAGAACTGAATACAGTAGAGTGATATGATGAGACCATAACACAAATTGCAGGTCTGACCAATGTTATGACCACGCGTTTGTCGTCCTGTATACATATACGTACAATAATATTTACACAAACAGCTACAGTGATCAAGAATAGATGAATGTTTTTGTGCTGGCCAGTCACAAACAATAGTGATACAATGTATTGTTTTCTCTCATTTAAAAAAAAAGAACATTTTGGCAAAAAAGTCATTAAATAGTAAAAAAATATCAGGTGCAAAATATGTCACTTTCAGCAAATGTTGGCTGCAGCGCATCGCCGCTCGGCTCACACGTCTGTGTCATACCAGAGGTTGGGATTGTCACCCGACGGATGTCCAAGTGTGGTCTCCAAGTTGTCAAAATTGATATCACCGTGGTTGCTCAGATCTGGCAGGTTATCCATCGGGCTATAATGACCGCTGTGCTGGTTGCCGATGTCCAGGCCCTGCATGGAGTCTATTGGAAGCTGCTCATAACCTGGACAAAATACAACACATGATAAATAAGACATATACACATTACATTGGTCTATCATTAAATGTTATACATACACACGTTTGTATTAAGCATAAAGTATGTGCGTGCGTGTGTATGGAGAGGTTTCAATGTTGAGCCAAATGTGTTACCTGGGCTGAATGTGGTTTGTGTTGAGTACCCCTAATGAAGCCTACCCATGTGATTCTTGGGCATCCTCTAGCCAGAATGTCTTTGGTTGCAAGATGCTCACAAGATGTCCTGCACGGTTCATTTTGTGTACCTCTATACATGCAATGCTGGAAATGGTACTTATATTTCTAATGTCATCATTTCCAATTATGTACATTCTAGTAAACTGACCAAGTCCTACGAGAAACACATGAAAATTGTAAACTGATTAGAGAAATTAGACGCAGACAGTCAACATTTTTGGTAACGATATGAGAAGAAATAAATTGGAGAACGTGGTAAGAACTGGCAAGATCGAGGGGAAAAGAACAAGAGGAAGGCAGAGAAGTAAATACCTAGATAGCTTTGCCACATGACATGGCTGAGACAAGAACACTGAACTGATCCACGACTCTGGTGATCAAGTGATATGGAGAGACATGACCGCCCATGCTTACCGGCATGGCACATGATGATGAGTGAACTGCTACAGAAGTAAATCATTGCCTCACTAGGTCTGGCATCAGGAGATCCTTCATCACTGGCAACACAAATCTATGCAGGATCATTCATATTTGTTAAACCGATCACAAATGACTTGTCTGTATTCCTCTTGTAGACAGGTTTCCAGTAAATTCTTGTCTGTATTCCTCTTGAAGACAGGTTTCCAGTAAATTCTTGTCTGTATTCCTCTTGTAGACAGGTTTCCAGTAAATTCTTGTCTGTATTCCTCTTGTAGACAGGTTTCCAGTAAATTCTTGTCTGTATTCCTCTTGTAGACAGGTTTCCAGTAAATTCTTGTCTGTATTCCTCTTGTAGACAGGTTTCCAGTAAATTCTTGTCTGTATTCCTCTTGTAGACAGGTTTCCAGTAAATTCTTGTCTGTATTCCTCTTGTAGACAGGTTTCCAGTAAATTCTTGTCTGTATTCCTCTTGTAGACAGGTTTCCAGTAAAATTCTTGTCTGTATTCCCCTTGTAGACAGGTTTCCAGTAAATTCTTGTCTGTATTCCTCTTGTAGACAGGTTTCCAGTAAATTCTTGTCTGTATTCCCCTTGTAGACAGGTTTCCAGTAAATTCTTGTCTGTATTCCTCTTGTAGACAGGTTTCCAGTAAATTCTTGTCTGTATTCCTCTTGTAGACAGGTTTCCAGTAAATTCTTGTCTGTATTCCCCTTGTAGACAGGTTTCCAGTAAATTCTTGTCTGTATTCCTCTTGTAGACAGGTTTCCAGTAAATTCTTGTCTGTATTCCTCTTGTAGACAGGTTTCCAGTAAATTCTTGTCTGTATTTCTCTTGTAGACAGGTTTCCAGTAAATTCTTGTCTGTATTTCTCTTGTAGACAGGTTTCCAGTAAATTCTTGTCTGTATTCCTCTTGTAGACAGGTTTCCAGTAAATTCTTGTCTGTATTCCTCTTGTAGACAGGTTTCCAGTAAATTCTTGTCTGTATTCCCCTTGTAGACAGGTTTCCAGTAAATTCTTGTCTGTATTTTCTTGTAGACAGGTTTCCAGTAAATTCTTGTCTGTATTCCTCTTGTAGACAGGTTTCCAGTAAATTCTTGTCTGTATTCCTCTTGTAGACAGGTTTCCAGTAAATTCTTGTCTGTATTCCTCTTGTAGACAGGTTTCCAGTAAATTCTTGTCTGTATTTCTCTTGTAGACAGGTTTCCAGTAAATTCTTGTCTGTATTTCTCTTGTAGAACAGGTTTCCAGTAAATTCTTGTCTGTATTCCTCTTGTAGACAGGTTTCCAGTAAATTCTTGTCTGTATTCCTCTTGTAGACAGGTTTCCAGTAAATTCTTGTCTGTATTCCCCTTGTAGACAGGTTTCCAGTAAATTCTTGTCTGTATTCTCTTGTAGACAGGTTTCCAGTAAATTCTTGTCTGTATTCCTCTTGTAGACAGGTTTCCAGTAAATTCTTGTCTGTATTCCTCTTGTAGACAGGTTTCCAGTAAATCTTGTCTGTATTCCCTTGTAGACAGGTTTCAAGTAAATTCTTGTCTGTATTCCCCTTGTAGACAGGTTTCCAGTAAATTCTTGTCTGTATTCCTCTTGTAGACAGGTTTCCAGTAAATTCTTGTCTGTATTCCTCTTGTAGACAGGTTTCCAGTAAATTCTTGTCTGTATTCCCCTTGTAGACAGGTTTCCAGTAAATTCTTGTCTGTATCCTCTTGTAGACAGGTTTCCAGTAAATTCTTGTCTGTATTCCTCTTGTAGACAGGTTTCCAGTAAATTCTTGTCTGTATTCTCTTGTAGACAGGTTTCCAGTAAATTCTTGTCTGTATTTCTCTTGTAGACAGGTTTCCAGTAAATTTCTTGTCTGTATTCCTCTTGTAGACAGGTTTCCAGTAAATTCTTGTCTGTATTCCTCTTGTAGACAGGTTTCCAGTAAATTTCTTGTCTGTATTCCCCTTGTAGACAGGTTTCCAGTAAATTCTTGTCTGTATTTTCTTGTAGACAGGTTTCCAGTAAATTCTTGTCTGTATTCCTCTTGGTAGACAGGTTTCCAGTAAATTCTTGTCTGTATTCCTCTTGTAGACAGGTTTCCAGTAAATTCTTGTCTCGTATTCCTTCTTGTAGACAGGTTTTCCAGTAATTTCTTGTCTGTATTCTCTTGTAGACAGGTTTCCAGTAATTCTTGTCTGTATTTCTCTTGTAGACAGGTTTCCAGTAAATTCTTGTCTGTATTCCTCTTGTAGACAGGTTTCCAGTAAATTCTTGTCTGTATTCCTCTTGTAGACAGGTTTCCAGTAAATTCTTGTCTGTATTCCCCTTGTAGACAGGTTTCCAGTTAAATTCTTGTTCTGTATTTCTCTTGTAGACAGGTTACCAGTAAATTCTTGTCTGTATTCCTCTTGTAGGACAGGTTTCCAGTAAATTCTTTGTCTGTATTCCTCTTGTAGACAGGTTTCCAGTAAATTCTTGTCTGTATTCCTCTTGTAGACAGGTTTTCAAGTAAATTAACGGTTATTTTCATGGGAGATTTGTTTCTTTTAGTCCACCGACTTTGAACTGTAGCATAGTCCATACAAGTGCTACTACTTCTAGTACCCTGGACAGATTTTTGCATGATTAGCTGTCCCAATTACCAGTGTTTCTTGCCATCAGGTGAACCCACTCTGACTTCTGAGGTACCTGTAATTTAAGTCCCCGAGTCAAGGACGGGAAGTCAACCTGTTAGTGCAACTGACCGTTGGGGTTGAACTCATTACACAACAATCTTCTATTGCCTGCGTTCTGTCTCAGATTTTTATCAAGTTGACTATGGATACACATGTGGACATTGTTGGGAGATCTGCAACAATTTGTCTGTCACTGGAGGGTTACAGCTGGTTGCCGTGAGACTTCTGCTTCTCATGTCATCTCAGATAGTTTATACACTAACATTCCAAGCCAGGTCCAACTTGTGATACCGTGGCCTTGAAGTTTGCAGTCCTGCTCACACTGTAAAGATGATTACTTGTTCACTTAATTCCAAATATTTCTGAAATCTGTTTCTCACAGAAGTGTTGTGTTTTTGTTTTAACTTCATGCTGTACAGAACCATTTGCTAAGGATTGATGTGTATCATGCATGGCTAGAGACGCGTCTGTCTCTAACACAACACTGCACGCTGTATGTTCACAAATTATGAGTATCCAGTCATGCAACGCCATCAGTCATGCTGGGTATATGGTGCTGGCCCCATACTGAGACCAATCAGCACTGGGCGGCTGGTGCAGTCCATAAAGTGCCAGCCTGCTTTACTTCCCAGAACATCTCCTGGCATCCAGTTTAGGCTGGGCTGACCTGGGAGTTCAGGTCAGTGACAAACATCTGCCTCAACAGGGATACAAACACATGACCAATGAGCCGATGGGCTAACATGTCAGCCACCACATCTCCAACCGTGAGTCTACCCTCGTATATCTCATGCTAATATATCTGATTTCTGTACCTTTAGCTAAACATTAGAATGATTTATTCGCATGTGCGACTTAATTCAACATTATAAAGTGTTGTTTATTTGCTAATGTGCATAAAGTAACTGTTACCTGTAGGTCCACGCCCGTACAAGCTGCCCTGAGAACCTTGTGGGTTATACATATGAGTCCTGGGATCTTCTAGTGGCATGGACATGTCATCAAAGCCAGGGGGCTAGGATAAATAGTGGCAAGACAAATATCACTGACTATATCAGAGCCATTAATAAAACACAGAGTTTTCTGTAGCCTAAATAAACTATACACAATGTTATTGTTTCTGTAGCCTAACTAAAGAATATTAAGATTAATTTGCTAATGTATATAGCTGTTTTGCGTGACCTAATTAAACAATATAGTTACAGAAACGGATCTTTACTGACTCTTCAATAACCACACAAAAGCTTGGGCAGTGTGAGGCAGAAGGAAATAAACTACTAGAATAACTTAACATTGGTGGCACATATTTTAGAACAATAAAAGCATGCTGGCAACAAACAGTAGCTGTAAGAATCTTCAATCATTTAGGAACATTTCATGCATGAAAGTATATACTGTTCTCTGCATGTTCAGAAAAATGGCGGTCCGGCTGGTTGCTGAACTAACTAGTTTTGCCTTATGCAGTAATATGTGGTTGCTGATCCTCTAGCGACTGCCGATTCCATTGACGATGAACTGCATGTTCCATGGCGGACTTTTGTGTTGGCATTCTGGCAGTGGCCTTATACATATATACCTGTCCGAGCGGTTGGTTTGTCGAGATTCCTGTCTGTTTCACTTTTCACATAGGGCAGTGAGGAGCATTTTGTGCGCTATTCACTCGCACAGGAATGGAGCAAACCTCTTTAGTGAAGTCGAACAGTGACTAACTAACTGTTCCCTGGTTTGTTTTCGTTATACAGCTCGCATATGGCAGCTGTAGAAAATATACCATGGATTGCAATTCATCATCATCAAGTGCCGTGCCGGCTGGCGCAGGCGTTTATGGCTCGCCACAGATCTTGGTCTTTGGTGTTCTGGTTCAACTCCATGCCACCGCCTCAATCCATCCCTCTTGGTCTGCCTCTGCCTCTCTTCCCCTCGATCTTTCCAGTTGTCAAAATGTTCTCCAATGCCTCTCTTCTCATCACATGACCAAAGAAAGCTGTTTGTCTCTTTCTTATTGTTGTATATAAGTGTTCTAGTTTTATAGCCTCTTTCTGGCAATCGTTGTTAGTTACACTGGCAGTCCAAGGAAAGAAAGATAAATGAAAGATAAATTAGCAGATGTGTTTACAGTTGGTTTATTTGTGCCAACTGACACAAGAGGCCAGTCAGATGACCCTGACCAAGCATGTCAGTAAGACCCCACAAGGATGTCAAGCATTGGATTGTAATGCTTTTGGCAAGGATGGATGCGTGTACACTTCATGTCATGTTGTACAAGGTGACATTAACTTGGTCCACGATGTAACAAATCAAGCATACACAGACTAGACACTAGATTCTTGGTTCGCAATAGAAGTGGATCGTGTTTATTGTCCATCAGGAAGAATGTTGTGCTGAGAACTACTACATGAATAAGTGAAGCATCTGTAGTGATTGTCAGAGTTCAAAAGACAGGGAAAGTGCATAGTAAAGCTCGTGTAATGGGGCTGTGCCCAAAGCCCAAAAGAGTATTATATGCCCATTTGCCAGGCATGGGTGACAGACTTTTGAATCAATCTTATGTGATGACATACAGCATGGCAGACCGTTTTGACAACTGATGAATGAGCTAAAATCTGATTTTGCCGACAGGACAAGCAAACCAAGATGTTCGGTCTGGACTTTCAGGTCATTATCATATATGTGCTATCAATAAGACAAAGATCTCACATTCGGTTTCTGCCATGTTTAGTGTTGTCTTATACTATTCTGATGAACCTCATTGTCACAGCAAGCTAGTCGTACAAAATGAACCTCAGTTGTCACAGCAAGCCAGGCGTACAAAATTAACCTGTTGTCCCAGCAAGCCAGCCGTACAAAATGAACCTCAGTTGTCTCAGGAAGCAAGCCATACAAAACCCCAGGGTATGTTCGGCAGTCGTATCCATGTTTTGTTTAAAGACCATGTTCATTGCGCATGGATACCTCCGAAAGTGCTCCAGTCTCCCACCACAGCAGACAGAATGAGAATCGGAAAACTTCATTCATGGCACCAGTGAGAGTATAAATATACGTTGTAAATCAATCAATCAATCATGTGCCATGCCGGAAAGCGTGGGCGGTCATGACTCGCCATTTCACTCGATCACCAGTGTCGTGGATCAGCTCAGTGTTCCTGTCTCGTCCATGCCATGTGGCCAAGCCATCCAGGTATTTTCCTCTCGGTCTGTTCCCCTCGATCTTGCCAGTTGTCACTAAGTTCTCCAATCCATCTCTTCTCATAACATGTCCAAAAAATGTTGACTGTCTACGTCTAATTTCTCTAATCAGTTTACGATGTTCATTTGTCTCCTGTAGTGCTTGGTCATTGATTTTTCTGTCTGTCCATGGTATTCTTTGCATTTCCTCAGAAACCACATTTCTGCAGCCATCAGATGCTTTTCAGCTTGACTGCTCATTGTCCAAGTTTCACATCCATACAAAAGAACAGGCTCTATGTATCCCCTCAACACTCTTTTTCTTGTTTCAATTGACATCTTTTTATTGGTCAAAATGTTTTTCATCTTGCTAAAGGCTACTTTCGCCATGGCGATTCTTGTTCTAATCTCTTCAAGGCATCTCCCATCAGATGTTATAACTGTTCCAAGATAATTGTACCGATTCACTTGTTGAAGAATATTTCCATTTACTTGTATATTACATTGTGGCACTTCTTCCTTCCTACTGACGACTATAACCTGAGTTATAAATACGTTGTAAATACCTGCAATAAACTTGCCCATGAGAATAATTAAAATATAATTGCCAGTACAACTCACATCAGTCCAGTTTGAATCACCCCGATACAAGGAACTCGTCAGCTCCATTGACAGACGTTTCTTGTAGTCCTGTGGTTTGTCCTCGGACATACGGAAGAGTACAGCAGCAGCATACGTGGCTACAAAGAAAGTTAACATAACACAAATCAAGCCAGCTGAAAAGGACACAACACCCAGTATTTAAATATCTAACCCACATGCTGAACTGAGCATCATATCATCTGTGTGACACACACACACTAGCCAGCAATCAATCACGATCATCAATGTGCGGCACCAGGACCAGTTAATTTACTGCCTCAACAAAACAATCTACCCACTACTAAAAGCTCACTATACAGGTGGTCAAATGACAATGGAGTTAACTGACAGATCTGTATTTACAGGACTTTAGGTGCATTGATTTTAACTGTTTCAACAAACTTCATAGATTGTTTTGTACTGTTATTTTCTGTTTACTTTTCTGATAAAACAACACGCTTAGTTAACTTTCATCTGGTTATCTATTTCCCATAATATTAGCAACTTTATCTGTGCAATAGCTTTCCTGAATGTTATGTATACTGGTGGCAGTCTGTTTTTAAATATATAAATGAGAAACACGGCAGTGGTAATAACTTTGGCAGTCAACACACCTTTTAAATATAGTCAGCGTGTGTTAAGTGGTGTTTAGACACTGGTACAAACAAGTTAAAGCTGTCAACATGTTAACACTAAACAAACACATATTTCTTACAAACTTTAGCTTGCAATTATTTAGCAAGGCAATTTTGTGAATTCTCAAATCAATAATTAGCCAGGGTAATTATAGACAAAAGCAATTATAACCAACAAAAACAAACAGCAGAGTACAATATAGCTCTGTACTCTTCTTTTACAGAAGACTCAAAAGAAAACAAAAAATTTGCAGTATGATCAGATCATGCTCTTTTGCCCAATCCACAAGTATGGCTCCTGTCATTACTTTCTGTGCAACCATCCTGTTGGTCTTAAACTAAAATTTAAAGGACTGGCTTCATTGCAACAGGTTTTCCCCATGTGGCACGGTCTCTGTCTGCTGAACGGCAAGCCACTTGCCTAGAGCATAGCACAAACTCCACAGCTTCAGCGATGACCCCCAGGAGTTTCCTGAAAAACTGAGCTTGTTGTCAAGGTGCAGTCTGGGGCATGAACTATAATCCTCAGAGAATGAGACAGATGACTTAACCACTTTGCCATGGAGCTCCTTGGTTTCCAACATTAGCATTGACTCTTCCAATATGGTATATATTTCTTCTAGGCATTATCCAGGTCACTATACAATGTATTTAGGCATCTATACTATCTTAACTGCTTTTTGTTGTGGGCATGTGTGTGAATGACGATGATATCAGATTGCCTACCATTGAACTTAATCAGTAATATTCTATCTAAAACTGCCCAGTATCCTTTCATAATCTTTATCTTTCCAAATCCATAATTATGGCTACATCCTTTTTGGTGATTCTTTCCTTCATAATGGATCATTTTTAAGTTGGCAGATCTAGTCATTCCTGTCCTTTTTCATCTGGTCTCACACATTTTAAAGATGACAAAGTTCAGTCTTTTAACTTGTCTGATATCCACTTATTTACCATATGCTCTCTAGGTGCATTCCATGCCCTTACTTTAAACATTATCAATATGTTACACTCGGTCACATTCTGATAGTATGGAGTCACCTGGTGCACTTGATCTCCCCTATATGGCAAGGCAACTCCAATGGAACACCCATTTACATTGCTTAACTGAAATTGTGAGTTTCAGAATCATAATGTACCAGGGATATACAATGGTGGTTTCCCTTGTCCTTCTGTTCATGTATCCACGGTCTAATTCTGCTAGGCTTTGTCTACCGTAACACAAAGCCTGGGTCGAATTTAGAGACCATGCAGCATGGTCCATCTCTTAGCCTGCCTAGTTTACTCCAGAGGAAAGGTCACACCAATATGTCTGGAACAAGACAAGTTGCAGAAGCTGCTGGATCAGCAAAGCTATACTCTAAAACTGACTGCCTGTTGGAGCTTCCATCCTAGACCAGTTGCCGATCATGGCTTAGGGCCTGGTCTCTGCCTTGTCATGACATTTAGTCTTTAGGTTGAATTTCATCGCATTAGGGTAAGGCTTGTACCCTCCCAATTGCACTTCTCCACCCAAAGCCGTTGGCACAATGTGGGGTGTCAGGTTTGGTGCTACCAGGCATGACAGGTCTTAGTCAGATATGACTGAGCTACAGTATGACAATAGACGGTGCTACCCGCTTTCTGTTCAGGCCATGCCACAGTTTTGAAATATTTTAGAGATAGATGCCTTACCAACCAACTCTCAATAACCACAACCAGTGAGACAATAGTTATTCCTTTTCAAGGTATAAGTAAAAGATAGTACCCACCAACTCCTTCATTTCTGGAGTGTAGGAGTTCTGTGAGTGGAGCTGTGGCACCTTCCTGCTCAATCATCTCAGCTCCTTCCTTATCAGCTGCAAGTTCACACAAGACCCCTGCTGCAACACGCTGAATGTTTTCAATGGGCGAGTATAACAGCTGAAATAATACATCATTTGTATTACCAGTTATAAGTGTTAAAATGAATATTACACATCTTTATGCAGGAAAAGCTATTCTGTATTGAAACATAAATGTGAAAACAGATCGCATGTCTGAACAAATAATTAAGCTTGGAAAAAGACTAAAACATCGGTGATTGATTATCCCAAAGAATATGTGCTTAATCTTTCCTCTGTTGTACTCAATCATATGCAAACTTAACCTCTTGTTTATGGATTGATATTCTGTATACCATCTAAAGAGGTAGGCACAACAGGTCTAGTTTCTAATTCCAATTATGACTATTAAGCAACTAAGACTGAAAAGACAGTTGAAAACTCATGCGCTGAAATGACTGGACGAGGCTGTGGGCTATGGAACAAATCAATGCAATAACACGGTGCCTGGCGTCAACCTAGTCAGTCCCCCACAACTCAACCAACCATGATTTGTCATACCAGGGGCAGCAATGTTGCAACTTAGCTATGGACACCGCCAACATACCAGGCAGCAATGTTGTACCTTAGCTATGGACACTGACAACATACCAGGCAGCAATGTTGCATCTTAGCTATGGACACTGACAACATACCAGGCAGCAATGTTGTACCTTAGCTATGGACACTGACAACATACCAGGCAGCAATGTTGTACCTTAGCTATGGACATGGCCAACATACCAGGCAGCAATGTTGTACCTTAGCTATGGACACTGACAACATACCAGGCAGCAATGATGCATCTTAGCTATGGACACTGACAACATACCAGGCAGCAATGTTGCATCTTAGCTATGGACACCGCCAACATACCAGGCAGCAATGTTGCACCTTAGCTATGGACACCGCCAACATACCAAGCAGCAATGTTGTACCTTAGCTATGGACACTGACAACATACCAGGCAGCAATGTTGTACCTTAGCTATGGACACCGCCAAAATACCAGGCAGCAATGTTGTACCTTAGCTATGGACACCGCCAACATACCGGGCAGCAATGTTGTATCCTTAGCTATGGACACTGACAACATACCAGGCAGCAATGTTGTACCTTAGCTATGGACACGGCCAACATACCAGGCAGCAATGTTGTACCTTAGCTATGGACACGGCCAACATACCAGGCAGCAATGTTGCACCTTAGCTATGGACACTGCCAACATACCAGGCAGCAATGTTGCATCTTAGCTATGGACACTGCCAACATACCAGGCAGCAATGTTGTACCTTAGCTATGGACACTGACAACATACCAGGCAGCAATGTTGTACCTTAGCTATGGACACTGACAACATACCAGGCAGCAATGTTGCATCTTAGCTATGGACATGGCCAACATACCAGGCAGCAATGTTGTACCTTAGCTATGGACACTGACAACATACCAGGCAGCAATGTTGCATCTTAGCTATGGACACTGCCAAAATACCAGGCAGCAATGTTGCATCCTTAGCTATGGACACTGGCCAACATACCAGGCAGCAATGTTGTACCTTAGCTATGGACATGACAACATACCAGGCAGCAATGTTGTCATCTTAGCTATGGACACTGCACAACATACCAGGCAGCAATGTTGTCATCTTAGCTATGGACACTGACAACATACCAGGCAGCAATGTTGCATCTTAGCTATGGACACTGCCAACATACCAGGCAGCAATGTTGCATCTTAGCTATGGACACTGACAACATACCAGGCAGCAATGTTGCATCTTAGCTATGGACATGGCCAACATACCAGGCAGCAATGTTGTACCTTAGCTATGGACACTGACAACATACCAGGCAGCAATGTTGCATCTTAGCTATGGACACTGCCAAAATACCAGGCAGCAATGTTGTACCTTAGCTATGGACACTGACAACATACCAGGCAGCAATGTTGTACCTTAGCTATGGACACTGCCAAAATACCAGGCAGCAATGTTGTACCTTAGCTATGGACACTGACAACATACCAGGCAGCAATGTTGTACCTTAGCTATGGACATGGCCAACATACCAGGCAGCAATGTTGTACCTTAGCTATGGACACTGACAACATACCAGGCAGCAATGCTGTACCTTAGCTACGGACACGGCCAACATACCAGGCAGCAATGTTGCACCTTAGCTA
Source organism: Cepaea nemoralis (assembly GCA_014155875.1). NCBI lineage: Eukaryota > Metazoa > Mollusca > Gastropoda > Stylommatophora > Helicidae > Cepaea > Cepaea nemoralis. The sequence continues at coordinate 124,312 of JACEFZ010025472.1, forward strand.
TGGACACTGCCAACATACCAGGCAGCAATGTTGCATCTTAGCTATGGACACTGCCAACATACCAGGCAGCAATGTTGTACCTTAGCTATGGACACTGACAACATACCAGGCAGCAATGTTGTACCTTAGCTATGGACACTGACAACATACCAGGCAGCAATGTTGCATCTTAGCTATGGACATGGCCAACATACCAGGCAGCAATGTTGTACCTTAGCTATGGACACTGACAACATACCAGGCAGCAATGTTGCATCTTAGCTATGGACACTGCCAAAATACCAGGCAGCAATGTTGCACCTTAGCTATGGACACCGCCAACATACCAGGCAGCAATGTTGCATCTTAGCTATGGACACCGCCAACATACCAGGCAGCAATGATTGCATCTTAGCTATGGACACTGCCAACATACCAGGCAGCAATGTTGCATCTCAGCTATGGACACTGGACAACATACCAGCAGCAATGTTGTACCTTAGCTATGGACACTGCCAACATACCAGGCAGCAATGTTGCTACCTTAGCTATGGACACTGCCAACATACCAGGCAGCAATGTTGTACCTTAGCTATGGACACTGGCCAACATACAGGCAGCAATGTTGTACCTTAGCTATGGACACTGCCAACATACCAGGCAGCAATGTTGCATCTTAGCTATGGACACTGCCAACATACCAGGCAGCAATGTTGCATCTTAGCTATGGACACTGGCCAACATACCAGGCAGCAATGTTGCTACCTTAGCTATGGACACTGACAACATACCAGGCAGCAATGTTGTACCTTAGCTATGGACACTGACAACATACCAGGCAGCAATGTTGCATCTTAGCTATGGACACTGGCCAAACATACCAGGCAGCAATGTTGTACCTTAGCTATGGACACTGGACAACATACCAGGCAGCAATGTTGCACCTTAGCTATGGACATGCCAACATACCAGTCAGCAATGTTGTACCTTAGCTATGGACACTGACAACATACCAAGGCAGCAATGTTGCACCTTAGCTATGGACATGGCCAACATACCAGGCAGCAATGTTGCATCTTAGCTATGGACACTGCCAGCATACCAGGCAGCAATGTTGCACCTTAGCTATGGACACTGGCCAACATACCAGGCAGCAATGTTGCACCTTAGCTATGGACATGGCCAACATACCAGGCAGCAATGTTGCTACCTTAGCTATGGACACTGACAACATACCAGGCAGCAATGTTGCATCCTTAGCTATGGACACTGACAACATACCAGGCAGCACTGTTGTACCTTAGCTATGGACACTGACAACATACCAGGCAGCAATGTTGCATCTTAGCTATGGACTACTGCCAACATACCAGGCAGCAATGTTGTACCTTAGCTATGGACACTGACAACATACCAGGCAGCAATGTTGTACCTTAGCTATGGACACTGACAACATACCAGGCAGCAATGTTGTACCTTAGCTATGGACACTGCCAACATACCAGGCAGCAATGTTGTACCTTAGCTATGGACACTGACCAACATACCAGGCAGCAATGTTGCACCTTAGCTATGGACACTGGCCAACATACCAGTCAGCAATGTTGCACCTTAGCTATGGACACTGCCAACATACCAAAGCAGCAATGTTGCATCCTTAGCTATGGACACCTGGCCAACATACCAGGCAGCAATGATGCATCTTAGCTATGGACACTGCCAACATACCAGGCAGCAATGTTGCATCTCAGCTATGGACACTGACAACATACCAGGCAGCAATGTTGCACCTTAGCTATGGACACCGCCAAAATACCAGGCAGCAATGTTGCACCTTAGCTATGGACATGGCCAACATACCAGTCAGCAATGTTGTACCTTAGCTATGGACACTGACAACATACCAGGCAGCAATGTTGTACCTTAGCTATGGACACTGCCAGCATACCAGGCAGCAATGTTGCACCTTAGCTATGGACATGGCCAACATACCAGGCAGCAATGTTGTACCTTAGCTATGGACACTGACAACATACCAGTCAGCAATGTTGCATCTTAGCTATGGACACTGACAACATACCAAGCAGCAATGTTGCACCATAGCTATGGACATGGCCAACATACCAGGCAGCAATGTTGCACCTTAGCTATGGACACTGACAACATACCAGGCAGCAATGTTGTACCTTAGCTATGGACACTGACAACATCCCAGGCAGCAATGTTGTACCTTAGCTATGGACACCGCCAGCATACCAGTCAGCAATGTTGTACCTTAGCTATGGACATGGCCAACATACCAGTCAGCAATGTTGCACCTTAGCTATGGACATGGCCAACATACCAGTCAGCAATGTTGTACCTTAGCTATGGACACTGACAACATACCAAGCAGCAATGTTGCACCTTAGCTATGGACATGGCCAACATACCAGGCAGCAATGTTGCATCTTAGCTATGGACACCGCCAGCATACCAGGCAGCAATGTTGCACCTAAGCTATGGACATGGCCAACATACCAGGCAGCAATGTTGCACCTTAGCTATGGACATGGCCAACATACCAGGCAGCAATGTTGCACCTTAGCTATGGACACTGACAACATACCAGGCAGCAATGTTGCACCTTAGCTATGGACACTGACAACATACCAGGCAGCAATGTTGCACCTTAGCTATGGACACTGACAACATACCAGGCAGCAATGTTGCATCTTAGCTATGGATACTGCCAACATACCAGGCAGCAATGTTATACCTTAGCTATGGACACTGCCAACATACCAGGCAGCAATGTTGTACCTTAGCTATGGACACTGACAACATACCAGGCAGCAATGTTGTACCTTAGCTATGGACACCGCCAGCATACCAGTCAGCAATGTTGTACCTTAGCTATGGACATAACCAACATACCAGTCAGCAATGTTGCACCTTAGCTATGGACATGGCCAACATACCAGTCAGCAATGTTGTACCTTAGCTATGGACACTGACAACATACCAAACAGCAATGTTGCACCTTAGCTATGGACATGGCCAACATACCAGGCAGCAATGTTGCATCTTAGCTATGGACACCGCCAGCATACCAGGCAGCAATGTTGCACCTAAGCTATGGACATGGCCAACATACCAGGCAGCAATGTTGCACCTTAGCTATGGACATGGCCAACATACCAGGCAGCAATGTTGCATCTTAGCTATGGACACTGACAACATACCAGGCAGCAATGTTGTACCTTAGCTATGGACACTGACAACATCCCAGGCAGCAATGTTGTACCTTAGCTATGGACACCGCCAGCATACCAGTCAGCAATGTTGTACCTTAGCTATGGACATGGCCAACATACCAGTCAGCAATGTTGCACCTTAGCTATGGACACTGACAACATACCAGTCAGCAATGTTGCATCTTAGCTATGGACACTGACAACATACCAAGCAGCAATGTTGCACCATAGCTATGGACATGGCCAACATACCAGGCAGCAATGTTGCACCTTAGCTATGGACACTGACAACATACCAGGCAGCAATGTTGTACCTTAGCTATGGACACTGACAACATCCCAGGCAGCAATGTTGTACCTTAGCTATGGACACCGCCAGCATACCAGTCAGCAATGTTGTACCTTAGCTATGGACATGGCCAACATACCAGTCAGCAATGTTGCACCTTAGCTATGGACATGGCCAACATACCAGTCAGCAATGTTGTACCTTAGCTATGGACACTGACAACATACCAAGCAGCAATGTTGCACCTTAGCTATGGACATGGCCAACATACCAGGCAGCAATGTTGCATCTTAGCTATGGACACCGCCAGCATACCAGGCAGCAATGTTGCACCTAAGCTATGGACATGGCCAACATACCAGGCAGCAATGTTGCACCTTAGCTATGGACATGGCCAACATACCAGGCAGCAATGTTGCACCTTAGCTATGGACACTGACAACATACCAGGCAGCAATGTTGCATCCTTAGCTATGGACACTGACAACATACCAGGCAGCAATGTTGCACCTTAGCTATGGACACTGCCAACATACCAGGCAGCAATGTTGCATCTTAGCTATGGACACTGCCAACATACCAGGCAGCAATGTTGCATCCTTAGCTATGGACACTGCCAACATACCAGGCAGCAATGTTGCATCCTTAGCTATGGACACTGACAACATACCAGGCAGCAATGTTGCATCCTTAGCTATGGACACTGCCAACATACCAGGCAGCAATGTTGCATCTTAGCTATGGACACTGCCAACATACCAGGCAGCAATGTTGCACCTTAGCTATGGACACTGGCCAACATACCAGGCAGCAATGTTGCACCTTAGCTATGGACACTGACAACATACCAGGCAGCAATGTTGCATCTTAGCTATGGACACTGCCAACATACCAGGCAGCAATGTTGCATCTTAGCTATGGACACCGCCAACATACCAGGCAGCAATGTTGCACCTTAGCTATGGACATGGCCAACATACCAGGCAGCAATGTTGCACCTTAGCTATGGACACTGCCAACATACCAGGCAGCAATGTTGCATCTTAGCTATGGACACTGGACAACATACCAGGCAGCAATGTTGCATCCTTAGCTATGGACACTGCCAACATACCAGGCAGCAATGTTGCACCTTAGCTATGGACACTGGCCAACATACCAGGCAGCAATGTTGCACCTTAGCTATGGACATGGCCAACATACCAGGCAGCAATGTTGCACCTTAGCTATGGACACTGACAACATACCAGGCAGCAATGTTGCATCTTAGCTATGGACACTGACAACATACCAGCAGCAATGTTGCACCATAGCTATGGACATGGCCAACATACCAGGCAGCAATGTTGCACCTTAGCTATGGACACTGACAACATACCAGGCAGCAATGTTGCTACCTTAGCTATGGACACTGACAACATCCCAGGCAGCAATGTTGTACCTTAGCTATGGACACCGCCAGCATACCAGTCAGCAATGTTGTACCTTAGCTATGGACATGGCCAACATACCAGTCAGCAATGTTGCACCTTAGCTATGGACATGGCCAACATACCAGTCAGCAATGTTGTACCTTAGCTATGGACACTGACAACATACCAAGCAGCAATGTTGCACCTTAGCTATGGACATGGCCAACATACCAGGCAGCAATGTTGCATCTTAGCTATGGACACCGCCAGCATACCAGGCAGCAATGTTGCACCTAAGCTATGGACATGGCCAACATACCAGGCAGCAATGTTGCACCTTAGCTATGGACATGGCCAACATACCAGGCAGCAATGTTGCACCTTAGCTATGGACACTGACAACATACCAGGCAGCAATGTTGCATCTTAGCTATGGACACTGACAACATACCAGGCAGCAATGTTGCACCTTAGCTATGGACACTGACAACATACCAGGCAGCAATGTTGCATCTTAGCTATGGACACTGACAACATACCAGGCAGCAATGTTGCATCTTAGCTATGGACACTGACAACATACCAGGCAGCAATGTTGCATCTTAGCTATGGATACTGCCAACATACCAGGCAGCAATGTTGCATCTTAGCTATGGATACTGCCAACATACCAGGCAGCAATGTTGCATCTTAGCTATGGATACTGCCAACATACCAGGCAGCAATGTTATACCTTAGCTATGGACACTGCCAACATACCAGGCAGCAATGTTGTACCTTAGCTATGGACACTGACAACATACCAGGCAGCAATGTTGTACCTTAGCTATGGACACCGCCAGCATACCAGTCAGCAATGTTGTACCTTAGCTATGGACATGGCCAACATACCAGTCAGCAATGTTGCACCTTAGCTATGGACATGGCCAACATACCAGTCAGCAATGTTGTACCTTAGCTATGGACACTGACAACATACCAAACAGCAATGTTGCACCTTAGCTATGGACATGGCCAACATACCAGGCAGCAATGTTGCATCTTAGCTATGGACACCGCCAGCATACCAGGCAGCAATGTTGCACCTTAAGCTATGGACATGGCCAACATACCAGGCAGCAATGTTGCACCTTAGCTATGGACATGGCCAACATACCAGGCAGCAATGTTGCACCTTAGCTATGGACACTGACAACATACCAGGCAGCAATGTTGCATCTTAGCTATGGACATGGCCAACATACCAGGCAGCAATGTTGCACCTTAGCTATGGACATGGCCAACATACCAGGCAGCAATGTTGCACCTTAGCTATGGACACTGACAACATACCAGGCAGCAATGTTGCATCTTAGCTATGGACACTGACAACATACCAGGCAGCAATGTTGCACCTTATCTATGGACACTGACAACATACCAGGCAGCAATGTTGCATCTTAGCTATGGACACTGACAACATACCAGGCAGCAATGTTGCATCTTAGCTATGGACACTGACAACATACCAGGCAGCAATGTTGCATCTTAGCTATGGATACTGCCAACATACCAGGCAGCAATGTTGCATCTTAGCTATGGATACTGCCAACATACCAGGCAGAAATGTTGCATCTTAGCTATGGATACTGCCAACATACCAGGCAGCAATGTTATACCTTAGCTATGGACACTGCCAACATACCAGGCAGCAATGTTGCATCTTAGCTATGGATACTGCCAACATACCAGGCAGCAATGTTGCATCTTAGCTATGGACACTGACAACATACCAGGCAGCAATGTTGCATCTTAGCTATGGATACTGCCAACATACCAGGCAGCAATGTTGCATCTTAGCTATGGACACTGACAACATACCAGGCAGCAATGTTGCATCTTAGCTATGGACACTGCCAACATACCAGGCAGCAATGTTATACCTTAGCTATGGACACTGCCAACATACCAGGCAGCAATGTTGCATCTTAGCTATGGATACTGCCAACATACCAGGCAGCAATGTTGCATCTTAGCTATGGATACTGCCAACATACCAGGCAGCAATGTTGCATCTTAGCTATGGACACTGACAACATACCAGGCAGCAATGTTGCATCTTAGCTATGGATACTGCCAACATACCAGGCAGCAATGTTGCATCTTAGCTATGGACACTGACAACATACCAGGCAGCAATGTTGCATCTTAGCTATGGACACCGCCAGCATACCAGGCAGCAATGTTGCATCTTAGCTATGGACACTGCCAGCATACCAGGCAGCAATGTTGCATCTTAGCTATGGACACCGCCAGCATACCAGGCAGCAATGTTGCACCTTAGCTATGGACATGGCCAACATACCAGGCAGCAATGTTGCACCTTAGCTATGGACATGGCCAACATACCAGGCAGCAATGTTGCACCTTAGCTATGGACATGGCCAACATACCAGGCAGCAATGTTGCACCTTAGCTATGGACATGGCCAACATACCAGGCAGCAATGTTGCACCTTAGCTATGGACATGGCCAACATACCAGGCAGCAATGTTGCACCTTAGCTATGGACATGGCCAACATACCAGTCAGCAATGTTGTACCTTAGCTATGGATACTGCCAACATACCAGGCAGCAATGTTGCATCTTAGCTATGGACACTGACAACATACCAGGCAGCAATGTTGCATCTTAGCTATGGACACTGACAACATACCAGGCAGCAATGTTGCATCTTAGCTATGGACACTGACAACATCCCAGGCAGCAATGTTGCATCTTAGCTATGGATACTGCCAACATACCAGGCAGCAATGTTGCATCTTAGCTATGGACACTGACAACATACCAGGCAGCAATGTTGCATCTTAGCTATGGACACCGCCAGCATACCAGGCAGCAATGTTGCATCTTAGCTATGGATACTGCCAACATACCAGGCAGCAATGTTGCATCTTAGCTATGGACACCGCCAGCATACCAGGCAGCAATGTTGCACCTTAGCTATGGACATGGCCAACATACCAGGCAGCAATGTTGCACCTTAGCTATGGACATGGCCAACATACCAGGCAGCAATGTTGCACCTTAGCTATGGACATGGCCAACATACCAGGCAGCAATGTTGCACCTTAGCTATGGACACTGACAACATACCAGGCAGCAATGTTGCATCTTAGCTATGGACATGGCCAACATACCAGGCAGCAATGTTGCACCTTAGCTATGGACATGGCCAACATACCAGGCAGCAATGTTGCACCTTAGCTATGGACACTGACAACATACCAGGCAGCAATGTTGCATCTTAGCTATGGACATGGCCAACATACCAGGCAGCAATGTTGCACCTTAGCTATGGACATGGCCAACATACCAGGCAGCAATGTTGCACCTTAGCTATGGACACTGACAACATACCAGGCAGCAATGTTGCATCTTAGCTATGGACACTGACAACATACCAGGCAGCAATGTTGCACCTTATCTATGGACACTGACAACATACCAGGCAGCAATGTTGCATCTTAGCTATGGACACTGACAACATACCAGGCAGCAATGTTGCACCTTAGCTATGGACATGGCCAACATACCAGGCAGCAATGTTGCACCTTAGCTATGGACACTGACAACATACCAGGCAGCAATGTTGCATCTTAGCTATGGACATGGCCAACATACCAGGCAGCAATGTTGCACCTTAGCTATGGACATGGCCAACATACCAGCCAGCAATGTTGCACCTTAGCTATGGACACTGCCAACATACCAGGCAGCAATGTTGCATCTTAGCTATGGACACTGACAACATACCAGGCAGCAATGTTGCACCTTATCTATGGACACTGACAACATACCAGGCAGCAATGTTGCATCTTAGCTATGGACACTGACAACATACCAGGCAGCAATGTTGCATCTTAGCTATGGACACTGACAACATACCAGGCAGCAATGTTGCATCTTAGCTATGGATACTGCCAACATACCAGGCAGCAATGTTGCATCTTAGCTATGGATACTGCCAACATACCAGGCAGCAATGTTGCATCTTAGCTATGGATACTGCCAACATACCAGGCAGCAATGTTATACCTTAGCTATGGACACTGCCAACATACCAGGCAGCAATGTTATACCTTAGCTATGGACACTGACAACATACCAGGCAGCAATGTTGCATCTTAGCTATGGACACCGCCAGCATACCAGGCAGCAATGTTGCATCTTAGCTATGGATACTGCCAACATACCAGGCAGCAATGTTGCATCTTAGCTATGGATACTGCCAACATACCAGGCAGCAATGTTGCATCTTAGCTATGGACACTGACAACATACCAGGCAGCAATGTTGCATCTTAGCTATGGATACTGCCAACATACCAGGCAGCAATGTTGCATCTTAGCTATGGACACTGACAACATACCAGGCAGCAATGTTGCATCTTAGCTATGGACACCGCCAGCATACCAGGCAGCAATGTTGCATCTTAGCTATGGATACTGCCAGCATACCAGGCAGCAATGTTGCACCTTAGCTATGGACACCGCCAGCATACCAGGCAGCAATGTTGCACCTTAGCTATGGACATGGCCAACATACCAGGCAGCAATGTTGCACCTTAGCTATGGACATGGCCAACATACCAGGCAGCAATGTTGCACCTTAGCTATGGACATGGCCAACATACCAGGCAGCAATGTTGCACCTTAGCTATGGACATGGCCAACATACCAGGCAGCAATGTTGCACCTTAGCTATGGACATGGCCAACATACCAGGCAGCAATGTTGCACCTTAGCTATGGACATGGCCAACATACCAGTCAGCAATGTTGTACCTTAGCTATGGATACTGCCAACATACCAGGCAGCAATGTTGCATCTTAGCTATGGACACTGACAACATACCAGGCAGCAATGTTGCATCTTAGCTATGGATACTGCCAACATACCAGGCAGCAATGTTGCATCTTAGCTATAGATACTGACAACATCCCAGGCAGCAATGTTGCATCTTAGCTATGGATACTGCCAACATACCAGGCAGCAATGTTGCATCTTAGCTATGGACACTGCCAACATACCAGGCAGCAATGTTGCATCTTAGCTATGGACACTGCCAACATACCAGGCAGCAATGTTGCATCTTAGCTATGGACACTGCCAACATACCAGGCAGCAATGTTGCTACCTTAGCTATGGACACCTGCCAACATACCAGGCAGCAATGTTGATACCTTAGCTATGGACACTGGCCAACATACCAGGCAGCAATGTTGCATCTTAGCTATGGACACTGACAACATACCAGGCAGCAATGTTGCATCTTAGCTATGGACACTGCCAACATACCAGGCAGCAATGTTGCACCTTAGCTATGGACACCGCCAACATACCAGGCAGCAATGTTGCATCTTAGCTATGGACACTGACAACATACCAGGCAGCAATGTTGCATCTTAGCTATGGACACTGCCAACATACCAGGCAGCAATGTTGCATCTTAGCTATGGACACTGACAACATACCAGGCAGCAATGTTGCACCTTAGCTATGGACACCGCCAAAATACCAGGCAGCAATGTTGCACCTTAGCTATGGACATGGTCAACATACCAGTCAGCAATGTTGTACCTTAGCTATGGACACTGACAACATACCAGGCAGCAATGTTGTACCTTAGCTATGGACACCGCCAGCATACCAGGCAGCAATGTTGCACCTTAGCTATGGACATGGCCAACATACCAGGCAGCAATGTTGTACCTTAGCTATGGACACTGACAACATACCAGTCAGCAATGTTGCACCTTAGCTATGGACACTGACAACATACCAGGCAGCAATGTTGTACCTTAGCTATGGACACTGAAAACATACCAGGCAGCAATGTTGTACCTTAGCTATGGACACCGCCAGCATACCAGTCAGCAATGTTGTACCTTAGCTATGGACATGGCCAACATACCAGTCAGCAATGTTGCACCTTAGCTATGGACATGGCCAACATACCAGTCAGCAATGTTGTACCTTAGCTATGGACACTGACAACATACCAAGCAGCAATGTTGCACCTTAGCTATGGACATGGCCAACATACCAGGCAGCAATGTTGCACCTTAGCTATGGACACTGACAACATACCAGGCAGCAATGTTGCATCTTAGCTATGGACACCGCCAGCATAACAGGCAGCAATGTTGCACCTAAGCTATGGACATGGCCAACATACCAGGCAGCAATGTTGCACCTTAGCTATGGACATGGCCAACATACCAGGCAGCAATGTTGTACCTTAGCTATGGACACTGACAACATACCAGTCAGCAATGTTGCATCTTAGCTATGGACACTGACAACATACCAAGCAGCAATGTTGCACCTTAGCTATGGACATGGCCAACATACCAGGCAGCAATGTTGCACCTTAGCTATGGACACTGAAAACATACCAGGCAGCAATGTTGTACCTTAGCTATGGACACCGCCAGCATACCAGTCAGCAATGTTGTACCTTAGCTATGGACATGGCCAACATACCAGTCAGCAATGTTGCACCTTAGCTATGGACATGGCCAACATACCAGTCAGCAATGTTGTACCTTAGCTATGGACACTGACAACATACCAAGCAGCAATGTTGCACCTTAGCTATGGACATGGCCAACATACCAGGCAGCAATGTTGCACCTTAGCTATGGACACTGACAACATACCAGGCAGCAATGTTGCATCTTAGCTATGGACACAGCCAGCATAACAGGCAGCAATGTTGCACCTTAGCTATGGACATGGCCAACATACCAGGCAGCAATGTTGTACCTTAGTTATGGACACTGACAACATACCAGTCAGCAATGTTGTACTTAGCTATGGACATGGCCAACATACCAGTCAGCAATGTTGCACCTTAGCTATGGACATGGCCAACATACCAGTCAGCAATGTTGCACCTTAGCTATGGACATGGCCAACATACCAGTCAGCAATGTTGCACCTTAGCTATGGACACGCCAGCATACCAGGCAGCAATGTTGCACCTTAGCTATGGACATGGCCAACATACCAGGCAGCAATGTTGTACCTTAGCTATGGACACCGCCAACATACCAGGCAGCAATGTTGACACCTTAGCTATGGACACTGCCAACATACCAGGCAGCAATGTTGTACCTTAGCTATGGACACTGACAACATACCAGGCAGCAATGTTGCATCTTAGCTATGGACACTGACAACATACCAGGCAGCAATGTTGCATCTTAGCTATGGACACCGCCAACATACCAGGCAGCAATGTTGTACCTTAGCTATGGACACCGGCCAACATACCAGGCAGCAATGTTGCACCTTAGCTATGGACACTGCCAACATACCAGGCAGCAATGTTGCACCTTAGCTATGGACACCTGCCAACATACCAGGCAGCAATGTTGCACCTTAGCTATGGACACTGGACAACATACCAGGCAGCAATGTTGCACCTTAGCTATGGACACTGCCAACATACCAGGCAGCAATGTTGCACCTTAGCTATGGAGACTGCCAACATACCAGGCAGCAATGTTGCACCTTAGCTATGGACACTGACAACATACCAGGCAGCAATGTTGCACCTTAGCTATGGACACTGACAACATACCAGGCAGCAATGTTGCACCTTAGCTATGGACACTGCCAACATACCAGGCAGCAATGTTGCACCTTAGCTATGGACACCGCCAACATACCAGGCAGCAATGTTGCATCTTAGCTATGGACACTGCCAGCATACCAGGCAGCAATGTTGCATCTTAGCTATGGACACTGACAACATACCAGGCAGCAATGTTGTACCTTAGCTATGGACACTGAAAACATACCAGGCAGCAATGTTGTACCTTAGCTATGGACACCGCCAGCATACCAGTCAGCAATGTTGTACCTTAGCTATGGACATGGCCAACATACCAGTCAGCAATGTTGCACCTTAGCTATGGACATGGCCAACATACCAGTCAGCAATGTTGTACCTTAGCTATGGACACTGACAACATACCAAGCAGCAATGTTGCACCTTAGCTATGGACATGGCCAACATACCAGGCAGCAATGTTGCACCTTAGCTATGGACACTGACAACATACCAGGCAGCAATGTTGCATCTTAGCTATGGACACAGCCAGCATAACAGGCAGCAATGTTGCACCTAAGCTATGGACATGGCCAACATACCAGGCAGCAATGTTGTACCTTAGTTATGGACACTGACAACATACCAGTCAGCAATGTTGTACCTTAGCTATGGACATGGCCAACATACCAGTCAGCAATGTTGCACCTTAGCTATGGACATGGCCAACATACCAGTCAGCAATGTTGCACCTTAGCTATGGACATGGCCAACATACCAGTCAGCAATGTTGCACCTTAGCTATGGACACCGCCAGCATACCAGGCAGCAATGTTGCACCTTAGCTATGGACATGGCCAACATACCAGGCAGCAATGTTGTACCTTAGCTATGGACACCGCCAACATACCAGGCAGCAATGTTACACCTTAGCTATGGACACCGCCAACATACCAGGCAGCAATGTTGTACCTTAGCTATGGACACTGACAACATACCAGGCAGCAATGTTGCATCTTAGCTATGGACACTGACAACATACCAGGCAGCAATGTTGCATCTTAGCTATGGACACCGCCAACATACCAGGCAGCAATGTTGTACCTTAGCTATGGACACCGCCAACATACCAGGCAGCAATGTTGCACCTTAGCTATGGACACTGCCAACATACCAGGCAGCAATGTTGCACCTTAGCTATGGACACCGCCAACATACCAGGCAGCAATGTTGCACCTTAGCTATGGACACTGACAACATACCAGGCAGCAATGTTGCACCTTAGCTATGGACACTGCCAACATACCAGGCAGCAATGTTGCACCTTAGCTATGGAGACTGCCAACATACCAGGCAGCAATGTTGCACCTTAGCTATGGACACTGACAACATACCAGGCAGCAATGTTGCACCTTAGCTATGGACACTGACAACATACCAGGCAGCAATGTTGCACCTTAGCTATGGACACTGCCAACATACCAGGCAGCAATGTTGCACCTTAGCTATGGACACCGCCAACATACCAGGCAGCAATGTTGCATCTTAGCTATGGACACTGCCAGCATACCAGGCAGCAATGTTGCATCTTAGCTATGGACACTGCCAACATACCAGGCAGCAATGTTGTACCTTAACTATGGACACTGACAACATACCAGGCAGCAATGTTGCATCTTAGCTATTTACACTGCCAACATACCAGGCAGCAATGTTGCACCTTAGCTATGGACACTGCCAACATACCAGGCAGCAATGTTGCATCTTAGCTATGGACACCGCCAACATACCAGGCAGCAATGTTGCACCTTAGCTATGGACACTGCCAACATACCAGGCAGCAATGTTGCACCTTAGCTATGGACACTGCCAACATACCAGGCAGCAATGTTGTACCTTAGGACTGCCAAAATACCAGGCAGCAATGTTGCACCTTAGCTATGGACACTGACAACATACCAGGCAGCAATGTTGTACCTTAGCTATGGACACTGCCAAATGGAAGACATCCCAAAACACTAGACTTCAGGTTAGAGAAAGACCCAATACATTTTGAACAGACCTGATATAACACTGAGTGTTTGTCCGTTATTTTACCAGATCCCTTTCACTTCATCTCGCTCATTACTAGGATATTAATTTTCACCTTTTCTATTTCTTTGACTAAATTATCTAACTTTCCCATTTCTGCATTATTTACTACAGGCCACGTGAGCTGTCAAACACACTGTCACGTGACCTATGACACAATCACAGCTTCATACATTACCTGCACGAAAAGAGGTATGCAGTTCAGTCCACGAATCACTGCTCTGTTGTTCGCTTCACGGGCCAGGATGTGCAGAGCCCCAACAGTTCCCTCGACAATTTCCTCCATACGAACACCATCAACATAACCAGTCAGTGGAGGTCCACTGGAGCTGATGGAAGCTCTCTAACAACGAGAAAGATATCATAACTGATGTATTAGTTATCAGAAAAAGTACCACAAACATCATATATATATACATGCACTACTAATGAGCTCATACGAGAGCGAAACTCAAGTCTAGTGCTTCCCATCTGATGTGAACAAATCCCAAGGTTCGTACCGCAATATGATCTACGTTGCCTGTAGTGGGTTGTGCTCAATCTTCAAACCTCTACTCCCAACAACAACCAAATAAATCAACATGTATATATTTGTGTTATCACTTCAGTCCAACATCCAAGTACTGCAGGGGGCATATTTAAAAAGTAAAACAAACCGCCCCTGTCCCCACCATGAGGTATACTGGGTGCACAGTACCAACCCTTTGTTTTTATCACTGAGCACTTGGTGGGGATGTGGTCAACACCACGTGGGCTGGCTTCACTTCTGATTTCCTGGTAGCCATTTAGCCTGGGTTGACATACATATGAGAATACCATGGGAATAGCAAGCTCCAAATTCATATAATATCACTGACTGTGTTTTAAGTATTTCAAAGTATAATTCATTTACTCACTTCATATCATATATAACTCTAAAGTATACATATTAGATGTAGCGAAATATGCCTCAATAAGTGAGATAAAAAAAAATCCATGCCCCTGAAGGAAATCTGACCACATGACCACTGGGCCAAAAGGCAAGTGTACAAGCCACTACACTACAGAGTCAGCACTAGACCAGCATTATTTTCTGGTCATGTTATGAGAATAGAAGGTCTTGAGACCATTGTGATACCCAGATAGAGTGATGGTATTAGAGCGCAACGGAGGGAGAAAATACTGGATGGGTTAGCAGGGTGACATGAAGGAAGTTCAGCAGTCAAACAAGTCAAGCACTTGCTAGGACAGATGTTGTGGAGGAACATAATCACCTGTGCTGCAGGCATGGCAAGTGGTGATGAATGAGGTACCATATATCCAAGAACTGCTTATCTACTTCAATGATGAATATCAACACAGGTCCCAAAGCAGCAGTCTGCTACGAGTCTGTGATGTATCAGGATCATCACATTCTGAAGGCCTGACTGCATGGAGGTATCATTAGGTGATCTCTACAAACTGAGTGTCTGGAGCTCCATCAGCTGGAGCTGATGACGTCTTGTGTTGGTTTGTTGTCTAACATTGATGTCTGCTGTTATTTGGCGTTATCTCCGGACTGGAACACACAGACAAATAGGTGCCCGGGACAGGATTCATACTTCCATATGGGGCATTCAGGGCAGACGCAAGTCTGGCTAGCAAAGAGAGGATTGACGGTGGGCTCTACCGAGATGAATCCTGCCAAGAACCACATTGCTGTTCCTCATGGCTCATTACTGCATCAAAAGTTCTACTTCCCCACTTCAGCAAATTGTGTAATATTGAAATATACCAGAATCTTAAACTTGGAACACGCTTGTGCTGCGTTAGGGTTGGGGTTGTGTGCTTCATTGCTTTTCTCACAAAGACAATTTGTTAGTCATGATATGACTGCCACCTGCATGAAGTGATGTACATTTTGTCCACATCAAGCAAACAGATTTTAAATGCATGTGTTGTGCCAATTTACATATTACTGCTGTGACAAAGATGTCAATGATGTTGAGTTCATTTGATGTGTTGTGTAAAGAATTGTTTTCTCTTACCCTTTGGATTTTGGTGTGAAGGTATTTTATGTAGAAAAGCATTACCTTACCCTATGGGATATTAGTGTAAAGATATTTATGTAGAAAGTGTTATCTTACAATCTGGGGTGTTAGTGTAAAGGTATTTCATGTAGAAAAGTGTTATCTTACACTCGGGTGTTAATGTGAACGGTATTTCATGTAGAAAAGCGTTATCTTACACTCTGGGGTGTTAGTTTAAAGGTGTTTCATGCAGAAAAGCATTATCTTACCCTCTGGGTGTCTTGATGAGCCCGAATTAACAGCTGCACAATTCTAGGCAAGGCACCGTGCTCACGCAGTGGTGCATGATTTGCAGGGCACAAGGCTAAGTTTCTGTCAGCGTACAAAGAAGAAATCATAAACACAACTTACAAGTAGGAAACAAAATATCCTAACATGAACAGGGAATAAATTGTACATATATTGCCTATTGATAGTTCACATCAAAATCAACTCTCTCGCTCTCTCTCTGAGCACACACATACACTAAAACAATCATACCATGTAATTACTTGTAGTCACTAAGTGGTCTTATTCTCAGGTGACCCAACAGCAGCTATGAAAATATGTTAGTATGAACTCAGCACTGGTTCATGGTGTTTATTACTCATATAATACCATAAAAGTGCAAAGATACAGCATCAAGGAAACAATTATAAAAAGTAAAAAAATACAAATAAGTCAATGGTGGAACACTGCTTAGTTGAGCTGTACAATAATTGTCTTCTCTCAAGACTCTTGTATAATTAGTTAATATTTGTTTCAGCTATGCAGAATAAGATTACTGTTTTACATAATCTTTTAAGATCAACGCACACAGAAATGAATCACAAACAGGGAAATGTGAACGACACGAGACGAACGTGCAAGACAAACCTGATGAGGCCAACAACAGCTTTAATCAAAGGCCAGCGACTTGGTGGATGCAGCAGTTTCACAAGGACGGGCAAGCCATAGTGCACACGCACTGCATTCTGAGCCATTTCAGCTTCTTGATGTCGAGAAGTCAAGTGACGTAAGGCACATACCTACGTAAAATGTACACATCAGGTTTGAATGACACTTCCAAATAAAAAATATGATGAAATTTCAATAGTGTAATTTCCACAGTCATTGTCGTCAAGTTTTGCCAAATAGCATAAGCGATAGGTGTTCCTCCACAGCTCCCCTTCTCTAGCAGAATGTATCCATTCATGTGTGATATCTTTTCCTGCAGTGATGTGAGGTTGTCTAGAATATTATCTTGCCTCTTTCTCCGTTAAACTTACCATTTTTTGCAATATTTCTATTTTTCTTTTCTCATGTGGTCAAAACAAACACACTGCCTCATGTTTGCGATAGGTTTACTTTGTGCCACAACCTCGTTTACAACATATGGACCTCCTCCTCATACCTGTGACAAACTTCCTTTGTGTCTCACCCTTTTTTTAAAACTAACTACCTCCTCATACTCGTGATGAACTTCCTTTGTATCTCAACCTCTTTCAAAATACTACTAAATATAGTGTTCTATGGTATGTTGTGGGGTGGCAACTAGACGATATTCCCTATCAAAGGACAAGGCACCTCCTTCCCTCCGCTAACCTATGGGACACCCTTAGGCAAAGTGGAGTACCGGTTTAGTCCCCTAAATAGTTTATGTCAAACCATATGAGTGGATAATGGCTTCCACTTGAGAGCAGCCAACAAGAAGGAAAGCAAAAGCAGACTACTGTTGCAGAAGCCTAAAAATCTATAGCATTCACAGACATTCTGGAGAAAGACATGAGTGAGGGGAAAAGTTCTACACAAGATACCCTGGATAATCATGATGATGATGGTATGCTTAACATTGTTCCATAAACCACCATTTTCATTGTATTGGGAGTTTTAATTACTTCTCATTTTTTGTGTCTATTGACAAAATAGTTCAGGAAATTCAGTCTATTCAGCAACTATTGATTTTAAAACCGTTTTGTTCTTATCTGAAAAGCCCAGGGTGTATAAGATCCTCTGGCTCGTGTTAAAGTTCACAGCATGATTCAACTATGGTCTTCTCAAGTCAGGGGTGGACACAGTACCTCTAAGCCACTCTATCCCATAATCCACTACACACTGACTGGTTACACCTGTATAATGTTCATTAGCTCCAGTCGCTGGCAGTTACTGCCATTACCCACTGTGTTGTACGTGCTACTATCATTGACACTGTACCACTAGCAGCCCCTTTAACTCATTCTGAAGCCGAGTCAGTTTTAAGCCATTATTATAACCATAGCCATCCTGACATGAAGATGGATTAAAACAGCAAATTAAATACACAAAATCTAAAAGCCACTCCAGCAAACTGGACTATGAACTTACAGCTGGTTCGGTGATATCCTCTCTGTCACCCGCTTGCATGATAGTGCGGACGAGGGCTTCGATGCCTCCTACTTGGCAGACTATCACCTTGTTTCGTTGGTTGTTACAAGTGAGATTGGAGAGTATGCCGGCAGCACATGTCACAACATTGATGTCATTACTGGTCAGTAGCTGGACTAGCATGTGCAGGAGGTTGTCCAGCTGATCCTGTTGATAGATCTTCAAGATTACTTGGCAAGAAACAAAATGGAAGATACAAGGAATAAATCGTCATACTGATATCAAATGGAAGAGATATAAAAATAAATGGCCATATTCAAAGAGCCCCGACTAGAATGAGCCATGTCATGGAGAACAGAACAAATGTCAGGACAAGTACAAAAACTGGCTGATTAACCCTTTACAGGGCAGACGATTGTCCATTTTTTAGCCCTGAACGGGCAAGATTTTTTCAGGTTCGCTAAAATTTCGGGTTGCGTTAGTAAAAACATCACAAATACGGTGTTAGTCAACCGATTTTAGTTAAATAAACAACACAATGAAGGGAAAAGCATGCAGAATATGTTACTCACGTGATTGTTGCCGGTAATCCATATATGAACACAAATATTTACAACATACGGGATGTTGTTTGTGATTTTCCGTCATCTATACGGCAATTTACAAACAATTTTCAGAATCATAATCACTTTCTTTAAAGTCCGACTCACGACTGCTAATGCAAAGTAACGCTTTGCACTGATATCTAGCTCCGATTAATAATCAACTTCGTGCCCTTTAATGTCATTTAAATTGAACAGAGCGAAATCTCGGCTATCACTTGAAGAATCGCCGAAATCCATTTTGAAAAACAGCGTAAAAATCCCGAAAACTATCAAAAAAAGTCCGTTAAAGTCTGTTCAAAGTCATTGTAGCGCGTTTACAAATGGCGGCCACGTTGTCAAGCTATCGGCGAAAGTGAAAGTAGTCATCGGAAGTGTCGGAAAACCGAGAGATCGCATTTTTAAAACGACTAGTCGTCAAAGACGCGATTGGGCGGTATGCCCGTTTAACGCATCGAACGCTATCAGGCGCTGTGCCTGTTAAAGGGTTAAAATAATGTTGTAATACAAGTCAACATCAACTTCATCAAAATAGCAGATGACAGACAGGACTGAACTTAAGATAGCCAGCATCTGCTCCATCCCAAAGACAAATATTTATCCATTCTACTTCAAAATGAAACATGGTTGCAGATTCACAACTAACGTACAAGTAACAATATTTTAAAGACTCTTTTTGTAAACAATTAAAATATCTAAAACAAATTAATGTTTCTCCTTTATACGTCTCTCATTAACATACTCCAAACACTTTTTACTTCGCAAGGCGGTCTGCTGCTAAATTGCCTGCAGCTGTGTTTTGAACACAGTATGCAGGATTACGAATTGCATCCATAACCCCCTCACCACAGTTCCATAGCTACTCTGAACTAATCCATAAGTACTCTGAATTAATCCATAAGTACTCTGAACTAATCCATAAGTGCTCTGAACTAATACTCCAAACAAACCTGACAGTTTAATATAATAAGCTTGCTGACTGCTAAATTCTATGTATCAAGTTTGAATGACTCACCATTCTAGTAGCTGCATCAGATAAGTTTCTTAGGGACCAGAGGCAGTTCTGAACCAGCCGCTGGCTCTGATGTCCCAAATGCATGGCCAGAGCTTGCATACCACCTGTTTGGTTATAAAGAACATTAAAGCTTGAGGCAATAAGCACAACTTATGATCTCCAGATAATACAGTATATCAGAATTCGTAACAATATTTGAAATAATAATGCTACATTTTGGTATATTTAACTGGTATATATATATTTTTTTAAAACTAAGTCACTATGTACACTAACTCCAACTCTATCAAGCAACCAATCAGTTCATGATGATAATAAACTGTAGAACCAAGAAAATTATTTCTGAAGTATCTAAATAAAGCTATCAAGCTGCATATTTTATCTATTATACCACTATGTGGGTGATGATCTTTGCTCCACGTCTGTCACATGTGTCAAGGAGCTCAATGGCTTGGCCTTGAGACAAATGTATTGTCTGGACTATGTCTTGAGACAAATGTATTGTCTGGACTATGACTTGAGGCAAATGTATTGTCTGGACTATGTGAAGTTTGTGCGATATTCTCTTCATAGAATTCATCAATCTCATTCTTGGTCTACCTCTGGCTCTTTAGTCAGATTCCTCTGATGTAGACACACAGTGGTTGATGGATGGCTTTGTTCTCACAAAGATCACTATTTGGTTTCTGGTTTCCTCATAAATGCCATGAGAGAGTGGAATCTACATTTCTAATTCTCTGCTAGTGGATAAGTTGCACAGAGACACTTTAACTTGCAGTAACCCACTGATGACCAAGTCTGCACGGTGAGAACTTACCTGCTTCCACTATGGCAGGCTTGTTGCTAGGACATACAGAAAGTACTTTCAGAACTCGAGATGTGGTCCACAGCAGCTTTTCATAAGTGTAAGACTTCATGATACGAACAAGTTCTCCTGGCCCCCCGCTTGCCAGTATTATCAGCTAAAATCAAAGAAAGACACCACAGATGCATCAGATGAAAATCAACTAAGAAACAACAGGATCCTATTACTGAATGTACCCTGATTTTAAGTAAAGTTGCTTTAGCAATAGATTTCTGATAATCTGTCAAATATGTGATCAAAAGCTGCTGACAAATTAATCTTATTCTCAAGGCTGTAATCCCCTTTACTGCAAACAGAATGTTTCCAATTTATTCTATCTCCGATGATATCTATGTAATCCAAAACAGTTCTTTTAGGCCTCATTTTACACTACCTTCCATTTGTTCTTGCACCCAGCATTTGCTCTGTATACACCATCTTTATCTCTGAATTCATCTGTTCAACATGGGCATACAATCTTAATATGTTGTATTTTAATGTTGTATTTAAAATGTATATGTTGACAATGCTCATACTATGTATTTGTTCTATTTGTGCACAGGCCCTTATACTCCAACAACTAAACTGATTCCTTCATTGAAGTGCCTGAATGAAAGTTGGCTGCACTTATCTCCAACACTTCCTGTCTCTCTCACTGGTGGTACACCCAGACAGGCTACCATTCATCCATCTCCCAATGTTAACTGATCATTTGTATCATCATCTGTCTTTTGTTCACCTGTAACTCAGAATTTTCACTCCAGAATGATTTGTAAGAATTTATTCATGTAGGCAAAATATTTCATATGTCCCTTGACTACTTCCCTCAGTTCTCATGTCAATGCTACCATTTCTAAGTCCTTGGCATTTGCTTGGTTTTGTGCCCATGGAATGAAACCTATTACCTCATATGTCCACACTGCTAGGACCCAGGTGTGGATGTCGCATTGCTGTTATTGTCCATGCTTCACACCAACAATAAACAAACACTCAATGTTAGATTAGTCACATTAGCTGACTACATGTGGGAATGTCGGCCTACCTTGCTCTCTTGGTTGCCGTAAGCCAGGATCTGCAGGCAGTCTGTGGTGATTGCTAAAAACTTCACGTTGTTGTTGTGTTGTAGAAGTGCCACCATTTTCTGAAGGCCACCCGCCAGTCGAACAGCCATCTTTGAGCCCTCCTGGTGCAGAAGCAGGTTGTGCAGGGTGGTGATCGCATAGAAGAGGACAGATTCTAATGGGGAGCTACAAAATGTGAAAGTATATTTTAAGTCAAACATGTCCATTAAATATATATCAGGGTATATGCACAATGAGCAGACAAGCTGAAAAAAAAAAATCTGACAGTAGAAATGTGGTTTCTGAGGAAAATGCAAAGAATACCATGGATAAACAGAAAAACCAATGAGCAAGTCCTACAAGAAGCAAATGAAAACTGTAAACTGATTAGAGAGATTAGACATAGTCAAAATTTTTTGACACTTTATAAGAAGCAATACATTAGAGAACTTGGTGACAACTGGCAATACTGAGGGGAAAAGAACAGGGGGAAAGCAAAGAAGTAAATGTATGGATGGCTTGGCCATGTGGCATAGTCGAGACAAGAACACAGAGCTGATCCACAACTCGGGTGATCATGAGAGATGGCAAAACACGACCGCCCATGCTCATTGGCATGGCACATGATGATGATGCACAAAACCACAAATGATCATTGCTATAATAACATGAAGAGCTTTGCCAACTGGCTTCTCCAGTGCTCCCACTCTCTAACAGAATGTACTCATTCATGTGTATACAAGTATCTATGACATGATGTTCAGAATCCTCTCACTGCAATCCTGTGTCACATTCTCCACTAATCTTATCGGTTGTTACATATTCTCCAGCTTTTCTCTACTAATATTGACCAAAATCAAAAAACCAAAGACATTGCAAAGTCTTTCACAACCATCAAATCAAACAATATATCATTTTTAAAATACACTATAGCAGGGCACCATAACATGCCAGGTTTACCCACATGACTGATATGAAGTTATTTAAAGCATTTCACTTAAACTTAAGTATAGCTTTGTGATTGGCCACAATCTAAAGTTAATATGGTAGTCTCCCCACAACTTCCATACCCACATAGGAGATTTACATGCTATAAACTTCAAATTTGGGAATTTTACCTGGGCAGTGCAAATTACAGCCTACTTTGTCCCATTTTGAAATGCCAACACATGCTAACATACATAGCAAGCACATTGCAAGGTGTAAGCTATGTGAATGAGGGTTTCTAACTAAGCATGCTAATTCATTAGAATGAATAACTGCCTTGCTGGGAGGTGGGATATTAATTACACAACTATCCTAGACCAATGGTTCACTTGAGAAGTGTTAAGTCAATGTTTTCCATGACCGAATGTCGTTATGCCATTGTTATCACCTGCGAGGCATGTATTTTCACTGTATAGCTGTTTTACTTATTTTGTTAAGTAATTTCTGGAGTTACTGCTTTGTTTCTAATATTGCTGATCATGTAAAAATTGTATTGTATTAATTTTTTCCGTTTACTTTAGCTCCCAATCTGCATCCTTCAAATGCTTATGCCACTAGTTAACGGCCAATCACTTAATTTGACAACTAAGAATATATCCTAGGCATACCTAAGCAGCCTGACTAATGCTGGAATTCCTCCAGACTTGAAGATTGCCAGCAAACCCTGCCTGTGGTGAGAGAGGTTGTGGAGAGTTCCTGCGGCACATCGGGTGGTCTCCAGATCATCCGTGGTGGCCATAGCCCGAATCAGAGCCGTGACCATCTGTGGTGAATTCATGATTGCATGCCTGCTGGCTTCTTTCTTGGACAGCTGGTGCACCATCATTGCCGCTTGATACACCACTACCTGGTCCTCATCGTTCAACAGTCTGATCAGCTCAGGGATGGCTCGTGTGGCCAGATCTGCATCATCCTGTGAGAAGGACAAATATTTCCAACATTTTTAACACTAACATTCTCAAACCCACCCTCCTTTCATCACACGTTTAATGTTCTAAAAGACATTTTTGTAACACACTGATGAGTTAGCAAATGTGCTGCTGTAGTTAACTAATCCAGAAAAAATATGTACCAAGAGCAGGCAAATGATAATATTCTGGAAGAAATATACAAACATAGGAAATTGCTTGCAGCAATACACAAGAGAAAACTGTCCAGACCTGACCACAATGGCTTGAAGGTTCATTAACAACAGTGATGGAAGGAGGCACAATTCTTGGCATTTGATGAAGTGATCAACCAATGAAAACAGTTGTCCAGAGGAAGAGATATGTCACTGGAGACATAAACACCCCTAAAGTGTGCAGCAAAAGGTCACAGACATTGGCAAAACAATTAGGAAGTTACAAATCCAGCGAAAAGCCTGAATGACACGATGATGATGACGTAAGTTAGTTGCATATCCTTTACAGGACATAGCAGTCAACCCCAGTATTTTTTGGCTGCTTGTGATTCCTGGGCAAGTCTACGTTCAGTAGTTTGCCATCGCTTTCTGAACGACCAGCACCCATACCATTACCCAAAAAAAACCAAAAAAACAATGCAAGGTGGTCTGCTGCCAAATCGCCTGCAGCTGTGTTTCCAATGCGATACGTAGATTACGAACTGCATCCTTAACCCCTTCCCAACGGAGGCAGCTATGATGACAACTAATTCATTAATAAATTATGACAAAAATGCACTGCTTTACACTACCTGATAGTTGATCAAATTGACCACTGCATGCTTCAACATCTGTGAGGGCTCGCTAAGTCTCTGGACAGCAGTCGGCTGATCAGGCTCAATCTGGGTGGAGGGAATATGGACGCCCTCAGGTACAGTTTCAGGGAACATGGCAGCACGCACACGCTGGGAACGGGTTTGGTTCAGCTGTTGGTTTATGTCTGGAGAAACATGTTCAATGGTAAACTTAGTGAAGATTTTGTAATGTAATAATTTAGCAAAACTATAAATAGTAAACTCAGTGAAGATTAATATAATAATTTAGCAATATTGTAAATAGTAAACTTAGTGAAGATTGTTTATATAACACTTGAGGGAAGCTTTAAATGTCAAACTCAATGAGGATGTTTTATAATACTTGAGGAAAATCTATGAATACCTCAATGAAGATACAGCAACAATATGTTTCTTACAGCTAGGACTGCACATGCAGACAAAGAGATGGATGCAGCGAGTGCCTCATGACTTTGCTTGCAACAAGAGTCAGCACATAAGGGTTGAAGATGAGCACAACCCACAACTGGCAATGCTGATCATACTCCGGTACGAACTACGGCCTTGTCCACGTCAGATTGGAAGCACTAGGTTCGAGTTTCGCTCTCAAATCCCAAAACAACCAAATACATCAGGGATGGCCAAGACTTTACCCCACTGACAAGTGCTGGTCACAACCCACTACTGGCACCGCTGATCATACTCTGGTACGAACCTTGGGCCTCGCCCATGACAGATTGGAAGCACTAGGCTTGAGTTTTGCTCTCAAATCCAACCAAATACATCAGGGATGGCCAAGACCTTACCCCAATGACAAGTGCTGGTCCTGCAAACATGGACAGCTAACCAGGTGCCACACAATGCTGTGCTGACAAATGTGTGGACCAAACAGTGCAAGCAAAGAAGCATTGCTGTAAACAAACACAACCAGCAACTCTTTTAAGATTAATGAAGAAGAAAGGGCTGAAGTGATTGAACTCTGCATGAGACAAGTCTCTGTACTCACCATCAACCTGCTCCTGGGTGTATGTGTCACCACCAAGTGCCCAGTCAAACATCATTTTTGAGGGATCCATTTCTCCATCTTCAACATCATCTCCATGACTCTTGCTGCTGATGGATGGGGCCTAAGGCAGAAATGAATACAGAATGTTAGACTCCATTACAAGTCACATTTACCAATGAGAACATTTATGAGTATTAATTTGCACTGATAGAAGTAAATGTAAGGAAGTTGAGATCACATGACACACTAGACAATATAGGAAATGAAATGACATGATCTCACAGCAGAGACAAGTGAAAGATTACATAGGATGAAAGGGAAAGGGGGACTGACACGACACGATAGAGATCACAGTAGTATCCCTAAATCAGACATTTTTTTTTTAGCATATCCTTTACAGGACCTCGCTGTCAACACCAGCATCTTTCAGTTCAAATTCCAGCACAGAGATGGAGATTTGACACGAAGCATTGGTTTCTAATATCACATAACCCTCTCATCTCTAGGGTAAGGAGATCAAATATCTAGCCTGTTCATTTAGCTACAAAGAATAGAATGTCCAGCATGCAAGTTGCACATGGCAGTTGCAAATCATAGAGTAGGCTGCAAGACCACTGTCATGGCAACTTATTAAGAAAGACAATCCACTACCTGGAATGCAATTTGTCAAGAGAAAGTAAACTTCACACAAATGCGTGTTAAAATCAGACAGTGATCTCTGAAGAGCATAACTATGTGTGACACACATGACGAAGACTCCTATCCATCAAGATTCTTTCATTCATTAGTATTCTTCAACCTAGTAGCATTATCAATCTAACAGTATTCTTCAACCCATTAGCTTTCTTCAATCTACCAGTATGATTCAACCCATTCGCATTCTTCAATCTATCAGTATGCTTCAACCCGTTAGCTTTCTTCAATCTACCAGTATGATTCAACCCATTAGCTTTCTTCAATCTACCAGTATGATTCAACCCATTAGCTTTCTCCAATCTATCAGTATGCTTCAACCCATTAGCTTTCTTCAATCTACCAGCCTGCTTCAACTCATTAGCATTCTTCAATCTACCAGCCTGCTTCAACCCATAAGCATTCTTCAAGCTATCAGTATTCTTTAATCCACAATTAACCCTTTTAATGCTACGTAATTCTGAGTAGCGTCCCGCCCGGTGCTAAATACTTTCTCCGCCGACTGCCCCGCCTGTGCTAAATACTTTCTTGACCTCTAAGAAACTGGAAATGTCACGGCAGTGTTGACCATTTTTGTAACACCGGAAAATTTAAGCACTCCTAAACTGGGTAGGTTGGCACCATTGTTTGAACAAACACTTTTACAAAGAGATAAAACAACAAAATAGCTTATTCATGTTTTAAAAATGTTTAGTTTAAAGTTATTTTAATTATGTATAAATAATAATGTATTAATATTAAGATATTAGGTAAAAGATAGAAAAATTAAAAAAATAAAATGTAACAATATGGTGGAATGACGATGTTACAGAAGCAATAACAGAGAAAAATAAACTATTCACATTATTTTAAAATTCAAAAGATAAGATTCAATAACAAGATGGATTGATAGTGTAACGGAACATACGCAAAACAAGGAATGGAATGACAAGAAAAGACCAAAGGAAAGTTAATAATTTAGTTGTTTGTGGAAGACCCCGAAGCAAGGTACGACACAGAGAGGTACATCACAATCCTTGCACATATATCTTGATTCCCGTCGTTTTTTATTTTTAGAGCACACCACACACTTTCTTGTTGGCCCCTTCTTCTGTGACGTTGTGGACTCTATTGTAGATGGGAAATGACGATGTACCAATCGTAGTGGCAGATCTTCGCTCCTTCGTCCCCCTCCACTCTTTCTTCTCTCCGTAGAATATTTTTGTAGAATTTCACGAATTAAAGATAAATGAAAATCAGCAAGAGGAATATTATTCCCCGTTACCAATTTGTACATGGAATATGCATTTAAAATAGACAGATCTAGAACATGAAAAAACAATTTCTTGTACCACTTTACAGTTTTCCTAATTGACTCAATAGAACTGAGAAGCATGTCAGTCCGATCAACCGCGCCCATATTTTTATTGTAGTCAACAATGCACTTTGGCTTTTGTGTATTTTCTCCGGTTTTCCAATCTTTTTTCTCTGTTGGTACAATGTCTGAATTGTGACATGTAGACAGCATCCAAACTTCTCTTTTGTCGCACCATTTCAGGGCTAATAAACAGCTTGTAGACCTATAGCAAATTCCTTTTTTTAATAATTTTTCTTCCATTTTAGGCAAATTCTGTCTATTCTTTCTGACCGTGCCACATGCATTAGTTGCATGATCGTGAAGCCACATAAACAAATTAGGACTGGTGTACCAATTATCTACAAAAAGGGTATGCCCGTTTCACAAACTCTATCACAAACGCGGGGGTATTATAAAACCCGTACACCGTAGAAATTAAAACGAACAAAACAGGCTTATTGCTGGTGAAGCTGTCTCAACAACACATTATCAGCACACTAACGCCTGTTGAGCCTGTGAAATAGGTCATTTGGATCTAAAAATAGGTAACCTTTGTGCCCCATTCATAAACGCTTGAAAACGGCTATAGCCTTCTTGTATAGATGGTATAAACGGGTTAGCTCGTCCATAGCACCGGGGGGACAGATTACGGGAGGCGAGTCAACTCGTCAACAGCATCGTACCGCGATACGACTTAACTCGTCTATAGCCGCGAAAGGGTTAACCATGACTCACTACTATTAAAAAATCAAAAAGATTCAAGGACAATCTTTCTATTCATCAGCAGTCTTCAGTAAATAAACAGGCTTAACACACTACCCTCAAAAGAGGAACAAATGAAGAAGAAGATATAAATATCACATCAAGAATCAACATCACTGCAACTGGGGCATTCCCATGTGCTCAGTCCCATCCTTCAATAGCCAATGAAGATGCTAATAGTTGCCTGATTGAACATCCACATCAGTTCCACTGGATTCAAGGACCATCTTCTTTCCTTCAGTATTCTTCAATGCATTTGTGTTCCTCGGTTTATCAGCATTCTTTAATCCAGTAACCTTTATTTAAACTCACACTAGGAGACTGTCAATTTACTGAATACCTCTGATGCACCATTATGTGTGGTGGTAGTCTGTGGGTGTAAATCAGTGGTTCTCAACCGGTGGGGAATTCCCCCCAGGGAGGAATTTTAGGGTGGGGGGGGGGGGGGGGGGAGAAAGGAGATTTATAGGGAGGAAATATGAGGGGGGGAGAGAGAATGACGTTCTGAATATATGGTGAAGGGGTGCATGGGCCAAAATAGGTTGAGAACCAATGGTGTAGATAAATAAGAGTATTTCCGAAAGCAAAAGACGTGTTGGGGCTACACTTGCTAACTGAAATAATGTGAAGACCATCAAGACGCCATGAGTCATGTACAACATGGATACATGTACTCTGTTATTATACCTGTGTGGTCTGGCCAGAGTGGATACCAGAATCACTCATGTACTGGTTTTGTTGCCACATCATCGTCTGCTGCTGCTTGTTGTCCATAGGCATGTTGCTCAAATCCATGTAGCTGGGCTCACTGGCTGGACCCACTGAAGAGATAGAATACAGAACATGTTAATACACCTTCACATCAAACAGACACCACATATGTTGAATTTACAGTAATATGCTGGTCAAGCCGCATTAATGATGATTATGTACGAAACAAAGGCCAGGTTTTGTACAGTCACCATTACTGTTATAGAATTTGGCAAGTCACAATAGTTAACTTATATTTACTTTGCCTATGTTCTGACAACGCTTTAGACGTAAACACCCACCCCATGCACCAACAACCCCACCCCTCTCAATCTAATTGGTAACTGCAGGCATAACAGATTAGAAGATGCCATACTCATCAAACACAATAGTAGTTTATGATGTTGTTAGATGGGAACTATGTGGCAATACTTCACAGGGTCATATTTCCAAGAACATTTGCCATTACAACCTCTGAAGTCGGAGTGGGTTCACCTGATGGTGAGGGACACTGTTAATAGGGAAAGCTAATCCACACACAAAATTCAGTCCAACACTACTATAAATGAGTGTGTATGGACTACGCTTGAGATCAAAGTGAGCGAGCGTTTTAAAAAATTTGCCATTACCTATTTAACAGAGAGAGCCACAGCACAATGGTTAGCATGCGTGTCTTCCTCCTGCCCAGTGGTCAACTGTTTGAATCCCCACTGATGTCGATTTTTTAATATTTACCTGGGTTGACAGGTCAACCCAGCATACAATGCATACCAGGAAATGTCCTGATTGCATCGCCCGGTGAATGCTAACTGATCTATACAAATGCAGGGCTAGCATTATATGCTCAATAAGCATGTAAAAGGATGCTTTAAGTTTTGTTTTCACTTATTTAACCAGAGCAGTGGTAACATTGAGGTTAGTGCACTAGTTGATCAAAATAAAGGTCCAGGTTCAAATCCCCAAAAGTGGCAGGATTATTTTTTCCCCAACCAGTACAGCCCTGGGGCCCAACAAACTTCACACAATAGGTACATATAATTTCCAGAATGTTCTAGCAACTGTCCAGGAAGAGAAACAGTGAGGAAGGGAACAGGTCACCCCAGTTTGCTTTGCCATGAAGACCTAACACCTCATACCCCTATAGCATTATATCAATATCATCATGTGCCATGGCGATAAGCGTGGGCGGTCATTTCACACGATCACCAGAGACATGGATCAGCTCCGTGTTCTTGTTTCGATCATACCATGAGGCCAAGCCATCTAGGTATTTATTTCTTTGCCTTCCCTTTGTACCGTTCCCTAAATCTTGCCAGTTGTCACAAAGTTCTAAAATTTATTTTTTCTCATAACGTGTCCAAACAATTGTGACTGTCTACATCTAATTTCTCTAATAAGTTTACGGTTTTCATTTGTTTCTTGTAGGATATACAGCATGAGTTGAGTTAAGAACCAACATCACTGATTTCAGAACTTTCTCATATGTGCTCCATCCACGCATTCAACAGCCAGCGAAGAGTCATACTACTAATAGTTCCCACACCTATTTGATTTAAAGTTCTCCTGGTCTTCACTCTCAGTTTTGAAATTCTTCCAGAACCCTTGCCGATCCCCCGCAATCTCATTATTTCAATATATATAGCATTATGTACCTTTACTTTTTTAACTGCTTGGGGTCCAACAGAGCCATTTACAAGCAGGAAAACCTGGCAAACCAGACATACTGGCTTGATGAGTTAGTGACCCAGTAAGGATTTCTCACCACTGACAACTGCATGACCACTTGCTAAACTAATGAGAGGAAGTGGAGGAGGGAGAACACAGACACAACAAACTTACTGGTCTGAGTTGGTCCGCTGCCAGCGTTCATCTGATAACTACTCATGGTGACCAAACTTTACAGGATTTCTGAAAACAAAGTATGCTGCACATTAACCCACTTCACATTCAGCCAGACAAACAAAACATGGATCATAAGGAAAGCAGAGAATAGTAACACTGTTAACTTATGTGTGTCATAAGAGACGACTGTGGAGGGTTGGCATGAGACTGGCTATCCCATCCTGCAGAAAGCTCCAGCTGTAAACTCCAACCAATCAGGAACAAATCTACAAAGGGCTTGGCTTGAGTTGGTTGAGGGCCTATGCTCCATTGAGAGATGAAAGGGTGGTTTAGAAAGAACAGGAACAGAGGGGATGACTTATGGAAGAGTCGGGTCCATCAGCATGATAGTGAACACACGGCATGAACATTCAAAAGGCAGGGGGACTGGTGAAGGATCACAAGTCACTGCAGCAAGCTATGACGAGCGTGACACTCCACAAAGGACTTGCTACATAACAATGATGCTTGTCCCCATTTTGATGCCAACACTACAATGCTGAACAGTATTTTCTTGTTACCAAAAACTAAACCACCTTCAAACTGACAACTTCCTTACATGGAAGCTATCAACAATACTGTTGACAGTGAGATTATGTTTAATTCTTATGCTGATGTCTTCAGATGTTCCAGTAATGTTTTAAGAGCAAAGTGATCTAATCACATTCATTTATATTAAAATACATACACAGCAGAGAAAGTATGTCTGCTCTGTTACAAAAAAAAATTATGTCAAACGACATCACTGCACATTGGGCATTCCCCGGCACACTCAGTCCTCAAATGCAGCAGCCACCCCAAAGTATTTCTGACCACTGTTCCCATGAGGAGTTGATTATGCTATCTCCTGTCTTGACCTTGATGGTAGCACTGATGTGCTCGACCAACCTTCACTACCAATTCATGTAGTCAAGATAGCACCAGTCTCACCTGTATCCAAGCCCGTACTGCATTGATTACATCAGCCATTTCCATGCTTTTTCTCATTTAAATTCAATGAGTGCATTATTTGCCGGCTAATCTGTGCATTCATTACCTTTTACTCCAGCAAGTCCAGGTGTGTAGGTGAGTGATATGAAGCATGACTTACAAATGATGTCTGTCTATTAAGGGCAGAGCATGCCAGTTGCCATTTTTTGTTGCATGTTTATGACATCAGATATGATTACCACGCGTAACTTCCTGTCCTGTTCTGCTCTCCATGCAAGTACTCTGAAGGCAGCAGTGGTCTCCAGTCAGGCTTGATGCAGTCTGGAATGTGCTGCTAGACTCTTTAATTGTTAACCCTATCCTATGTGATGTGTACGCCCACGTTGACCTTGAATGCTCGTCATAGGCCCGACTACCAATTGTTTAGATGATTTTGGGACGTAAATGCTGTTAAAACAATTCCTGTATCTCAGAGTTGACCGATGCAGGCAACTAATCTCTGTTGGTATCTCATTGTGTAATGATAATCTGAGAGTTTGTGCAAGCCTACTGGTGTATCAGTCCATTCTTCTCCATGTTGGAGATTGCCTATGTCACAGACTTGATTTTCTCTTCAGCGTGGGCAATCCAGGTGCAACATTTTTTTAGGCACATTCCTTTTCTGTAAAAGATATCGCTGTGCAGGTGGGTGTTTTTTTATCAGCTGATACTCTCATGTATGCCTTCACCTGTGTAATTTTGTGCCTGGTGGCCATCATCGGAATATCAAAGATGTATCGCACTGCTGGACATGAGGGGTCTTTTGTGCCGCAGCCAAGTGCGAGTCACACTGCTTCATTTCGCACCTTGTCTAATCTTTCTAGATGGGTCTTGGTGACAGTGAATGAGGAGGCCAAGACAGTAGTCTATGATGTTTAGCACACGTCCCTGGCAGAGAAGAGCAGGAATAATTCAATGTCAGCTGCATAAATAATCTTCAGCGCTGTTAAGCCCTACCTCACATTTATGATGACACTGTCAATGCCATACTTGTATGACAAGCATCTGTCATAGGTGATGCCCAGATATTTTACTGTGTTCATTGTGTCAATGTCTATACTACCCATGCTGATGAATGGCGCTGGCACATTGACTGATTGTTCAGAGAGAACCATGTCTAGGAAGGCTTTGCCGAGTTCACTGTGCCCTTGATAACTAGCACTACTCATCTAGCTGTCTAGTTCATGCCTGTTTTTTTTTTTCCACTTGGGTAGCCAATGATATGGTTGGGGTTAGGATGTTCTGCCTGGGGCTAGTGTCTGAGCACTGGTGACTCCTGCTGTAAACGAACTAAAAAGAACAAGTGCCAGCAGTGAACTCATTAAGATATGAGGTATCAGGGCCCATGCACTGTCCAGGAAGAGAATCTGTGAGAAAGGGAACTGGTCACTCCAGTGTATTTTGCCATGAATGAAGACCTAACCCTCACACCCCTATAGCATTATATATCTTTACCTATTTAACTAGGTGGGGTCCATCCAGAGCCATCTCATCATCAACAAGTGTCATGCAGCTGACATAAGTGTTCATGACTCTCCACATATCTCGGTCTTTGGTGTTCTGGATCAGCTCTGCTGATGATATTCCTCCATGCCATCTCAATCCACCCAGTACCATTTCTCTTGGTCTGCCTCCCCTCGAACTTTCCAGTTGTCACGATGTTCTCCAATGTCTCTCTTCTCATCACATGACCAAAGAAAACTGTTTGTCTCTTTCTTATTGCTTCAGGGCCCATGCACTGCATCACAAGGATGCTGTTCTGTTTAAAAGAGCTGCTGCAACCTAGCTGACCAAGTTTGACTAGATGCACATGTCCAGAAGTAATTTTGTTACCATGCAGTATGAGACACTGCTGTTGAGTCTACGGCGGCCACAGCTGTTTCCCATATGAAAGCCTTCATATTTGAGTACTGTGGCATTGTACCAGGTTGAGGCCATACACAATGATCAAAAAGTGATGCATTTCCATTTTTTATTTTGCAAAATAACTACATACGTAGCAGACTATTTTCCAAGTAAAAATACACTGAAGTATTTATACAATTGATCCACATGGATGCTTGTGACAACTCTCTCACACACCCCAACACAACTTCCTCCCCAGCTGGTAAGCATCTGTCACTCCACGACTGCATAATGATAATGCAGATAACAGTATGTCTGACTGCCTGTAAAATTACATTGTAATATCACATCATTGTAATATGAGTTTTAAAGACTTCTCATGCAATTCAGCTATTTCTACCCCGACTTGAAGGTGCTTTCATTGTTGGAACTGTCATCTATTTTAGAGTGAGGTTCTGGTAAATGGTGTTACTGAGTTTGGTGAGATTATATATCATTTTGTTTTAACATGGGCTAAGAAAAACATGAATCAAATTCAGATAAAGCTACATGTTTATAAATGAGAAATTAAATTCTTTATTAGAGGCCCAGTCAAAGCTATCTTCATGAGATCACTTAAGTTATTAAGTACCCATCACATGTTGCATCTTTCAATGACATAATAGAAAGGAATGTCTACTTCACATTTCCTTCTCTCATAAACTGAATATATAGTATCCATTATCATCAGATCTGTCTGTCAATCCATCAAGTAAGATACTGATATATGGGTTTTCCATTATTGCACATAACAAATATATCTTCAAGAAGATATGAGGCAATGTATGAAATAAATTCTCTACACTTTTTTCAGTCACATCTCTGAATCAATCATTTAGCTTGGTTAACACAACCAAATCTTCAAAGTCAGCATATGATCATATCTTTGGCAATACAGTACAATGCCATGAAATGTACATTCATATGCTGCAACGTATTCGCATTTGTTTTTTTTTTTCAAGGCATTCTAAAGGTGTACTGTACATTCAGGATTCTATTTTGTACTTTTAGCCTCCTGACACTAGAAGAAAATATAGTATTTGTGGTGCTTTGTAAATTTCCAATTTAAATGGTCAAACATTCAAACACAACTTTCAAATGTTGGTCTGCAGTGTTGGGAAACTTTCTGTTCACTTCATAATTCCTTAAAAGTGTAACCATGATTGCTGAAATTTGTGTTTGGGCGACTGAAGGATTTTAGAAAGAAACTCCTATTTTCAGTGTAACACTTTCAGTTACTAGCACTGTTGCTACATAAAAGAAAATCTGACGTGACAACAAGAGGATGCCCGAGAAGAAAATAAGATTCATAACATCAAAGAAATTGTGACAGTGACACCATCCAGTTTCAATCATCGGGCACTTGAACGTCATCTATTCCACTATATATGTGTAACACTATAATTTGTTTATGCTGATCATTATCATCTTGAAAATAACAAACAGCATTTTGATTGGCTGGCTTCTCGCCTTTGTTCTCTAATGCTTCATGGTACATTTTCATGCAAGGTTGGCCTTTTTAGAAGAAATCTGTAAGAGTACCATTTTAATTGTATTTACTTGCACTAATTTACACAGATTTGTTATTTTTATTTTCTACAATTTTAGTAAGCATAAAACATAACTTAAAATCAAACACTGATGGTGCGTGGTGATGTGCATTATGTATTGGGAGATTATATGCTAGAGTTGCTATCAGAGACAAGATGAATAACTGCCGTCCAAGTTACAGGACCTTTACCATTTATGAGATAACATAAAACATATCGCTGCATAAATCCCAGCTCAGCTTGCTAAAGTGCAAACATATAATGGCGCATTTATTATTCTGATTTCATTCTACATGGGAAGAGAAAACACATAAATAACAAAAACATATGGTTCTCATTTTAAAATGTAATGGACATTTCAAACAGGGGATTCAAAATTTTTTTATTAAAACATTTCTAGGACTGAAATTTAACATTCAGTAGTATCAGATTCAGATGCCAGGTATAAAAGGGAGACTTTATTTGCAATCGAATTGCAAATAAAACTGAGCTTTATTCACAATAGAATTGCGAATAAAACTGAGCTTCATTTGCAATTGAGTTGCGGAAGTTAACAAACATGTCACGGCGGCCGCTCACTAGTCAATTTTAGTTTGAGCCAGTAAGAAGGTGGTTAATTTGCTGCGATATTTCATTTGGCAAATAAAATTCACGTTAAACAAAGACACCTTTTGGATCCATCAATTCCGACACTCGATCACACCGTCGCTGCCTGAGGGTTGCGCCCCCTGGCAGTTTCCGCAGATCCATAGAGCACATTTTATTCACAAGCTTCGAGTTTCTCAGTTCTATATTTTAGTTCCTAATGTTTAATATTTTTTATTAAAAAGTCGCTCTCAACTAATTAATTGCTGAAAAGTTTAAACAAACATGTTTTTTATTCCCCAGCGGGGAATCAAACCTCGAGCTCCCACGTGACAGACGGAGACACTTACCACTATGCTACTGAGGATGCGTTAATAGATCAACGAAAATTGATAATACAGTCACACGCATGTCCCGGTGACGTCACGTGACCAGCCAAATCGATTGCAAATAGACATGTTTAAAATAAAAACCTAGGTCTGAATTTTCAATAGCTTTCTTATTTATTATTTGCAAATAATATATTTCCTGAGGAGAAGGCTTCTGAACTGTGTTGTTTTGTTTTTGTAACTACCTCTGTGTGTGTGTGTGTGCGCGCGCGCGTGCATCCACACCCCTCCCCCCCCTTTCCCGAGCAAATAAATTGATTATTAGTCAAC
Organism: Cepaea nemoralis; assembly: GCA_014155875.1. Classification (NCBI taxonomy): domain Eukaryota; kingdom Metazoa; phylum Mollusca; class Gastropoda; order Stylommatophora; family Helicidae; genus Cepaea; species Cepaea nemoralis. Next base: position 161,589 of record JACEFZ010025472.1, read on the forward strand.
TCAAGCTATTGTCAATAGTATTGACCTTTTTTACTTGTTACAATCAAAACACTTCTGCCTTTACTAAATTTACACTTAAGAGCAGACGTCCAGACTTTATTTTGATTTTGTGTGGTACTTTGATTCCATAACAAAACATGATGTTATGATGAAGTCGTGAAGTGTGTCTAGATAGATGATGATTAATATTTTGATATATTCAAAAAATCCTCTGGTGAATTCATAAGTGTACGGTACACATAAACTTACACATTTGAAATTCTTTGTTCATCGCAAGTTTCATGATCAACAAAAACAAAAAAGTAAACAAAAATTATTATATATATATATATAAACTTAATAACCTCATCAAGCCAACAGAATGTTTAGTTGTACAAACATACTACAAACTATGAAGTCGAATGTACAGTCCGCGATCTTAAATCGCTATGATGGTGTTGGTGGTAGTTAGCTACAGTGAGCTAGCGACAATATCCTGGAGGATGGATGCAGGCATCCCGAGCCAGGTCTATGAATCCAACACTTTCTAACTTTCATTTCAAAGATTGAATTGTTCCCGTTGTTAAAACCTGCGTACTAGCTAAATTCAGAGCAACAAGCTATGCAATATAACGTTTCTTACCGAAACAGGCCCTTGTGGACCGAAATATAATCATCGAAACAGCTTATGTACACTATCTATTTCCACCGACCATAAGACCCAGAATGCAACCAGCCTGGCGTTTTCAAATATAAATTCAAGATGGCGTATTACTTTCAAGGCGTATGAATTTTTCTAAGGCTGTTTGGTATTAGTCCGAAGCACTCTAGTCACCTACGCGAGTGAATTTCTATTTTAAACAGTTTTATGCGATACTATAGCATTTTTTCCAAAAATAATGCACAGACTTAGATTTGATCAATTTTTGGAGGTTTTCTTTTGTGTGGATTAAAACGCAATGGACCTGGTACTCGGGTATTCGAGAACAGAACGTGCTTACAAACGGTTCTCATAAAATAGTCCCCATCCCTTCACTTTGGTATTTTCCAGTGGCGTAGGTGTGCACGACTCCTCGTAGATTTGTTACTTGGAGTGGAGGTTGAGATAATGTGGGGATTTAAAGATACCATTACTGAATTAGATTAAGGTCAGCCAATTACGGTACTGCGTCAACATAAAGTGGCAGTTTCTTGTTAAACGATATTCTTTACGTGAAAGGTACAAGACGAAGACGTTTGTCGGCGAACAATTTCAAGAGATGGACTTGGAAGGATCTTGTATCAATGCACCGTGCAGGCGCAGGATAGAGTGTGCTGGAAACTCTTTATAGTAAATCTTCAATGCGGCGATGACACTTGATCATTATGAGATCTGTTGTTTTCTCCCCATGTCACACTATTGCACTGTCTAAATCTACAAACGGCAATATCACTTGAGTATTGCAATAGCGAGAGGTGTAGGCTGACATGACTGTTCAGATTTGTAACATAATGTATGACTTACATGAGATCCACTTTATAGTGTGTGTGTTGTTGTTGTTGTTTTTTTGCCTCAATATAAAATTCAATATCTCAGTAACCAACTGAGGGAAAATGATGATATTTAGCATATACCCGTATCATTATGTGCACCCAACAAAAAAGATTTTTGTTCTGGAGATTGTACAGCAGATTTCAATGTTTGTTTATATGCGGTATACAATTTACGGTTCCGGGATTAATACCATCATTTTAAACGTATTACAGCTTCAGCAAGACCCATCCCCGCTTTTTTTTTAAATTGTCTCGCGGTTTTCGTTTTGGCACAAACAGCGCGAAGTTAAATGGTATTGTTCAGAGGTGTCTCCAATGGGGGTTCTTTCATGAAACGTGATTATATAAATAAACTAGCTGACTCGGCCCGGCTTCGCCTAGCTCCTGGCGGGGATATATCTATCTATCTATCTATCTATCTATCTATCTATCTATCTATCTATCTATCTATCTATCTATCTATTTATCTATCTACCTACCTATCTGCCTATCTACCTACCTATCTAGCCAGCCATCCATCCATCCATCCACCGACCCCACCCACCTACCTTTCTACCTACCTACCTACCTTTATATCTGTCTGTCTGTCTATCTATCTATCTGTCTATCTATCAACCAGTCCGCGCTATTAAATATTGATAAAAGTTACTGGAAAAAATGTGAGGACCATTTGGAGAAAGGATGGATTGAATTGTATGCAACCGAGAGCAATCATCAATCTACTGGAATCGTCCGACACAGATTAAGATCTGAGCATATCGCAGACATTAATCTACGTACACACTTACTGGGATATTTTGCTCCAACTATTCAGACGAATTGCAGGCCCTAAACATTACAGCACCAGCATAATGTCAATGGCAACAGTTTGTATTCCACAATGATGAATGTTCAATTCCGCAAGCCCTCAGCGGTGACAAACAACTGTATTGAAAAAAAAAAAAACACACACACACACACACACACACTAAACGCATTGAATACCAACAATTAAGATCTGAGCATATCGCAGACATTAATCTACGTACACACTTACTGGGATATTTTGCTCCAACTATTCAGACGAATTGCAGGCCCTAAACATTACAGCATCAGCATAATGTCAATGGCAACAGTTTGTATTCCACAATGATGAATGTTCAATTCCGCAAGCCCTCAGCGGTGACAAACAACTGTATTGAAAAAAAAAAAACACACACACACACACACACACACACTAAACGCATTGAATACCAACAGAAGAGTAATATTGCGGTGGAAACTGGCATATTGTGGCATAACAAGAAACGTGAGAGCAAACACGTTGTCAAATTAGGGGACAACACACGTGCATACGAATCAATCTATAAACTTCAATGAAAAGAGGACCAACATCTTGGTCGTTAAGAAGAAAGCCCACTACAGAGACACTGACAACTATTTTCATAGTGCAAAACAGGTAATCATGTTCCGTCTCTGAACGGTAAACAGCAGAGTAGACAGTCTTTCATGAAGACTCAAAGCGGGTCTGTCACCCATGTGTACGTGTGAACAAACTACACAGACAGCTGAACAGATCCTTAAAAATTGAAACATGATGACTAAATTGCGGTATCATTTCTGGTCACTCCATACGCACAGCTATTTGGAAGCTTTCACGAACTCAATATAAAAAGCTAACATGAATACTTGTGTACACTTTATTAACCAGCAGCTGAAGAAACAAGAAGGAAATGAAAAATAAGGTAAGAAATATATTCCTTCTACTTTCCTGTTAATTTACAAATTATTTACCCCATGCCTCTGTAAATTCTCTGTCTTTACTAATATTACACATTGCACCCCTCTCGGGATTCTCCGTGGTGAAGTGGTCAAGCCGTCTGACTCGGGCTCCGAAGGTTGTATGTTCGATTCCGGGCCGCGTCCTTCATTTCACGAGTGCATTTTTTCGGAGACTCCCGAGGGTCGTCGCTGGAGCTACGGAGTTCGTGCTTTGTGCGACACTTTCCGCGCTGCGGAAAGAAACTGAGCCATGTGGGATAAAAAACCCGGTGCAATGCAGCCGACCCTGTCGACTTTTAAGCTAGTTCTTTCATTGCACCCACTCCCATACGAATCCGGATACGCCTTGTGTGTCATCTGAATTGGCGGGGCTTTCCTTACTTTAAACATAAATTTGTTAGCGAGAAATCACTAGTTTTTAAGCAAAACATCAAAGAAATGTCGCCGCTTTCGATGATTTAAGTTGTTTTTGGACCTATCAAAGACATATTCCTTGGGTGGGGGTAAATATAAGACGGCTGGAAAAATTTCATAACGCTGCAACAGACAGTTTTCAAAATAATTGATCGTGAATGAAGGCATTCTTTGCGGGACATACTATAGGTCTTTTTTCCACGCCTAACACTTACAGTCATCATCTTGAGGTTAACAAATCCGATGATTGGTGTGGAAGTGATCTTATCGTGTCACTTATTGTCCCTTGAATTTGGATGTTTCTGTTTTTTCAGCTAAATGTTCTTGTTTTCCCTACTTTGTTCTTTGACAATTTCAATTATTTTTGTCAAAACGTTCGTTTGTCGAATTACCTAGTCACATGTCATGCCTGTTCGATTTTATTATAAGCACAATAACAGTCACACCTATCTTCATTACTGCTTTAATGTTGTATTACTCTGTTTATATTTTTAAAAGTTGCTTGTCCTTTACAGGACGTTGCAGTCAACACCAGCAGTTTACTTGTTGATGTCTTGGCAAGTGTTATGTTCTGTAGTTTGTCATTGCTTCCTGAACGACCGGCTGCCATACCAACACGTTAATAACAGCTCGACGCGGTCTGCTTCCAAATCGGTCACCGCTGTGTTTCGAACGCACGTAAGCGGCATTATTAATCGCGTCCGCAACTCATCGCCACGGAGACGGCTTTTATATTATGCCATTATTAATAGCAATTTTTCTGCACTATTATATCTGTAGTTTATTTCTAGTAAGAGCATCAGTTAGAATGGGACCAGATCAACCAGCAGCTAGAGCGTTTGTAAGTGAGACACCAGGTGTGGGTAGAATCTTGACATTTACAGATGAAGTGCTGGTGTACAGACAGGGCAGAGACAGGGCCAGTTTGGCGGAAGACGTACAGGTGGCGGTAAACAGGGTGGCGGAGTGGTGCAGGGACCATTATAAACCCAGGCACGGCATTGGTTGTGTGGTACTCCCTGGATAACCGGATCGTCAAGGCAGATGTCCCAAGTATTATTTTGAATGGATGTCCTCTTAGACGAGAAAGTAAATTGAAGTACTTGGGTATCACCTTTGACATGTGTTTGTCTTTTAAGGATCATGTGGAAGGCTCTGGTGTTGAAGGCTTGTAGGGGACTTAATGCATTGAGGGCTATGGTAGCAAACGGGGTAGACCAGAGGATGCTGTACAGGCTCTTTCAGCAGTTAATAATTTCTGTCATTGAGTATGGTTTGGGGCTGCTGACAGTATCAAAGAGCCAGCTTGAAAGGTTGGAGCGCATACAGAATGCTGCCATGTGGTTAATCCTGAGGGTGCACAAAGGACACGCCAATTATATGCATGGGGCATATCCTGGCGCTACCAACAATGACGGATAGGCATACGGGTCCTTCAGGTGAAATGGTACCTGAGAGTTGCTACGGATAGGGATCACCCGCTACATGCAGCCATGGATATAGTCAAGGGTCACAGACTAAGACGAGGCAGGTCCTGGATGGCACAGGTAGAACTTTATATACATCAGGTGTGTGATCTAGAGACCATAAATGGTGGAAGAGAGTGGGTTGAAGTTCCGGAAGACATGACGGACTGACACAATGTAATAATAACACTGGGTCGTGAGTGCAGAGAATGGGCAGCGGGTCGTACTGAGTTTGAAGTGCAACAGCTGATCCAGAGTAACACACATCAAGGTGACATGGTCATCTACACCGATGGGTCAGGGGTGAGAAACAGACGTAGTGGCTGGGGCTTTATTGCAAAAGCTAATGAACGAGTCTTAAAAACGGAGAGTCTGGCATATGAGACTACGACCTCCAGTATGAGAATGGAGGTGGAGGCAGTGACAGCGGCATTCCATTGGCTAGAAGAGACTACTACAACATACGTTGTATTCATTACGGATTCAAAGAGTATGCTTAGTAAGATGGAGAAAATAATGTTTCGTGTGGAATGCCTCTCATCGATTCAGAGGTCACAGATTGTAATAATTGTATGGATATTTTGCCCTGACCATGCGGGGTGCGGGGGAATGAACAGGCTGATAGGCTAGCAGGGAATGTACCTCTTGGTGGCAGATTGCCTATGGACAAGGGAGAGGTGGTCGTGCGCTTGTGGGACAAGGTGGAGAAGGCGAAGGAACAGATTGAGAACCCATATGTGGAAAGAATGAGATTGCGGGGGATCGGCAGGGGTTCTGGAAGAATCTCAAAACTGAAAGGGAAGACCAGGAGAACTTTTAATCAGATTGCGGTGGGAACGATTCTTCTTCTTCTTTGCGTTCATCCGGAATGTTTTTTTTTTTTCAGATGTGATTGCGGTGTGTCTGGTTAGGCGCCCTTGGACCGAAACCCAGTGCGTGCATTTTTGACAGGTTAGCATTCCTGTGGGACTCTCACTTTTGTGGTGCCGTCAACATTCCAACTGGTCAAGTCGGAACGGTCGAATACTTTACGATCAACCCTCAAAGGAAGGCAGGGACAGTCCATGGCATTTTCCACCATCTAGGGTGGCTTCCATAGTTGCAGAGCCGACACATAACGCCCTGGTTCTGGGCTGACCGAGGGAATCGTCATGTCCTATTCATGGCTACTTTAATTCCTCACTTCAGTATATTGGGCATTTCGTTCGCCCCGATCCGTTCCCGCACAAACCAGACTGGTCTGCATACAGTATCCATTCAGCGAGTTTTTGATTCGGACATGTGCTTGTCGCTGTGCCCGTCAGAGCTGTTCCGCGCACAACGAACATACGGAAAACTAGCTAGTCAGAGCTGTTCCTAGCACGAAAGACATTTCACGCGGACGATTTATGCGTTGTGTCTGATTTATTTGCACCCGTAGGCCAGCACAGCCGACTTCAGCAGGCATTTTTACGGGTTTGCCTTCCCGGGGTTTCGAGAGACGTTAGACTTTTTCTGCTGTGGTGTCGCCCACATCTCAGCTAGTCAAGGTAGAACTGTCAAAGACATCATGATTAACCATCAAGGGAAGGCAGGGGCAGACCATGGGCATTCCCCGCTACCCAAGGTATATAGCGCTCTGAGACTGGGCTCACCCGAGGAGTCGCCACATCCTGCTCGTGGCTGCTTTAATTCCTCACTTCCATGTATTGGGCATTTCGTTTTGCCACTGGTCGCTCCCCACACAAACCAGGGACGGGCAGTCTGCGTGCGACATCCACTCATCAAGCTTTCACTTCGGGCTACCACGTGATGGATTCGCTAGCCAATCATTCCATTTCGTGTTTTTGAGACGTTTTATCCACTTTTGACTACGCTTACTCCGTGGGATAGATACAAACTTTAATCGTAACCACTTCTTGCGACTATGCCGCTCTGCCATTTGCCACCTCAAGTACCGCTCACGAGGTAGGCTACATGTGCTACCGGCTCAGCACCGTACCTCCGTGTTTCAGTTAGCGAAATACGGCCAGGCCCTCTCATCCGGGGATCCCTCATATCACCCCCCCCCCCCCCCCCCCTCTGAGAACCTTTGAACAAGTATCTGAACTAAGCATGTAGCGTGCTTAGCACCTCACCTCCATTTTTCAGTAAGTGGGTATCGGCCCGGCTCTCACATCCGAGTGTTTAAGGCTTAGAAGCGTTCAGCCATATCCCTTAGCTGAGAGCCTTAGAGTATGTGTCTGGACCAAAATTTAGTGGCATCGTGCCCCTGATTTAGACTTTGACTGCTATCCTCAGTCTACCTGCAGAGCTCTTGGTCTGGCCCCTACCCCAAAACCAGTGTGACATGTAGTTGTGCTTCCGTCGGCGTACCTCTTGGGGTCACTAAGACACTCAAGCGCCCCCCCCCCCCACCGCGAAAAGTGGAGACACATCGGGGGGGGGGGGACGATTAGTAGTATGACTCTTCGCTGGCTGTTGAACGAGGGGACGGAGCACGCATGGGAATGCCCTGAGTGCAGTGATGTCGGTTCTTAACTCAGCTCAACTCAACTAAGTGAGAACATCGGAATACAAGGTGAGAGGAGAGGACAACATAGATGAAGTGAAAGAGACATTGAAGAAATCAGATGTGACATTAGCACAAGCGGCAAAACAGGCGAAACACAGAAAATTGCATCTGCCTCCTCCCTGAGACGTTTCATGGCAAAATCAGTAGGAAAAAGAAGAAGAAAGAAGAGCGTATGTTACGAAGATGTACTTCTATAGTACAATGTTGGTGGACATCATCAAAAGATGTACTGGAGACGATCTCATCATTATCATCAAATGCTATGCCGGCTGGCGTGGGCGTTCATGACTATCCACAGATCTCGGTCTTTGGTTTTCTGGATCAACCTACTTTTGCATTAAAATCTCCCAGTATTATTTTTATTTCTTGTGATCTAACCTGAGACATCGCCATTTCTACTTCATTGTAAAAGTATTGTATTTCTTCATCACTATCTCTTGTTGTTGGTGCGTATATTTGTAAACTATTTATATCTATTGGTTTGCCTTTGATTTTGACCATAATAAATCTATCTGAAATACACCAGTATCCATTAATTGACTTGGCTGTTGTTGTTTTTTTTAAATCAAATATTAGTCACACTCTTTTTTCGTGTGTATCCTCTCCAGAATAAATTATTGTGTGTTTGTCGAGTATAATTTTGCCCGATCGCTTCCATCTCATCTCACGAATTCCTAGGATATTCATTTTCATGCTTTCCATTTCACTTATGTAACATTGTTTAACTTTCCAAGTTCATTTAACGTCCTAACAGTCCATGTACCTATTTTAAATTTATTTGTTTTAGTTATGATTTTTGCCATCATTAGCTGGATGACGGTCTGTGGCTTATGACTGTCCTTACCGGACGAGGATGTCCTAAGACAGCCATTAAAGTCGTTTTGTCTTGGGAAGACTTCCCCCTACCTTCCACATGTGTATTACAATACACATCTTGGGATTCTGAGGTAAGTAGGAACACTTTTTTACTTGCATTTTCATTTTCTCTCCATTGCTTTCATTTTTTTTTTTCATTTTGTATTCTTCTCATCCCGTCGTTACGCTTTAATGTAGTCACCATACGTTGTGTTATGTGCATGTATTTGTTTGCTGATGATGGCTAGTCGCCGCAACGTCATGTACGTGTCGTAATTCTGTTATGTAAAGCTGCATTACTTTGTGTTATTTTATATTGTTTACATGTTCACAGCTTTACCGCAGTTCCACCAAATTTTATTCATGCCTTTGAATGGGAAACCAACGCAAGGCGGTCTGCTTCCAAATCGTCCGCAGTTGTGTTTCGAGCACGGTATACAGGATTACGAATTGTATTCCTAACTCCTTGGCCACAGTGCCAAGAAGTGTCCTCCCTTCAATGGCACTAGAGAAAAGAAAGATAAACTGGTACAGGGACAGGAATTTCCCCAATTGTTATATTCTCTTCTTTTATTACAAACTGGCAGTATTGTTCGTTAATGGTAATCTGTCTCTCTCGTTTCCACAGGTCGACGCTCAATACTTTCTTATAACCCTCTATCGCAGTGGTTCTCAACCTGTGGGGAATTCCCCCCAGGGGGGAATTTTAGGGTTTCCAGGGTGGGGGGGGGGGGGGGGGGGAATGAATACCATTTCAAGATCGCGTTAATACAAGAACCGATTACTTGATATTGTTTTTCCCTTCATACTTTACAGTAAAAATTCATTTTATAAAGTAAGTAGACCCACAAATCATGTTTTATGTGGATGTCTAGACTTGTTTTAATATATGCTATTAAATTTACCTTCCATTTTTACGTATACTGTGTAGGGGTGGGGGGATTTTTAAATAGGAAATATGAAAGGGGGGAATAACGTTCTGAAAATACGGTGAAGGGGGGCACGGGCCAAATTTTTGATAGGAAGGTGGGGAATGACGTTCTGAAAATATGGTGAAGGGGGGTACGAGCAAAAAAACAAAAGGTTGAGAACCACTGCACTATCGGCTTTCATTCTATCTTTTTATTGACTGAAAGCGTTCACCGCAGAGTTGTTTCTGTTGAGAACGTGTTCCATGTAACAACTGTGTCTATTGATTGAAACATACGGCCACTTTAGCAGAAATGCCAGGCCAAGAACGAGACTAGATATATTTCAAGACATAATTCCAAGGAAGCAGTCCATCTGGTGCTACATAACCTTCACCTTAGATAGTTGAAATTGGAGTCTGCTAACTCAGTAGGTATTCCATCGCTAGGCACAAAGGAAATCAGTCTATTTGGAAATATTTCACCTATAGATAGGGCCCTTGTTGATGAGACACCAGGACATGTCCACACGCTGGTTGGCAATAATACTCAAGACTTGGATTCATAACTCCTCCCAGAATAGATCAGCCAGACTGCATACTGAGAGGCTGGACATACTGTATGGCGTCAAACTGAGACACCATCATTATCACATCATCACCATCAGGTTAGCTAGTGATTGGCTTTGATGTCGTCTAAGCTGATCACTGCACTGTCCCATATACTCGACAATTCTCTTCGATTCTGCTTTAATTATGACCACAACGTTCTTCCGCCCTTGACTGTTGTAGTTGTTTTATTTATTTATTTATTTATTTATTTATTTATTGGACGTCGTTTTTTTGTTTTCATGTGTGTTTTTGTCGTTGGACACAAAGCTACTCAGTTGTCTACTCTTTATAGCTCAATGTCATTCCCGTGAAGGTGTAGAGTGTAGGTGCCCAGCAGCTGTTCCTGCGATCCATAAAGTGAACTATAGCTTTCCCCTGACGTTTGAAAGCAAAACAAACAAGTAAAGGACCATTTTTCACGCATTGAAGTATATTGGCTACATGATGTGAAGACCAGTCGGCACTCGAATGCTGTTTTGGTCAATATAACACCAACCGACTTTACTTCCCAAACATGTCCTGGTACCCTTTTTGGGCTTGACAAACCCGGGAGCTCAGATAAATGTTTAAATAATCACCACGTCAATGAAGATTGCAACACACAACCACCGGGTGGGCAGGTCAGCGTGCTAGACACTGTACTACCGAGGCTCTCATGTTTGAAAGTGCAGCGTAACTAAAGAGAAAGTGGTCAGTGGTTTCATAAGTGACAACAACTCCTGCGCAGCTGTGCTTGTCGGCGATCAATACGGTTTATGTGGTTGCTGATTCGAAATTGAAACATTAAGCTATTTTTGTTTTCGTCTAATGTCATTAATGTTGTTATTGGTTTTTGTTTGGGCCAGTTTATTAAAACTAGTTCGAACCGTTGTTCTTATCCTGGTCTGTTGCAATCATTTGTGCTGTTTCTGAGAATCCGTTGGACTGTTCTTGTACTTCAAAGTCTGTATGTTTGCTATTTAGTGAGTCATGCTTGAGTAAGTCTATCGGCCTCCGCATTTCCAATGAGGTCGTTGAGACCGGGAACACATTGTAATGTTATGTTGTTTGTCCATCAAGAATGAAGATGACCATTCGATTCATCCAGTGGGGTTGAAAGTATGGAGCCGTGAGTTCTAAGATGGCTGATAAGGCCTATTTTGGCTCGAAATGTTCTTTGACAATGTGGGCAAAGAATGCTTGACATTCCAGGAGGAGGATCTCCTGCAGTGATGTTTTTTTTCCAGCCTTTTCTTCACAACTCTCGCAGTCTTGTTTGCGTCACAAGTGACTGCACCCTTACGTAATGGTGTACTGCCACGAATTTTCGTTTTTGGCAGCGGTCTCCCAAGTGTTATGATGAATTTCAAAAGCTTTTAGTGAGATCTTCAGAGTGTCTTTAAAGCGTTTCCCCTGGCCACCCTGGGAGCGTTTACCACTGCGCAGCCCGCCGTTAAAAAACCCCCATTCGTTTAGGAAGCCTGTAATGCTATACTTATGGAGTGAAATGCTAAGAAGTTGTTATATCCATCAGAATTTTGCCTTTCAGTATTTGAAAATGCAGATCTCTATGTGTCATATCGTGACCAAACCATAGCAGTCTACTTCTTGTAAATTTTTCTATACTTGCCTACAATTCACCATCTGTTGATTTGATCTCTTTTCTGACCAGATCACCTTTCGCGTCCGACGATAACAGTCTCACCCCAGACAATTCTAAGTTGTTTCCTTCCTTTTCTTCTGTTTAAAACGGATCTCTGGAACAGTTTAATGCTACTGGTGAATGCTTATTGTTTTCTCGCAGCAGGCAGTTAACGTGTACGTGATGTCAAACGAAGCAGACGGTACTATTTGCTTTCTGTTGATGCCGAATGTTGGGCGGCGCTCACCAAACCCGACACATCACACTGCACCAACGGCTTTGGGTGGAGGAGCACAAGTACGGAGGGTAGAAGCCTTACCCTAGTGCGAGGAAATGCACCATAAAGACTAAATGACATGGCAGGGAAGACCAGGCCTGCCTTAAGCTTTGGTCGGCAACTAGTCTAGGATGGAAGCTCCGACAGGCGGACAGAGTATTGCTATTGCTTTGCTGATCCAGCAGTTTCTGCCGCTTGTCTTGTTCCAGTTGAATGGGTGTTACCCTTCCTCTGGAGTAAACAAGGTTGGCTGAGAGAGGGATTATGCTGCACGGGCAACACATAGTCTCTAAACTCAGCCCAGTCTTTGTGCTATGGAGAGGTATAACTCTATTTTTCAAAGTATCGTCTTTCAAGACCACAGGGTATATACCCCACTTATAACTCTGAAGGACTGAAGAGACCATTAGTGATATATCGATTACTGAACTTAAGAATCGACACCACTTCAGTTGGGGACATCTCATGCTCTCTTCCCGTCTTCAAAACACAACCGAAGAGTTCTTATGCTAACTATTCCAGTACAGCATTAATTTTATTAAACGTTCGCCTGGCTTTTCCTCTACACTTTGAGTATTATTTGAGGCTCTGAGACTCTCTGCTCATTCCATATTGAGCCATTCTCATTGCGTATAGATACTCCAGCACTAATAGCAAAATCAGAAGCTGAATTACATGATTAGTCTAAACGAAATGTGTAGGGAACATAACATGAAAATTAGCACAAGCAAAACAGAGGTAATGACTATAACTAAAGAAGAAAAAAAAAAAAAATTCACCTAAACGAACATCCCTTGAAACAAGTAAAGAGTTTCAAGTACCTAGGAAGTATAATATCATCAAATGGCAGATCAGAAGACGAGAAATATATGCAATAAGGCAAACCAACTCATTGGACAAATGGCACCAATACTAAAGAACAAACATGTGTCAATAACTACTAAGAAGGCACTTTACAACACAATCTTCCTACCAACTCTACGCTACCAATGCCAAACCTGGACAATGACAGAAAAAGAGAAAAGAAAAATCACAACAACAGAAATGAGATTCCTGAAAAGAATACTCAACGTATCAAGAAGAGATAAGATCAGAAATGAAGAAATCAGGATTAAAGTGGGGGGTTATAGCAGCATTAGATTTTATTACAAAGCAGCAAGTCAAATGGTTTGACCATACAAGTAGGTTACCATTCGACACCATACCACAACAAGCAATTATGTACATATTAGAGGGAAACAGAGGAAAAGGCTGACCACGTAAAAGATGGATGCAGGGAATAACAGAGTCCATGGGAATATCGATACATGACTCCCATAATCGAGCACTCTCACGATGTTTATACTTCATCTCGACACCGCAAGGTACAAGAGGAACATGATGAGATGAGATGAGACTCCAGCCAATTTCAGAGAACCTTAACAACGTCATCAGCATTATATGCCATGACGGTAGGCGTGGACGGTCATGTTTGGCCATCTTACTCGATCACCAGGGTAATTGATCGGCTCTGTGTTCTTTTCTCGACCATGCCATCTGGTTAAGCTATCCAGATTTTACTTCTCTGCCTTTCCCTTTTCTTTCCCCCTCAATCTTGCCAGTTGTCACTAAGTTCTATAGTTTATTTCTTCTCATAAAGTGCCCACACACAATCGACTGTCTAGGTCAAATTTCTCTAATCAATTCACGATTTTCATTTGTCTCATGTAGGACTTGCTCATTAATTAAACAAAAACATTACTCACTCATACAAACTTTGATTCTGATTCTTTCTGATTCTTTGAACTTCTGATTCCTGATTTGATATACCCCCCTCCCCCACCCACCCCTTTCTCCCCCTTCTCTCTCTCTCTCTGACTTCGATGGTATTGGTCCTTGATTTCACATCCCCCTTCTCTCTGAGATCGAGCTCTTCACAAGCTCTCTCTCTCTCTCTCTCTCTCTCTATATCCATCTCTCTCTTCCCCTCTCTCTATCGGTACGAAGAAGGACACAGAGCATGCAGGCAGGCACCTGGACATGCGCACTGGCGAGAGACTTTACTGCGGGCCATGATGAGCAGGACGTTCTATAAGAGAATCTGCTACACGATGATAATGAAAACACTGTCATTTTTACTGCCTATATTACCTTGCGGTGTATGACAGGGGAGGGGGTTCTTGAGCCTGTGGAATTAAGGCCGCTGGTTAGAATTTTCTTTTTGCCCCTGACAGAAAAAACTACACGGCTTACCGAGGATTCGAAGCTGGGTCTCCCGAAGGGGAACCCGGCGTTCTAGCCACTCGGCCAGCCGCTCCACTGTAATGAGAATGAAATGTAATATGTAAATGCAATGTAATGAAAACAATGAATGTATACAGTTTAAAGTACCGTGCAACAAATAATATAAACAACGCAGGCTTTATTAAAATATCAAAAGACAAAGAGAAACTGGACAGTCATCATCGCCGATCTCTACTTCTGACCTGGCACCTGAAGACAAGAAAAAGAAGTAGGACACATTAAAGATAGATTGTTTACTGTCTGGCATCCTGTCATTTCCAACTTATATAGATTGTCGACCGACTTCTGGTTTTTTCTTTAGGCGCATGCGCTCATTTCTAATTTTACTACTACTAACTAACTACTGACTGTTGTGGTTGTAATTTCTTCAGTGAAATATAAACGTAGCAGCGAGGAATATGTTTTGAAATGCTACATAAACTTTATAATGATAAACTAGTTTATTGCAAGATTTACTGACTATTTATACTGATTATATTGTTTTCTTTTCTATTCTACTGTTATCAATAAACAATCAACTTTTTGTCTCATGTAACCTAGCAACGGGGAAATAACAGGCAGCCATTTTTGGAGACGGGTGTAGCAGAAGTAGTGGGATTCACAGCGCTTCCCTTTGTCAGCCGGTGGTTTTTGTTCAGCAATCATTGTTTGAACTGTTAGCTCTATGGCTTCGTGCAGACATCACTGCTTATGCTTTTAGTTTTTCACTTTGTGGAAAGGAAAACGCACTTGTAAGAATTTATAATATACGAAGTTGACTGATGTGTGTGTGTGTGTGTGTTGTTTGAGTTTGTCAGTTTGCGACGCGATTCCCGCGATTCCGATCCGATTTGTCTTCAGTCTTCTCTTCAGTTTGTTTGTGACTCTGACTAGAGTTGAACAAGTTCAGTACTCAGTGACAACTTCTACTAGTCAGTCTAGTCAAGCAATCTTATTCGTACTGAATGTTGTTTATTTGCTCTATTCAAGTTATTGATGTTCGATACCTTTTTTTATTTAGTTAATAAGATTAAGTGTACCTATTAATATTAATTATTACAAGTTCAATACAAGTTAGCTGTAACTTAGTAACCTAGTAACTTAGCCTTACTCACAACCTTCTTCTTGTAAAGAACATTGTAAAGCACATTATTGGAAGCGAAGCAGCAAGCTGCTTTCAGAATTGATGATACATAGGTCAATATCAACCATCCTATTCAGAGAGGTGTGCAAAACAGGGATGTGTAGTGTCTCCAGATCTTTTTCCCTATACTGTGAAAATATTTAAATAAATTTAGAAGAAATCACTATTAGGTGACATAACATCAATAACATTTTTTTTTTTTAAATCGACATCAATAACATTAGATATTCGGATGATACAGTATTGATTGCAGACAATGAACAGGATCTGCAACATTTAGTAGATGCAGTTGTACACAGTGAACAACTATTGTTAGAATTAAATGTTAAGAATGCTGGGAAGGTTAACCCGGTCAACAAATGCCCGCAGAAGTCGGATGTGTCGGCCTAACGGCGCAAGAACGCAGCTCTGCTGTAAACAGGCACAACGCAATCACATCCGGAAAAAAACTCAGGATGACTGCAGAAGAAGAAATGTTAAGAATATACTATATAGAGATTATGTCGTCACTAGGAAGAAAGAAATACCACAATGTACTATACAGGTATATGGGAATATTCTTAAAGAAGTTAATCATTACAATTATCTGGAAACGGGCGTAACATCTGATGGAAGGTACCTTGAAGAAATTAGAACAAGAATCGCTCTGGCAAAGATAGCATTTTGCAAGATAGATAACATACTTATCAATAAGCGATGTTAACTGCAATGAGGAAAAGAGTGTTGAAGTGCTACATGCAACCTATACTTTTGTATGAATGTGAAACGTTGACAACGAGCTGAAAAGCATCTAATGGCAGTGGAGATGTGGTTTCTGAGGAAAATGCAAAGAGTACCATGGACAGACAGAAAAAATCAATGAACAAGTCCTACCTACAGAGGGCAAATGAAAACTTTAAACTGATTAGAGAAATTAGACGTAGACAGTTAAAAAATATTGGGGCACGTTATGCAAAGAAATAAGCTAGAGAACATGGTGACAACAGGCAAAATTGAGGGGAAAAGAAGAAGGGGAAGGCAGAGAAATAAATATCTGAATGGCTTGGCCACATGACATGGTCGAGACAAGAACACAGGGCTGATCCATGACTCTGGTGAGATGGTGAAATATGACCAGCCACGTGTATCAGTATGGCACATTATAATGATGTCATGTGTTACCTGGCCATAAAATAAGCAAGGAATAGTTTAACTGCACTGCCTCTCAGCTGTCTATACTTCTTGTAGTGGTAGAATGGCTTGTGTATTCTAGTGGCATCAAGAGCTATGCCGACAGTAGCTCAGCTACTGGTAGGGTCTGCCATGTCGGACAGGTCCAGGAACTGGGACCAGATGAAGTGATACAAAACCCCTCTGCCTTGTAGGTATAATTGTATATGTAATATACAAGTAAATGGGCACATTCTTAAACAAGTGAATCAGTAGTTATCTCGGAAAAGTTATAACATCTGATGGGAGATACCTTGAAGAGATTAGAGCAAGAATTGCCATGGTGTAAGCAGCCTTGTGCAAGATGAAAAACATACTGACCAATAAAAAGATATCAATTGAAACTAGAAAAAGAGTGTTGAAGTGCTACATAGAACCTGTAATTTTGTACGGATGTGAAGCATGGACAATGAGCAGAGAAGCTGAAAAACATCTGATGGCTGTGGAAATGGGGTTTCTGAGGAAAATTCAAAGAATACCATGGACAGACAAAAAAAAAACCAATGAACAAGTCCTTCAAGAAGCAAATGGGACGCAGAGGTGTTTCCAAGGCACCAGGGCCAGGTTCTCTACTGGCCAAAACCTACTAATATGTCCCAGTCGTGCGCTCTGGGTAACAGGTCCCTTCGGGGTCCTGGCTAACATAGGATCGCTGATTCTTCCGAAGTCGGAGAGTATCTCCCTGCATGGCGAGGAACCACCAGTTTGTACACCAATAAGCCAGACATGGGACAACGGATACTCACGCAAACCTCAGTCCGGTGTGACATCACACTGATGTTGGACAACAGGATGTCTTCATCCGACATACAGGACTTCACACTGGAGTTCACAGCCAGCGAATGCAAGCAGCAAGAAGCAAATGAAGATGGTAAACTGATTAGAGACATTAGACATGACTGACATGACGGGCACCTTGCCGCCTTGACAGACGATAGTTTGTAAAATGGGGTTATCTCTCCATAACACAAAGCCTGGGCTGAGTTTAAAGACCATTTGTTGCCCATGCAGCATGATTCCTCTCTCTGTCTGTCTAGTTTACTCCAGAGGAAAGGTGACACCAATATGTCTGGAACAAGACAAGCTGCAGAAGCTGCCGGATCAGCAGAGCAATGCTCTAACTGTCCGCCTGTCGGAGCTTCGATCCTAGACCAGTTACCAATCAAGGCTTAGGGCGTGGTCTGCCTAACCATGACATTTAGTCTTTAGGTTGCATTTCCTCACACCAGGATAAGGCGCTCTTCCGCTCGAAGCCGTTGGCACAATGTGGTGTTCGGGTTTGGTAAGCGCTGCCCAACATTTGGCGCTAACAGAAGCAGGTAGTACCATCTACTGTCATACGGTAGCTCAGTCACATCTGACTAAGACCTGACATCAGACATTAGACATAGACAGTCAAAATTTCTTGGGCATGTTATGAGAAGAAATAAATTGGAGAACTTGTTGACAACTGGCAAGATCGAAAGGAAGAGACCAAGGGGAAGGCCGAGAAGTAAATACCTGGATGGCTTGGCTATGTGGCATGGTTGATACAGAAATACGGAGCTGATCCATGACTCTGGTGATCAAGTGAGATGGCAAAACTTGACCGCCCACGCTAATTGGCATGGCACATGATGGATGGATGGATGTAGGTATACTAGAAACAGTCAAAGGCTAAGGAAAGACAATGGATACGTGAAAAAATGCTTTTCGAAGTCAGATGTACTGAGCCACAGGCTTAACAAAACAGTATAAAGCAATTCACGTAATGATGTAACACTGTAACTATGCATGTTGTAAGAGATGACAAAGGAGAGTTCACATTAAACTGGCTACCTCATGCATAGAGAAAGCTGTAGCTGCAACATTTGACCAATCATAATACAGTCCACAAAATCTGACCAATCATAATGCAGTCCACAAAGGGCTTAGCGTGAGATGGTTGTGGACCTATGCTCCAATAGGATTACAAGGCAGCAGCTGAAGAAGAAGATAATATATACACAACAAAAGTAATAAACACAAGATACATTAACAATTAATGATGTAATAATTAGCTTCCTCGTCTTCTACTTCTCTTTCTTCTTTTTCTTTCCGTCCTCTCTACCTCTGTCTCCTTCAGTTCCTTGTAGCTCACAATAGAACATAGGTCCTCAAGAAACTCATGCCAAGCTGTTTGCCATCTCCTGGAGCTTCCTCCATGTCCTCCCCATATTATTCCCTCCATGTACTTACCATATTATTAATCTGTATCTGTAATTCTCTCCTCCATGTTTTTAGATCTACCTATATTTCTTGTACACTGTGGGTTCCAGAAAAAGGAGTTTTTGGGTTATACTATAGACAAGTTTTCTCAATGTATGTCCTATACAAATCCATTATTCTTTTTACCTACCTCTTGATTCACTGGAATGCGGTTAGTTCCCTAGATAAGCTCAGCATGAGTGATTCTTTCATACCCTTTGTGTACCTCTATTCTATACAGGCACCAGTTAATGAATGTTTGTAGCTTATTAGTAATTGTTTTAGTCAATCAGCATATTTCTGATGCAAACAGCAGTACTGATTTGACATTATAGTTAACTATTCTGAGTTTCACTTCCTCATATTTCCTAGTGCTATGATAGCACCTTTTGTCTTCTGTATTCTTATGTTAATATCTCAGTCAGTTCCCTCATCTTTGTCTAAACATGTGTATGATTCCACCTCTTGAAGTGCTATGATAGCACCTTTTGTCTTCTGTATTCTTATGTTAATATCTCAGTCAGTTCCCTCATCTTAAACATGTGTATGATTCCACCTCTTAAAGTGAGGTTTCACCAAGGAAGATTGGTCTCATCTTGTTCCTCTTGTAGCTTGCAGTGTCGAGGTGGCAATTTTCCTCCTTTCCATTGTCATGTTTTCCCAGTCTACATCACGGGGAGATGAAGTTGACTTGTATAGTCTGAGGGTCTTCAGCAAGCTACTAATTTTCGCTTTTCATCACTCTTAGGAGAATCTGGCCAATTCTAACCCTATTGGTTGCAGGGCCAGGCGCAGTCTACACTTTGTAGACCACAGAAAAATATGTAACGCTTCATGAATTTGCATGTCATCCTTGCACAGGGCCATGCTAATCTACTCTTTATTTTCATTACCTTTGTCTTTTCCTCACACATTTTTAGACTTCATTTTTGTAACCTCCCATCAAGAATTTTTAATTTATCTTGCACCTGATTTCGTGTATGGGTTAGGAGGGCAGTATTCCACTTCTGGCGGTAGTTATTATTGTTTTAATAATTCATTTTAAATACAAAAATAATAATAAAGTAGGATAAAAGGCATACCTGTCATAATCATATTCTTTTTTCAACGGTATCTGTAGGTTTTCTCTCATGAATAACTCTACTTTTCATATTGTCTTTATAAAGTTAATGGTCTTCTATAAAACCCCATTGTGTTTCATCTCCAAAGAGATTCTCTATCAATGCTGTCAAAGGCCTTTTCATAGTCCACAAATCCAATATAAAGTGGCGTATTCATTGCAATGCTTTGATCT
This sequence comes from Cepaea nemoralis, assembly GCA_014155875.1. Taxonomy (NCBI): domain Eukaryota; kingdom Metazoa; phylum Mollusca; class Gastropoda; order Stylommatophora; family Helicidae; genus Cepaea; species Cepaea nemoralis. The sequence goes on from JACEFZ010025472.1 coordinate 181,703, forward strand.
ATTATTATGCCTGATATGGCTGTCTGATCAGTGCAGGATCAGTTTTATCAGAAGTTTGCATGTTCATCCCTTATTTGTCTGTCAGTGACATCTCTCAATCTCACCAGAGTTATTCTTCTTAATATTTTCCCAGGACAATAACATTATTCCTCTATAATTTTTTCGGTCCCACAGGTCTCCTTTCTTTGACAGCTTCACCAGATATCTGTCTCTCCAGTCTGCTAGTATTGATGTCTTCAAGACTGCTAAATAATTTGTGCAGAAATTTAGTTGACATGTTTATAATGGCTTTAATAGCTTCTGCATCCAAGTAAATGAGTACATTCATATATAAGTGAACTGGTACAACTAGCTTCAAGCAATCATAACATCTAATGGAAGATTCTCTCTAGAGGTTAGAACAAGAATTGCTGTAGCCAAAGTAGCTTCTTACAAGTTGGAAAACATACTATTAAAAATTGTCATTTGCGTTGAGAAAAAGAGCGTTAAAGTGCAATATTGATCCTATACTTTTGTATGCATGTGAACGTGGCCAATAAGCAGTTAAAGTAAGACTCATCTGATGGCAGTGGAAATGTGGTTTCTGAGAAAAGTGCAATGAATACCATAAACAGAGGGAAAAATAAATTAAACAGCCCTTGAAGAAGCAGATGGAAACCATACATTTATTAGAGAAATTAGAATTATACATTAAGAGGAGAAATAAACTTTAAAACTTAGTTACAACTGGCTAAGTTGATGGGAAATGAGTAAAGAGAAGACAAAGAGATAGATTCCTGGATGATTTGGCCACATGACATAATCGAGACAAGAGAAGAAACCTAATCCAGGACTCTGGTGATCAAGTGAAATGGCGAGCCATGATCACTGATGCTTATCAGAATGTCGCATAATGATGATGATAATATTTCTGCTCCCCTATTGTGTCTCCATGGTGAAGTGGTCAAGCCACTTGCCTTGCACTGCAAAGGTTGTGGCTTCATTTCTGGAAGTCTATCATTCAGTTCGTGAGTGCAATTTTTGTTGGAGACCTCTGTTGTCATTGCTGGGGCTATGAAAGTCATGCTCTATGCAATGCTTTCAGCAGGACACTGTGGAAAGAAGACCAAGCAATTTGGGGTAGGACCTGGGGCAATGAAGTCACAGTCAATCCTCTTGTCTTTAACCCCAATCCCCCCACCACTTGTTCTTCAGTATGGGTGATAGTTGATATATAAGCACACTTGCTTTTTGACATCTGATTTCAACTTTTCTGTCTATTCTGCTGTCTTCTGTGATCTTACGTCCAAGATATTTGAATTCTTTAACTTGTTTTGGACATGTGCTGATCCTGGGAAGTAAAGGCATGCTATTGACTACATGAATAGTAAGTCTTGATTGATCTATTAAAAATAGGGCTAGTATATATATGTAGGACTATATCCTCAGAATGCCTCAAGAAATGTAAAGGAGCCTGGAACTATTTTATTTCTTGAAAAGGAATGGTGTAGAGATACATCTTGGTTTACACATTCATTTCAGTGTGATGTCTGCTGTAAATGTTTGTGATGCATTCATCTGTTATAGAATTTGTAAGGACATTAACCATGCACACATGAAGATTTCTTGGTGTTTCAGAAGCAGACAGTTATGTTTAGCAAAGGAAAGGGTACACATGAGCCTACACGGTTTCTTCCAGTCTTGCCAGCCCAGAGGGCAAAACCAGCCTGGCAGATCAGCCAGCCATCATTCTTTCTGTCCATTAAAAATGAAGAGGCAGATAAAACAGCTGAAGCGATCAGTGAATTGACACCTCGTAAGTGATTGTATTGCAAAATATTTTCCTTCATATTTGTACTGTTCATGAAATCATCATCATTAGGTCCAAAACAGTGATTTCCCTTAGTGAATTTAAACAAAGAAGCCACAAACAAGATGTTGCATGAATTATTGCCTGACATATTTTGCTGCATCTCATCAGGTGCATACTGCAGAGTTATATGTCATATAAAGTGAATAAATAAATAACTTAAGCTGAAACAAATAAAACACATAGTCACTGGTATTGATGTTCCACATTCAAACAATACCTATGATTAAGTGCCTTCTTTAATGGTAAGTCTGATGATTTGGTCATATAATAAGATTTCTATCAGACACTGCTCCACAGAAAGCTTTAGTACTTACATACACTGTAAACAGAGCAAGAAATATCAGTGTTGCAGCCCCTGAGACAGCACATCACTACATTCACAAGTATTGATTGCGTTCATAGAAGTTGCAGAAAGAAGTAGATATTAGAGGACACACTAGACATCACAAAAATTGAAAGCTAAAGTTACCAGATTAGGATTTGAACCTGTCACCTCCATATGATGACAGCATCTGCGGGTTTGTCCAGAATGACATGATGTTGATTCCAAAATCAATCAATCACCTGACTAGTTTTGTCACAACCAACTTGATGGTTGTTGTGAGCAGTTCTTATGCAGAACAGTTTTCTGTCCTTATGATATAACGGAAGCGTAGTGGTAGTCGGCACCAGAGCTTGTTTAGTGTTTGCTTTTTTTATCCTGCCTGGTTCTAGAACTGCCTTGATTTTCATTTGTTGCTTTAACGCAGGTCCGCATGGCCGAATGGATAAGAACACATACTCTTAAACATCCAGTGTGCTGATGCCGAGGTTAGCAGTTCAACTCCTACACCGGACAGCTGGACTAAAATGTTGACCTGTCATCCTTGACTTGGGGATGTAAATTACAAGTACCTCTGAAGTCGGAGTGGGTTTGCCTGATGGCGAGGGACACTTAATAGGGAAAGCTAACCCACATGCAAAATTCAGTCCATCACTACTATAAATTGTGTGTATGGCCTACGCTTGAGTTCAAAGCGAGCAAGCGCATCATAAAAAAATATTTTTACTTTAGAGTGCTTGTAATTCACTGTGTGGATGTCATCGGCAGACTGCATTCTTCTGGTTTCCGAGAAGCAGCCTGTGGTGAACTAAAGTCCCAGTATATCGAAGTGAGGCTAAGCAGCCATGCGCAGAATGTGACGGTTCGTTGAGTAATCCTAGTACCAAAGCGCTGCTGTGTTGGCTATGCAATTATGGAAGTCTCCTTGGATGGCGGGGAGTGTCCATAGTCTGCCTCTGCCTTATCTTGAAGGCTGATCATGATGTGTTCAGCTGTTTCCTATGAAACACCAGGGAAGGTTAACCCACTCAACAAATGCCTGAAGAAGTCAGATGTTTCAGCCGAAAGGCACAAACATTGCAGCTCTGCAGTAAACAGGCACAACACAATTACATCCAAAACAAACATTTCAGATGAATAATAAAGAATGCTTGTAATGCATATGCTGGGGGGAGGATCTGAGCACCTATGGACATGTCCGGAGTGCAATGAAGATACCCCAACTGATAACTGAACTGAGCTTGTCATGATAGTTATAATGTAGCAGATGTGTCGTAACCATGATGCATTGGGAAAATAAGCATCAAGCATTCTTATTGGCTAGTGATTGAAAAGCATGTTTCTGTTTACAGGAGAGCCACATCGAAGAAAACTTCCTGTCCGATTGAAGCCCATTGATACAAATCAAAAGAATGAAGAGATGGAAATGTTCAAACAACCAAAGAGGGACAGAGAACAGTTTAGGAAAGCCTTGGTAGAGATTATTATGTGAGCTCATTGGTGACTTCTTTTTTGTTGTTGAAAATATTAAAAACATTATATTAATTTCAAGGAATACGAGTAGAAGTGTATATGATTACAGTATAATATGTTAGTATATCTTCTTCGTTCATCCGGAGTTTTTTTCCGGATGTGATTGCGTTGTGCCTGTTTACAGCAGAGCTGCGTTCTTGCGCCGTTAGGCCGACACATCCGACTTCTGCGGGCATTTGTTGACCGGGTTAACCTTCCCGGGGGTTTCTTAGGACGTTTGACTCTCACTGTTGTGGTGTTATCCCCCATCCCAGCTGGTCCATATAGAACAGCCAAAGATCCTGGTCAGCCCTCAAGGGAAGGCAGGGGCAGACCATGGGCATTCCCCGCCATCCAAGGAGGCTTCCATACTTGCAGAGCCGATACATAGCGCTCTGGTACTGGGCTCACCCAAGGAATCGTCACGTCCTGCACATGGCTGCTTAGACTCACTTCCGTATATTGGGCCTTCCGTTCACCATAGGCTGTTCTTCCGGAAACCAGAAGTATGCAGTCTGCAGGTGACATCCACACAGTGAGCTTTCGATTCGGACTTTCCATGTAATGGATTTGCTAGCCAAGCAATATTCCATTTCGTGCCAGTAGGACACTTTTCCACCTTTTATGAAGCCCACACAGTGGGCTTTTGATTCAGACTTTCCACGTAATGGATTTGCTATCCAAGCAATATTCCATTTCGTGCCACTAGGACACTTTTCCACCTTTTATGAAGCCCACACAATGGGCTTTTGATTTGGACTTTCCATGTAATGGATTTGCTATCCAAGCAATATTCCATTTCATGCCTCTGGGTCTTCATGCACCTTTAAATGTCAACCTGTATATAGTTAAAGTAATCTGCGGTCAACTTTAGCTTGTTGATATCTCCATAGAGCTTGTCCTCAAATGAAGCAGGTGTGGGCCAAAATATCTTTCTCTGTTCTGCATACGTTGGGCAATCCTGCAGCAAATGTTTTGCTGTCATTTTTCCAGTTCTACAATTACATTCATCGGTATCTCCTATCTTTAGTTTATTGAACAAGTGGTATTTCAGCCTGTTATGTCCTGTGCAGAGTCTGAAGATTGCTACTTGTTCTCTTCGGTCGAGTTTGTAATATGCATCATCCTTCTGATGGCCTGGATGCTCTGATTCCCATTTGGTTCTATAAGTGCTTTTTATCAACCTCTTTGCCTCATTATAGGTTATGTCTATGTCAGGCTGTGGTAGTCGTCCGCCCTCTTTTGCCAGTCTGTCAGCCTCTTCGTTTCCAGGTATACTGCAATGTGATGGGATCCACTGTATTACAACTTTTTTGGATTTCTGGCATAGACCATGGAGTGCTGCTCTTAGGTCAGTTAGTTCTGTGCTGTTATTGCTCTTCAGTATTGAGACAGCTGACTTTGCATCTGTGAAGATAGCTATTTGCTTCTCTTTATTTTCCTCCATCAGGAGCATTTCTGCTGCAGTTTTCAGAGCCTCTACCTCCGCTTTGAAGTTACTTGAAAATTTTCCAGTTGCCATTGAATGTGTTTTTTTCGCTCCATTTTTTAAATTTAGGAGAATTCCTCCTCCTCCATTCTCTATTGAATTTTTGGCTGATCCATCTGTATATGCATGGGTCCAATTCCTGCTTGGGTAATGTTCTTTTATGTAGTTTAGGGTTATTTCTTTCTTTCGGTTTCATGCTGAGTGTTCTTTTTCTCAATACCAGGAATGTTTTCTATCATCTCAGGCAGTTGCTGCTGTCTCCAAGCTGGGAACTTGTGTGCATTGTGTATGGGCTTGACTGTTGATATGTTAAGAATAGGATCTGACCTAATCCTTCGTTTTGCAGTTTCTACAAAGTTGCTACGCTTCAGTCTTCCCTTTCCAAAACCATTAAATCTGTTGTACATAGGGTGGTCTGTCAATCTTCTAAATTTTTCTGCTTGTTGCTGGGCTCTGCTATCTCTTCTATCCTGCATTGGTTGTAAACAAGTGATCTTTTCTAATTCATTAATAGGCGTTGTCTTCAGGCTTCCAGTTATGATTCGCATTCCTTGATTTTGGACTCTACTTATTTTGTTAAAGTTTGACTTAGCTGCTGTTGCCCAAGCTGCAATGCCATATTGCAGTACTGGCCTCACCCGTCCAGTATATAACTTCTTGAGAACTTTCTCATCTGCTCCCCATGTTGTACCAGCAAGCTTTTTCATGATTGCCATTCTTTGCCTTGCTCTTGTTCGATTTTTCTCAACCTGTGTCTTCCATGTCAGGCGACGATCAAAGGTGACTCCTAGATAGTTTGGATTTTCTTCATGGCGCAATATTTTTCCATTCAATACCAGCTTAGGTTGCTGAGTTTTAGTTGAGAGGGAGAACACTGTGCATGTTGTTTTCTCCTCACTTATCTTCACTAGCCATGATTTTGACCAGTCCTCTAGCGCCAATAGGGCTTGCTGTATTCTGCTGTTAGCTGTACTAATATATTCTTCAGATGTCCATATGGCTAGATCATCTGCAAAGGATGATGTGTGTACTCTGGCTGGAAAATTTTCCGTGATGTCGTTTATATATGCTAGGAATAATGTTGGTGAAAGAACTCCTCCTTGGGGGACACCTTGCTCCAACAGCATCATTTTGCTGGTTTGTCCTTGTACTTTTGTCCTGGCAGTTCTGTTCTCAAGGTAGTGGCTGATCCATTTGTACATTTTCCCGCAAACATGCATTTTTTGCAGTAGTACTTTCAGTCCTTTCTTCCATACTTTATCAAATGCTTTTTCTAAATCTATCCAGACTGCTAGTGTGTGCTTTTTCTCTTGGAAGGCATCCTCTATTTCCTGAGCTATATAGGTTATTTGATCTTCAGTAGATCTGTACTTTCTGAATCCTGCTTGGTGAGGTGTTAAGAGTTGGTTTTCTTCCAGATGCCATGTTAGCCTGCCATTGATAATGCGTTACATTAATTTTCCTACACAGCTAAGAAGACTGATAGGTCGATAGCCATTTGGTTCTTCCAGGTCTTTTCCTTTCTTTGGGACTGGTATTAGTATAGCTTCCTTCCATGCCTGTGGGGACTATTCCCCTCTTCCAGCTGTAATTTAGGACTGCTAGTAGTTTCTTTTTTGCCTTAGTGCCTAGTCCTATTAGCATTTCATTTGTGATTCCATCCTTTCCTGGTGATGTCTTCTTTTTTAGGGTATTAATTGCCTGTTCCATTTCTTCCATTGTTAGATTTGCCATCATATATTCTGCTGCTGTCTCTGTATATGTATGATGTATCTGTTTATCTTTGATTGCTTTCTTTTGTTCGGCTGTAATATCAATGTGGTTTGCACTGGCATAGTGTTCCATTAGTGCATTTGCAGCCTTTTTTCCTGTAAGCAAGGCATTTCCTTGTTTAATTGTTATTTGTTTGTTTCTAGGTCCTTCTTTGTTCATGGCTTTCACTAGTTTCCATAGTTTGTTTCCATCCCTGTCAAAATTCAGGTTTTCTGTTTTTTTCCTCCAACAATCTCTTGTTGTTTGATTTACTGTTCTTTTATATTTTGCTGAGATGGCTTTGAGAGAGATGTTCGCTTCAGTTGTTTGTTCTCTCTCTGCGGTCTTCCTAGCATCTTCAACTTTGTCCTCCAAAATTTGTAGTTCTTCAGTCCAGTATGGTTTGTAATTTTTCCTTGCTCCTCTTGGAATAGACTCAGTGGCCGCCTGTATTATTGCTCTGTTTAGACTTTCCACCATTTGCTTCATGTTGCCATATCGTGTATTTACGTTTTCACAATATTTGTCTGTTAGTATGGCAAATCTGTCCCAATCTGCTCGTTTGTAATTCCAACGGGGCAAAGGCTTTTGCTCCTGTGGAACATACTCCATATTTATTACAAGCTTGATTGGTCTGTGGTCACTACCTGCTAATTGGTCCAGCACATGGCGATCGATTTTGTGGAGGATGTCTCCTGTGCAGAAAGCTAAGTCTGGAGTAGAAGTGGTAATCCATCTTCTGGAGTAGAAGCTCGGTGTGTCATCCGCTTTGTTAAGTAGATGGAGATTTGAGTCTATTTCCCAGTCCTCCACTTCATCTCCTCTTTTGTCAGTATCTGGGTATCCCCATCTTTCTGAACGGCTATTAAAGTCTCCGACAACAATGCAATTTATGTCAGTTATTTCCATGTTTGAGAGTGTAAGATCCTTATCTGCCGGGCTATATAGATTGTAAATTCTTATTTTCACGTCCTTTATCATTATATCAACACCTATAATTTCCGTTTGGTTGTCAGAGATCACAGATACTTCGCTGCAAGGTATTGTATTTCGTGTAAGTATTACAACTCCTCCTTTGTGTCCTTCGCGGTCGAAACGTGTGGCCTGATATCCCTCGACTGAAAATGTGCGATTGGCGTTGAGGTGTGTCTCTTGAATGCATGCCACATCTATTCTATCTTTATGAAGACGCTGTGTTAGGGAGGCTTTCTTGTTATAAACTCCTTCTGCATTCCATTGTAGTATGTTGAGTGTCCGGGGTGTTTGGTCAATAGCTCTTAACCTACTCCTCTGTGCCTTGACTCCACGGCACAGGGGAAGGTGACCACCAGTAGTCATGGGTGGACCCCCTCGTAGGCAGGGGGCCCGGCACTATCACCGCCTGATGGGACTTCACGGGATTAGCACCATAACGATTAATTTTCATCTGTGGCATCATGAAATGATAAGTTACGTTGCACTTCTTTGTCAAGCCTGTGGCTCAGTACATCCGATTTCGACAAGCATTTGTTCGGGATGCTTTCCCTAGCCTTTGACTGTCCCCAGTCTACCTACAAGGCAGCAGGTTTGTGCGTCACTTCGTCTGGTCCCTCTCCCTTGACCTGTCCGACATGGGTGACCCTACCAGTAGCTGTGCTACCGTCGGCATAGCTCTTGGGGTCATTGGAACGCTCAAGCCCCTCTACCTCGTCAAGGTGGACGCATGGCAGAGGGGATATGTTAGTATAATAGTCAATCAATTTGTAACACATTGAATTTATATGTTTATAGTGTAATATGTTAATATAACAGTTAATTCATTTGTTTAATTATAAGTTATGGATGTTATTATTTTCTCTCACCTTTTGGCTCATTTAAATGTAGTGATAGGTGCAGGTGTTCACCAGCCTTATCTTTGTTCTGTGCAAGTATTTGCCAGCTGCTGCTTTATTCCATGCACATATTCACCAGCTGCTGCTTTATTCCATGCACATGTTCACCAGCTGCTGCTTTGTTCCATGCAAGTGTTCACCAGCTGCTGCTTTGTTCCATGCAAGTGTTCACCAGCTGCTGCTTTGTTCCATGCAAGTGTTCACCAGCTGCTGCTTTGTTCCTTGCAAAGTGTTCCTCTTGTGGAAGAAACAATTACCTTTTTTCTGCAAGAAGTGGAATGACTGAATGAATGAACAAACAAATAAACATACACACAAACAAACCAACAAACAAACCAACAAACAAATGAATGAATAAACTTTATTTTCAAAGTGTTAAGAATATGGCACATAGGCCTGTCTGACATACTGCCCTCCTTCTCTCTTGTGTCTCTATGTGTGGATGGATGGGGGATGTGTGGGTGGGTGTCTCATAACATGCATTGTTTATGTCTACAGCATTTATTTGACAATGTTTTGCTTTCCTATGTGAATGTATTATGCACTATTGATGAATGAAAAATGAGTGATTGGAAGGCCTGCGTGCCCAATTTGTTACCCTTTTGAAAATAAAGTCCGTTGGTTCATTCTCCTTCCACACATGATTTCATTGTCACTTATTGGATTCAGAGTGGTGGTGTTCAACATTCTTTTAAGGGTGTGTCTAAAGCAGACACGCAGAGCTGGTTTCTGTGCATGCACATGATAAATAAGATGTGTTGTGATAAGAATCAGACAGTCAATGTTCAGGTCCTCTCTTGTCACATGGTTAGTACTATCTCTGGATTCAGACTTGGGCACATATGTTGTGATTTGCAACTGTCAGAGGATAGGTAACACATGCAAGACTCATGTACTCTTGCCTATCGATTGATCTTATCATGACCTGTCCAATCCTCATTGCCATCTGGCAAGTTTGTGACATCTTCAATTCTTTCTTTGTTGATTGTGATTTTGTTCATTGGCATGTAGTTTTGTCCATGTACACTATTTATGTCTTTTTTTAACAGATTCTGTGCCAAGCAAAAAGTAGGTTTGGACCAAACGAAAATGAATGACGCAACATGAGATGTAGGAGTGTGTCACATTATGACTGAAAAGTTGTTAATATGATAGCAGACATGTTATATTATAATGCAACAACAATATTTCGGCGATATATAAGCTCAGGGCAGATAGGGGAAGTAGCTTAAGACCATATCCCATGGCACTTACACTTAATCAGTTAAGTTCTGAAAACGATTTTGATTCTCATGGACTCTCCAGTCCTCTTGTGATCTGATAATTTGTTGAAAAACAAGGTGTAAGGTTAATTAACCATGGATCAAGGAGGAGTGCAACACTCTCAGGTGTTGTGTAAAACTTGTTCTTTATCCTGACAACAATCAGGAACATTTGGAATCACTGGTGGACACAAATACAGGTTAGCCTTATGTACGAGGGGGCTTCGAATGAAATCCTTAAATGTGTGTGTGTGTGTGTGGTTCTCCCCCCCCCCCCCCCCCCCCTAAAAAAAAAGTAAATAACAAATATATCATTTTCAATGTAGTCACCACTGTTAGTTAGTTAGTCGACAGATCATCCTCATTGCACATCGAACCATTCAGTCCATAAATGCTCGGATACCCTCCTCAGCAAATCCCGCAGCGTGTAGCGGCTAACGACACCAGTTCTGTGTTGGTTTATCAATCTTCTTTGGCTTCCTGTGTAGTGTTCTTGTTTGTCCACTCCTCTTTTAATTTGCTGTTCTCGCAGTCTGACCATGGTTGTAGATTCACAGTCATCACTTGGTTCTCGCAAAAGTCTTACTTCTCGTGGAGCATTCAGTATTACTGTGTTCAATGCAAGTTCTCCAGCCTCTGATAAAATGCTTGGGTTCCTGTAGAAAAAAATTCTCTGGGGTAACTACTCGGTGTGACTGACCTGATCGTGAACAGTCTCACAGAAGTCACGGCGTTTTGAAACTTCCTACTTTACTCATGCACTTGCTGGATTGACAGGCATGCATTACCATACTGGATCTTCTTTCGCCAATGAATTTCAATAGGTTTCATCCATACGCTGATTTAAAAAAAACTGGATACAAGAACGCTGCTCCTCATTGGTGCATGTCAAAAGTGGGGCTTGCCATGGCATGATTGATGGTTATTTACATATATTTATAGGTTCTTAACGCCATGGTTATTATTGTATTTGGCTCGTTCATATTTGTAGGACACAGATAGATAGATGCGTCCTAAAGTTGTTGATTGTACCACCATAATACATCAGGACTCCACCTTGCAGACGTTGAGTAACTTCACTTATTACTGTTATGGCTGGTTCTGAGAGACTGGCTGAATATAACTCTTTCATGTCACAGATTACGCAACGATTACCACTACTCTGCAACCAACTATTATAACACAACATTGATGCAGTTTTTGGGAACTTTATATTGTCACTCTATTCGCAACACTTTGCTCACTTCATAATTATATTGAAACAAAGTCAGTGTAAAATACTTTCAAGCAACATATACATTCAAACTCTAAGTGGCGGCAGGGTGAAATTCTGCCATGGCTATTATTCATCTTCGACTGGTCCAACCCGAAGCTCGGTCAAAACTTGAATGACGCTTGAAGGAGACGCTGTCTCATGCCCAGCGACTCTCTTGCTGTTTTCCTGCAAAGTGTGAATCTATGAACTGAGTCTATCTTCACGCTAAAACGCATGAAGCTCAGTACTCTGTACTCTCAGTACTCTATGCCTTTAGACTGGGTCATGGCAGGGTGGCCATATTTAAACTGTCCTTATGACATCACCGTATTCATTTGCACTGTGATGTCATATGCTAAACACTCTTGGCATCCTTAACAACAATATTGACAGGTTCCATGACCATGGTATGGTTATTGTAATTTCTGTCACACTTTTAAGGTTTTCATTTCAAAACCTCTTGTATAACATTCTAATGAAGAGAGACATGGGAAGAGAGGTGCACACTGAAAGCTTCTACAGCTGGACAAGAAATAATAGAAGCAACACCAATTTCAGCAAACTGTCAGGGTAGGGATGGGGGTAGGGTGGGCGTCGTTAGAGCTATGGAGTTAATGTTTTGTGGGATGATCTCAACAGATGGCTTCATATTATATAGAAAAAGAAGTCAGGTGACGCAAACCTGGTGCAATGAAGCAGACTCTCTCGCCTTTAAGTGTTTAACGTGAAATCCTAACCCTTTACACCATTATGTTAACATCTGTAATGAGAATACCATTATGTTAACATCAGTCATGAGAATACCATTATGTTAGCATCTGCCATGAGAACACCATTATGTTAGCATCTGTCACGAGAACACCATTATGTTAGCATCAGTCATGAGAATACCATTATGTTAGCATCTGCCATGAGAACACCATTATGTTAGCATCTGTCATGAGAACACCATTATGTTAGCATCTGTCATGATAACACCATTATGTTAGCATCTGTCATGAAAATACAGTTATATTAGCATCTGTCATGAGAATACCATTACCTTTCTTCTTTGCCTATAATGAATGATTGTTGTAAAATTACAATATGCTCATGATAACAGCTTGTGTTTATGTGAAATCCATACATGCTTCCAGGGTAGAGCGAAATCAAACACAGAAAAGCATCTTGGAACTCACTGAAAATGAGACAACCGTGGAGGTGTCTCGTGCCGCTTCACCAACAGCTGCTGAGAAGGATATACTGGTCAGTACATCTCAGCTATGTTGTATTGTTGTATTCTGCAAGTGTCAAATAAGTATTCAGGCATATCATTTTGTTACACTAGCACTGAATACTCAAAAATTAGATGGCTCCAAAATATGGTACACACTTACCTAATGTAAGAAAACAGATAAAATCAGTTGTCATCTTTGTAGCAAAGATTGGCTGCAATGTATCTCATCATATTCTGTCTCTGTCATGACAGTATAATTGACTTCCCCACCTAGTGTGGTTTCCAACTGGCTGTTATGTCATTTTATGTGTCCAAAAGACTCCTTCTTGCCTACATGCCTCCTACTATTCCATCTTGTAATTTATTACAGAAAATTCTTAGAATATCGTGAACCAAGAAGAACAAAGATGCCGACATTCTGCACGATCTGAACATTGAAGAAAACTGGGCTCAAACACAGCTTCATGTCTCAGAAATTCAAATATGTTGGCTACATTGAATATCACAGTGGCTTGGACAGAATATGGCTGGAGGGCCTGGCTGCTGGAAGAAGAGGCTGGGGTGGACCAGCGTGAATATGGACACAAGACTTTGTGGACAGGTTGGGCATGAGGCAGGAGAGGTGGCCAGAGGTTAAGACACTTTGATGGGCCATGGTGAAAGTCACGTTCTGCTAAGGAGCTGCTGCATGATGATAATGATGATGAAGATATATCTATACATTTACATGCACACATTTTGATGGTTTTGATACTGGGTTGTACATACTTGTGCAAACTGCAAAAGTTGATGACCCAGCAACATATAATAATGTAGAATATCAGGCCATGATGGAAGCCATGGTCTGCACACAACCTGCTACATGAAGACATTGGTGATGATTGTGTGTGTGTGTGTGTGTGCATGCGTGTGTGCGTGCATGCTGGTGGTCTGTCTGTCTGTCTGTCTGTCTGTCTGTCTGTCTGTCTGTCTGTCTGTCTGTCTGTCTGTCTGTCTGTCTGTCTGTCTGTCTGTCTGTCTGTGACTTCGATGGTATTGATTCTTGATTTCACATGCTTTGTCCGTCTGTCCGTCCGTAACAAATAACTAAAGATCATTTTTAAGGGGTTGTGAACAGTTGCACACTTAGTTTGCCTGTTACTGGGAAGATAACCAGGTCAACAAATGCCTCAAGAAGTCCGCTGTGTCGGCCAAAAGGTTCAAATATCGCAGCTCTGCTTTAAACAGACACAACGCAATTACGTCTAAAACAGCATTCCGGACGAAAGAAGAAGAAGAAGAAGAAGAAGAAGAAGAAGAAGAAGTTAGCCTGTTATAGAGAATGTGTTGACCATTAGCATCATCATTATCAAGTGCCATGCTGCAGGTGATCATATTCCTCAACAAACATCTGAAATTTGTGTTCTTGATTTTTTTTGGGGTTGCTTGCTTGTTTTGTACTTATGCATAGTCCATGCACAAGCTACTCCTACTTATAGTGCATTGGACTAATTTTTGCATGTGGATTAACTTTCCCTACATCAGTGTCCTTTACCATCAAGGGAACCCACTCTGACTTCTGAGGTATATGTTCTTGATGAGTTTAATCATTAACATGGCTGTCATAGATAATGAAACTTAAAAAGTGAAACCTTTTGGGAGAATTAGTGCCGAAACAAGGATACTGGTAACAGTTGTTTATTGTAGACGCAGTTATTATGTTAATCCATAATTTCCATTTGATGGTGTTGCAGCGGTACTACTATTACATACACCATGGGATTGACACCGAGCATGTGGCACCGATGGAGGATGCCTGGCTGCAGAATGTACTGAAGCTGATTTCTAGCAAGCTGAAGGTAATAGATACATCCCTCTCTTTGAGCACATATTAGAGATATTAGTCATTAGCCTTCATTTCAGTGTCGAAATAAAACGTACTGGCATAGTGGCTAGACGCTAGCCTGCTGGGCCTGTAGTCATGGGTTTGAATCCACATAAGGCAGATAAAAAAATGGACCTGGGCTCCCAGGTTGACCCAACCTAAAATGGATAACAGGAAATGTCTTGGGAAGTAGAGGTGACCGGCTGATACTGACCACATTACATACATGGTGTACAAATTGCACACAGGACCTCTGTTTTTTTGCCTTAATCCAAGAATACTATAGTCTGTTTACTTTTGTCTGCCCTAATATAAAATTTCATATCTCAGTAACCAACTGATGGAAAATGATAAGATTTAGCATATAACTTATATAACTTTATCATTATGTCCACCCAACAAAAAAATGTTTCTTCTGGAGATTGTACAGCAGATTTCAAAGTTTTTTATATGCAGTATATAATTTACGGGACAGAGATGAAGTCCATGTTATTAAATGTATTACGTCTTCTCACGGAAACACTTGCGCTGAATAGTTAGTTTTCTCGTGGGACATAGGATTGACCTTATGACAAGTGCCTCACGTAGAGCCTTGTGTCGTCATCCAAACTGGCTGAAAATTACTGTAAAGCAAGTTTGTTAGCTAGAAATCACTAGTTTTTCACCAAAACATCGAAGAAATGTCACCACTTTCCATGATTTAAGTTGCATTTGGACCTATCAAAGACATATTCTTTGGGTGGGGGTAAATATAAGACGACAGGGACATTTTCATAATGGTGCAACAGACAGTTTTCAAAATAATTGATCGTGAATGAAGGCATTCATTTCTGGATAGACTATAGGTCTCCGATCTCACTACCAAGAGATTAAGGGGGCATGTGTTTTCATAAAATACCAATGGTTCTTGGAACAATTCCCAGTCCACGCTTAGATGGAATCCTGACCTTCTGAGCTGAGGTGAACATGAAAAGCTCTCAGCCACAACTGTCTCCATCATAGGATCATCTGTCATGTGATTTTCTTAAAGCACACGCATGTTTCATGTGCCGGTGACTCTCAACATTATTTAGCAGCGAATAGGAGGAAAAGTTAGCAGCATTCAACAGTTCCGAGAGATTTCCCCACATTTCCAAGCCCCGTTCTCTTGTTAAAATATCCCTTTTTTATATTTGATTGCTTTATAATGAATACAAATGTGAGAATACCCCTTGTATATAACATGTTTTACCAAACATCCACCCACTAATTAGATGTTATATTCAACTAAATAGTTAAACACCTTGGCTCATGCTTGGCAGATTAGTTGTAACCTTGTTTGTTACATGATTGTTATGCATCTGTATGAAATGTGTTTATATCCCTTGATGTCAGTTTGTTTGACACATGTCAGTATCAGTTGTCATTATAACCCATGTTTATATTTGACACATGTCAGTAACAACTGTGTTTATACATCTTGATGTCAGTTTGATGTGTGTCAGTAACATCTGTGTTCATATGTCATGATGTCAGTTTGACATGTGTCAGTATCAACTGTGTTCATACACCATGATGTCAGTTTGACATGTGTCAGTAACAACTGTGTTCATACACCATGATGTATGCTTGAGATGTCTCAGTAACTGTGTTCATACACCATGATGTCAGTTTGACGTGTGTCAGTAACAACTGTGTTCATATGCCATGATGTCAGTTTGACATGTGTCAGTAACAACTGTGTTCATACATCATGATGTCAGTTTGACATGTGTCAGTAACAAGTGTGTTCATACACCATGATGTCAGTTTGACATGTTTCAGCAACAACTGTGTTCATACACCTTGTTGTCAGTTTGACATGTGTCAGCAACAACTGTGTTCATACACCATGATGTCAGTTTGACATGTTTCATTAACAACTGTGTTCATATGCCATGATGTCAGTTTGACATGTGTCAGTAACAACTGTGTTCATACACCATGATGTCAGTTTGACATGTGTCAGTAACAACTGTGTTCATACGCCATGATGTCAGTTTGACATGTGTCAGTAACAACTGTGTTCATACACCGTGATGTTAATTTGACTAGCTGTAATGTATGCACAAGTATAAATACAGGTTCTGAAATATTCTGTCAAATGAAGTCACTAATGCTGTTATTTCCTGTTCTTTCCTTAGGAGGGTCACCAGGACACCATTGACAATTTATCTGATGAAATGAGGGATGATTATCTGCTCAGTGTTAAAAGGCCATTGGTATGGATTGCTGCTAGCATTATATTGTAGTAAAATATAACGTTTATTGTCATTTCCGTGACAGGTCTTTCTTGTGTATGAATGCAAATGTTGGACTTAATTATAGTGTAGTAAAATATAACGTTTATTGTAATTTCAATGTCATGTCCTTCTTGTGTATGAATGCAAGTGTTGGACACTAAGTAATGAAATCGTGAAGAAACTGGAGGCAGCTGAGATGTGGTTTTTGAGAAGTAGAACAATGAGATATCCTGGACACAGAAGAATTTTTGAGAAAATAATGGACAGAGAAGAATACTGAGAATATAATGGACAGAGAAGAATGAGGAGAGTATATTGGACAGAGAAGAATGTTGAGAATATAATGGACAGAGAAGAATGTTGAGAATATAATAGCAAGAGAAGAATACAGGTGCTGATGTGTTTTCACATCATCAGGTGTTATCATTCGTCAAAGCCAAGCCATAAGTAAAACACAAATGAAATGTATGGGACACATCAACAGAAGAGGTGGCATAGAGAAATGAGCCTTATGTAGAAAATACTAATCAAGAGAGGAGAAAGAAGACAGACAAAGATTATGTGAGCAACTTGAACAGCTGGGCAAAAATAATAGTATAAGCAACAGATGATGGAGGAGTCATAGTCACCAGCATATGTTTGAGACCAGGCACTTGAAGAAGAATAGTTATCTTGTTATCTGTTGGGGTATCATCCTTGCACTCCGGACAAGTCCTTAGGTGCTCAGATCCTATTCCCAACATTTACATCAGCGTCCAATGACTGATAGTGCCAGTTCTGTGTTGGTTGATGAGACCCCTCTCTCTCCTGGTATACTGCTCATGCCTGGCTATGCCAAATTTTACTTTCGAATCTCTCATTCTGGGCAACGATGTGGATTCACTGGCGTCAAAGTCCTTCGCTCTCAAACTAAGGGCATTAATAACATAGGCATGATCCATGGGTTGGTCATCTGCAGGGGATGCAGTGCCAGCAATTATCAGCTCTTTCATTTCTCTCATGTCCTGGAAAAATAGCAATTACCAACGGTTATATAAGAGTGCTGCAAAATGTATTCCGTTCTTGTTCTAAGTGTAATTTCTGTCACACATGTGTGCCTATACAGCAACTTAACCTAGTGTATGTACACATTATGTTGCATTTATACTACTATTAATAATATATTCCCACACTCTCTAAGAAACAGATTTCATGCCTAAACGTACAATTAAAGTAAGTGATGTTATTTTATAGCAAGTGCAGAAATTCAAATATCTAGGCACATAGATAATATCATATGGAAGATGCATTATAAAGATAAAGATAAAGAACAGAATAAGACGAGCATAAACTGCATTCTGTCAAATGAAGAAGATGTTAATCAATAAGTCTTTGTCCTTGGAAACTACCAAGGATGTCATAGGAGGCAACCAAGGTGGGTTGGCATGAGGCTAGCTTCAGCATCCCTTAGACAACTTACAAGGGGCTTCTCATAAGTCTTTATCCTGACCATGAAGGAGTAGGCGGAGAAAATTTAAATTTGGCACATATATAGCTCATTCAATTTTTAATGGACATATGAATTATGAATTTCCCACCTCAACTGGTTTTCCCGATATGGTGCATGGCACAACACACCCTATTGACCAGATCTGCACATCCAACGGTTTGTCAGAACAATGGAGAAATCAGACGCCAGGACTGTGATAAAATTCTTGATGTTACAGGGTAAAACACCTACAGAAATACACAGGGAGATGGGGCCAGTGTTTGAGGAAGTCTGTCCTTCGTATGCTTCTGTAAAAAATTGGTGTTTGCAGTTTAAGTGTGGCCGTTCCCAAGTTGCAGATCTGCGAAGACCAGGACGACCGTCCTCAGAGTGGAATGATGCAAATGCTGCAAAAGTGAAGAAAATCATAGACCAGGATAGGAAAATGACAATTGCAGAGATATCGGATTCAGCAAAACTGAGTAAGAGTACAGTTTTTAGAATTTTACACAACAGACTGAACATGAGAAAAGTGTGTGCCCCGTCGCCTGCTGACATGTGAACAGAAACAAACACGGGTTGATTGCTGTGGCCAGTTGCTCAACATGTGGCGGTCAAAAAACATGTAAAAGACCATGGGGACAGTAGATGAGACTTAGATTCACCAAATCGTAAAAAACAGCTGAAAGGAAATCAGTCTTGACAGTGACGAAGATGTCATACTGGCTTGTGATAACTGGTTTAGTTCGAAAAATAGGTTGTTTTATTCTGAAGGTCTTTTCAAGGTCACACAGAGATGGCAGAAATTCATAAATTCAGGTGGTGGCTACATTGAGAAGGAATAAGCACTGTGCCAAATTTCAATTTTATCCGCCTACTCCTTCATGGTCAGGCTAAAGACATGAGAAGCCCCTTGTATCTGCAAAATCCAAGCGATCATGAACAAGATGCTTGGTAAACAAGAGATGATAGGGAGCAGCTGAAGAATAATAATGAAAGCACATTGACATTATAAATAAAGATTACATGCTTGCTTTCAGTCTGTGTTAACAATAATCTTGATCTGCCACAGTTGACTTTGTGCTGAAAGATCCTCGCCAAATGGTTGATGACAAGAAAGAGCAGCTGCCACTACACAGAGAAGAAATGGCGGTTGTACCAAAACCTTGGGCCAGATCATACCTGATCTCAAAGGATTATATTTCCAGACATCTTCATAACACCAATCCATGCATGATGCAAGTGTTAGAGCTGTGGTACATCAGTTTTGGGTAATATATACAGCCGTGTTGCAAATGTACTCGTGTATAAATATACCATCATCTTCTTCAAGTAGATCACTAGAAAGATGGCATTGAAGTCATCTGATGTTGTCACTCTAATGTCCCCTGTACTCAATAGTTAGTTAGTTAGTTAGTTAGTCGACAGATCATCCTCGTTGCACATTGAACCATTCAGTCCATAAGTGCTCGGATCCCCTCCTCAGCAAATCCCGCAGCGTGTAGCGGCTAACGACGCCAGTTCTGTGTTGGTTTATCAATCTTCTTTGGCTTCCTGCGTAGTGTTCTTGTTTGGCCACCCCTCTTTTAATTTGCTGCTCCCGCAGTCTGGCCATTGTTGTAGATTCACAGTCATCACTTGGTTCTCACAAAAGTCTCACTTCTCGTAGAGCATTCAGAATGTCAGCCTGGTCCATGGCGCGTCCGCCCTCCACAGTAGCCTCACCTGCGAGCTTGTCAGCCCGCTCATTTCCTTGTACTCCCGCATGACCTGGCACGAAGATGAAACTAATCTTTGCCAGCCGAGACCGCTTCAGAGGCAGCAACCATTCTCTTCGGATCGACCCCTCCTCTATCCTCTTGATCATGTTCATTGAGTCGCTAAGGAAACAAGCCCTAGTGAATGTCTGTGTCTCGAGCCATGTTATTGCTTTACTTACTGCCATGACTTCCATGGTCAGGCTACTTGTGGTTTCAGTGAAAGCACCAGAGTCCTCCTTCACAATTCTCCCTCCGGCCCGAGCTGTAAAGGCCCATGAGCTTCCATGTCGGACGACCGACCCATCTGTGTAGATGACCGCGTCACCGTCTAGCGAATTCTCGAAAATCAACGCTTGTACTTCAGCCTCCACAGCAGCCGGATTTTCTTGTCTGCATTTTCTATCTAGTTGGATGCAAACTGAAAAGGATGTGCAGAAGTCTGTTGGCACTTGCACCCACTCCTCGCCAGGTTCTAAGTCCTCAAGTGAACACACCTGTTGAAGAATGTCTTCGGCTTGACCCATCCACGACCGTCCTCTTTTTAACCTGCTGCCCTTCACCTTCCTAATTTCACTATGCAGTGGATGTTGTGTGTTTGTGTTAATTCTGAGGTAGGCGCGTGCCCTGCAAACTTGTACTCTCTCTTCAATGGTTGGAAAATCAAGAAGGTAGCGCATCGCCCTGCATGCTGTATCTCTTGTACATCCAAGAATAATGCGCATAGCTTCATTCTGTATCCTTTCCATCCTTTCTATCTGCTTATGGCTGAGAGTCAGGATTGCCATTGCATACTCCAAAACAGACATGACCAGCCCCTCGTACAGAAGACATAGATGGCGCTGCTCACAGTTTGCTGCCGCCATCACCCGCATCGCTGCCAAACCCCGCTTGGCCTTTGTTATCACCTGGTCTATGTGCACATTATAAGCAAGGCTTCGATCAAACCGTATCCCCAGGTAATTCATTGCCTGCGTTCTTTCCACCGTCTCTGAACACAGCATTACAGTTGGTGTTGGATTGTTGACAATATGATTATTCAACGAGAACCAAGTCACTGTTGCCTTTGTTGGGTTGACCATTGCCCCAGCTTCATCACACCAAGTACTTATGCGATTGAGTTCGGTTTGTAGTTCCACAGCAACCTCCTCTCTATCCTTACCCTGACGATACACTAAAACATCATCGGCATACGACAATGTCCTGCCAGGTCCAGTGATCTGCTCACTGGTGATTCTCACTGTGTAGGCGTTGAACAGTACCGGAGATAATGGTGATCCCTGTGGTAGGCCAGGATATATTGTTGTTGGTTCCGAAGTCCAACTGCCACATCTAAAACTACTTTCCGTTGGTAGAGGGCTGCAGCGATCCAACTAAGGAGGAATGGACTTACGTTTAGTTCAAGAAGCTGAAACATTAAAAAATCCAGTGGTACTCTGTTGTATGCGTCCTCAAGATCAATCGCTGCAGCAACGGTTTCAGTGCCTGAGTGGAAACCTTCATAGACATCATGGGCAAAGACTGCTGCATTGGTCCAGGTTTCTCTTTTTGGACGGTACCCACCCAGGGTAGGTGGGAAAACACCTTGCCTCTCTAGTTGGCTTGATATTTTCCTGGCAATTACCTTCTCCAGCAGCTTGCCTATTGTATTCTGCATGGTTATAATTCGATATCCCTGAATTTTTTTGTGGTCTTTGTCAGGCTTCGGCAAGGGAATCAGATAGCAGTGTAACCATTCCTCCTTGATGCTAGCACTCCCTATACTGTTGTTGTACATGTCTGCTAGTTTCTCTAGCTCATTGTCGGTACACCTATTTATGTCGTCGTATCTTATGCCATCAGGACCTGGAGCACTGTTTTTTGATCGTCGAAGCACAGCCTTGATTTCTTTCACTGTCACTGTGTCTTCATCCGAAGTGTTCTGGGCCTTGCATCTGTCTGAGGTGACCTCCTTGGCCAGATTTCGGCCTCCCATGTCTGTCTGGTTGCTCTGCTCAAGGTAGCGTTCAAAGAGGGCTTTGCCCTTGTCCTCGTCAGTCCTCTGCCAGGTGAGGTCAGCACCTTGGAAGTCAGAAATGCTCTTATTCTTGACTACACCACTCATGCTTTTATGTAGTCGCCAGAACAATTTCAGTGACTTGTCTGTGCTTACTCTTTGACACACCTCTGCCCATTTTTCGCTTTTAACCACCTTGACCAGTTTTTTGAAATAGCTTACTTTTGTGTGCATCTCTCTTTCTAAGTGCAAGCAGGGACTAGGATGACCAGCTCTGTTCTTCTTGGCATTTTGCCATCTCCTTACAGCACTACGCTTATCCACTCAAGCCTTCTCCACCTCGAAACTCCACCACGGTGGCTGCTCCCAGCTTTTTTTCCTGCCCTGAAACGTTCTGCGCTTGTCACGTCTTATTTTACTCACCACATCTTGCCCTGTACTGTCATACTGGAACGTCTTTACCTTTAGCTTGTGCTGCCTGGTTCTGCCTTTCTCCACCAATATGCTGCACCGGGTGGTGGTCGCTGCCATGGTGTCCTAGGACACCCCATCTACACACTGTAGTGAGTGAAGGTGAAACTAGCGCCAGATCAATAGCACTGTCCTCATCGCCTGGACGGCTTGCTGTCCTGGTGACACAGCCACTGTTAATACAAACCAGGTCGATGGTTTCCAGTGCAGTCTCGAGCTCCTCCCCTTGTGTATTGGAGGAAGTGTTTCCCCATGATCTGCCTTTAGCGGTGAAGTCACCACAGAAAATAACATTTCTCTCGTGGCCTAATATGCCACTTAAGCACTGCCACTTCTGGGCGTCCATACTCGCATTGCGGGCATAAACATTAACCAACACGAATGGTATACTGGAATGAACTCTCAACGCCTGTATTTGTATATCGTCACTGTCCCAACTGGACATGTCTAGCTCTGACGCCACCATGCTGTCGCGAACGAGAATCGCCGTTCCCAGATGTCGTCTGTTGTAGAAACATTTGAAGCCGGCAATTCGGAGTAGCTGATCGCCCAGTCTCGTCTCCTGGAGTGCTACAATGTCGTTCCTGTAAACTAGGGTTTCTAAAATAGAGCCCCTGTACTCAATAGTTCTCTTCAGTTCAACCATCATCTCTCATTGAGGTACAGATCCTTTGTAGGTGCTGTGATGAAGGAGTTACGAATGCAATTTGTAATCCCGTATCAGCGTTTGAAACACAGCTGTGGGAGATTGGAAGCAAACCAGCATGCGCTAGCATGCAGTAGTATGAGTTGCGGTCATGCAGAAAGCATGAACTACTGAACGTAATTGCACAAACAGCCAAAAAATACTGAGATTGACTCCAACGTCCTGTAAAGACTATGCGACTAACATTTGTGTGTGTACAGTGTCACTGTCATGAGAGCCTGCCAGAAAGAGTCTCCATCTCCAGTTTCCTTGCCTCATGCATTTTTTGCATGTCCAGGGTGTCTTTAATGTCCGGTGTCCACTTTTGTGTTGGTTGACCCTTGCCTTTCTTCCAGACCCATACCTTCTGTTACTGTTACTGGGACATTTAGCATGGCCAAAGTGCTTCACATTCCAAGGCATATTATTGTCTGTAAGCCAGTTTTTTTCAGTGTTTACACCGTATAGAATGTCAATATTTTTCATAACCTTGATTACATATTTTCTGTAATATTTCAGATCAGAAACCTTGATTTTCCTGTTTAATGATTGCAAAATATTCCATCATTCACACTTCATGTTGCCAAAGGAAAGATACATGCCCTCTGGATATCCAACCTGCAGAAGTGGAGCTGGGTATCAACTGTGAGAATCATCTAAACAAGAAATTGGAAAAGCTGTGAAACATCTGAAGGATGGGAGAGTTGCTGGTCAGGATGGTATCAGAGCAGAAGCTATTGGGGCCAATATGAAAATTTCAACTGAACTACTTCATAAATTATTTAGCAGAGTCCAGGACTCTGAATAAATTCCAACATACTGGAGAGAAGAATATCTGTTGAAGCTTCCAAAGAAAGGGGATGTGCAGAAATGGGAAATTTATAGAGGAATAATGTTATTGTTAGTTCTAGGAAAAATATTAACAGGATCATTCCGGAGATTAAGTGATGCCATTGACCGACAGTTAAGGAATGATCAAGCAGACTTCCAACCAGATAGCTACATAATAATAGAGCAAAGCATTTACCTAAAGTGATACTTTATATTGGATTTGTGGTCTATGAAAAGGCATTTCTTCTTCTGCGTTCATCCAGAATTTTTTTTCCCGGACGTGATTGCGTTGTGCCTGTTTACAGCAGAGCTGCGTTCTTGCGCCGTTAGGCCGACACATCTGACTTCTGTGGGCATTTGTTGACCGGGTTAACCTTCCCGGTGAAAAGGCATTTGAAAGCATTGATATAGAATCAATTCAGAAATTGTGAGATCTCACAGAAGATCATTAACGTAATAAAAGCAACATGTGAGGACATGAAATATTGAGTTCACCATGATGGACAACTAACAAATATATTTAAAATAAGAAGAGGAGTGACACAAGGATGTCATTTGTCACCGTTATTGTTTTCACTGACTATAGACTGGGTTATGAAGACAACAACTACCACCAAAATAGAATTCCGCTAACTCCTAAAGAGCAACTTGATGATCTAGACTTCAATGACAACATCGCCCTTCTGTACCACAGATGAAATCAGCTGCAAGATAGATTAAATATACACGATAGAAGGTCACAACAATTAGGTATCAATATTCATGTGGGGAAGACATAGCTAATGAGGATTAAATAAGGAAATGATAACCCGATCTCCTTTGGGGAAACCTCTTATTTAAGTGTTGCAATCATAAACATATTTAGGTGGCAGTGTAGGACAAATGAGAAAGCAAACTGCTAAAGGAGCTTTTGTAGCATTAGGACCTTTGTTGTGTGTTTAAAAATTTAGATACATATCCTTTACAGGACATGTCACAGTCAACCCAACATTTTATGACTGTGATTTCTTGGCAAATTTCAGTAGTTGCCATTGCTTTCTGAACTCATACCATTTTATAAATACCAATGCTAGGCTGTCTGCTGCAAATTGCCCGCATCAGTGTTTCGAGTGCGGTTTGCGGGATTTTTGTGTGTGCATGTGCTCGCTTGCTGTGAACCAAAGCGTAGTCCATACACACTACTTCCAGTAGCACTGGACTGAATTTTGCATGTGGATTAGCTTTCCCTTTTACCAGTGTCTCTTGCCAACAGGCGACCCTACTCCGACTTCAGAGGTACTTGTAATTTATGTCCCGAAGTCAAGGATGAGAGGTCAACATTTTATTCCAACTGTGCAGTGTAGGGGTTGAACCCCTTACCTTGGCATCAACACACCGGATGTTTAAGGACATGCATTTTTGTCCATTCAGCCATGCTGACCCCGCACTGTGTCCATAACCCCTTCGCCACAGAGCCGACAATTTGTGGTAGTCGGAATAAATTAAATCTAGTACCAGAGTTAGAATCTTCAACTCCATGGTCAAATCGGTGCTGTTGTATGGATCAGAGATGTAGAGAATGCTCAACTCCATCGTCAAATCGGTGCTGTTGTATGGATCAGAGATGTAGAGAATGCTCAACTCCATCGTCAAATCGGTGCTGTTGTATGGATCAGAGATGTGGAGAATGGTCAACTCCATCGTCAAATTAGTGCTGTTGCATGGATCAGAGATGTAGAGAATGGTCAACTCCATGGTCAGATCAATGCTGTTGCATGGATCAGAGATGTGGAGAATGGTCAAATCCATCGTCAAATCAGTGCTGTTGTATGGATCAGAGATGTGGAGAATGGTCAACTCCATGGTCAGATCAATGCTGTTGCATGGATCAGAGATGTGGAGAATGGTCAACTCCATCATCAAATCAGTGCTGTTGCATGGATCAGAGATGTGGAGAATGGTCAACTCCATGGTCAGATCAATGCTGTTGTATGGATCAGAGATGTGGAGAATGGTCAACTCCATCGTCAAATCAGTGCTGTTGCATGGACCAGAGATGTGGAGAATGGTCAACTCCATGGTCAGATCAATGCTGTTGCATGGATCAGAGATGTGGAGAATGGTCAACTCCTTGGTCAAATCAGTGCTGTTGTATGGATCAGAGATGTGGAGAATGGTCAACTCCATGGTCAAATCAGTGCTGTTTTATGGATCAGAGATGTGGAGAATGGTCAAATCCATGGTCTAATCAGTGCTGGAACCCACAGGGCACCAGAACAATAGAGAGACCTTAAACACACAGAGAAGAGAGAGACAGATGAATGACATGGGGAGGACATGAAGGATCTGCAAGGGAATAACAACAGATAGGAGGGTTCGGCATGTGTTGATTGAGGGCCAATACTCCACTGGGGAATAAAAGACAGAAGATGAGGAAGCAGAAGGTTTGCCAGAACAGTGGTTTATTGGCCTACTTTTTTGTGATTGCCAAAAGTCGCTGGATGTTTACAATTTGTAGAAAGTTTTTTGCCATTATCCGAGAGGCTAGGTATTTGTTGATTTCAAAATCCTGCAAGAAATCATGTGTGTGTGTGTGTGTGCTATCATTACCAACCAATGGACTTTGTAGAAGATCCCAGCCCTATTCTGGTATCAGATCATGTGACTTGAGAGGACAGTTTGGAAATCAAAACATTTAGCCTTGTCTCCCACATAACCTAACTCAAATATACTGGAATGTAGGGTGTATTTTTAATGACTGTGGGGTTTTTGAAAATATTGCTGTTCCAAGTTTTGTATTCACCCTCTGTGAACTCGTGCAACATAAAAGGTCAATACAAAACTTGGAACGACAATATTTTCAAAAACCCCACAGTTATTTAAAATACACTCTGTATTAAATTAATAATAGCAAAATCACGGCTAACAGAATTAAGTACAACACAAGAGATTTATGCAAGCCTTTTGTCTTTATGTATTCAACAGAAAGTTGCGTTTCATAGACACTGACGAGTTTCGTTGAAGGAGGAGTCCATGGAATTGTCCACATTCCAGAGCTTTTGTATGCGACACATTGACGCTGCTAAAGATAAGCTGCTGAAGAAGTGAGTTGATATCATTGGATCAAGTGAATAATGTAACCAGATTTGATTCTTAATGATCTTTCTGATGCCTCCTGTGATTCCATCAAAATAAAACATGGTTTCTTCCTTTATCACAGTTGTTTCATCCTTTATTACAGATGGTTTCATCCTTATTACAGATGTTTTCATCTTTTATTACAGATGTTTTCATACTTTATTATAGATGGTTTCTTCCTTTATTACAGATGGTTTCTTCCTTTATTACAGATGGTTTCTTCCTTTATTACAGACGTTTTCATACTTTGTTACAGATGTTTTGATACTTTATTATAGATGTTTTGATACTTTATTACAGATGGTTTCATTCTTTATCACAGATGGTTTTTTCCTTTATTATAGATGGTTTTTTTCCTTTATTAGAGATGGTTTCTTCCTTTATTACAGATGTTTTCATCCTTTATTACAGATGTTTTCATCCTTTATTACAAATGGGTTTATCGTTTATTGCAGATGGTTTCCAGAGGTTCAGACAATCTTTTATCAAGGAAACAAAAAGAAACAGGTTCCCAGCAGTCAAGAGCCGGACAAACTAGAATCATTCTTCAACTGTGCTGCAACTTTAATGACACAGAATCTGCAAACTTTGACATTAGATTCCATTCGTGATTACACCAATTTGTTGGTTCAGCCTCCCGTGAGTATTCTTCATCTGAAATTACATTAATTCAGGGTTAGGCAAATATAAACTATAGAAAACCCAGTTAGTTAGTTAGTCAACAGATCATCCTCATTGCACATAAAACCATTGGCTCAGATCCCCTCCTCAGTAAATCCCGCAGCGTGTAGCGGCTCACGACACCAGTTCTGTGTTGGTTTATTAATCTTCTTTGGCTTTCTACATAGTGTTCTTGTTTGGCCACATCTCTTTTAACTTTCTGTTCTCACAGTCTTCTTCTTCTGCGTTCATCCGGATTTTTTTTTCGGATGTGACTGCGTTGTGCTTGTTTACAGCAGAGCTGCGTTCTTGCGCCGTTAGGCCGACACATCCGACTTCTGCGGGCATTTGTTGACCAGGTTAACCTTCCCGGGGTTCTCACAGTCTGACCATGGTTGTAGATTCACAGTCATCACTTGGTTCTCTCAAATGACTTACTTCTCGTAGATCATTGAGTATATCAGTCTGGTTCATGGCTCATTTGCCCTCCACAGTAGCCTTACCTGCGAGCCTGTCAGCCTGCTCATTTCCGTGTACACCTGCATGCCCTGGCACGAAAATGAAACTAATATTTACCAGCCGTGACCGCTTCAGAGACAACAGCATCTGGCTTTGGACCCACCCCATCTCTATCTTCCTGAGCATACTCATTGAGTCACTAAGGAAACATAACAGAGTGAAAGGCTATGTCTTGAGCCATGTTATTGCTTTACTTACTGCCATGACTTCCATAGTTTTGTGTGGAGGGGGTACCATAATGGAAACATCCAGACTCAGTGTAGGCTAACTATTGCAGTAGTTCCAGGGTCAAGAGATCTGCATGGCAATACCCATCTCCTCACCAATGTGATTTAAATATTCTGTTGTGGGTGGGTTTTCTCATTTTAGGCATTTAGGCCGGACAGCAGTCTTTTAGGCTTACATTTTGTGACTGTCAGGTTTTTTTTAGTGGGCACAACTCACACACGGACCTCCTAGATTGTTGCCCTTATCTGAAAGAGACTAGATTTCCCATCCACTATCCATAGATCAGGAGTAAGGAGAGAGGTGGAGGGATGTATATCTTTAAGTTTGTGGTAAAGATGTTCCTCCAGCTGGATAAGATCACTGTACTCTGATAGTCAGAGGCAGATACTCTATTCAAAACCATGCTGCCCCTAGTTAAGGGTTGGTAGAGACTAGTTCCTTGGTTGACAGAATGATGCTGAACCTGTTTTGTGCAAACTCTATTTTTATGATCCCTTGTACACTGGCATTTCATGCTAGTGGAAAGTTGGTTTCTGGGGACAATGCAAAGGATGCCATGGATAGACAGCAAAACCAATGAGACAGACCTTCACGTGAAAACCGTAATTTGATAAGAGAAATGCAGTATAGACAATCCAGATTTTGTTGGCATGTTATGAGGAGGGATACGAGGGGAAAGTCAATAAGAAAGTCACAAATGGCTGTAGAAAAATAACTAAATGTGATAACAACTTGAAACCAGTTTATTTTTATACATACATTGTCCCTTTATTTCTCAACATAATTTCCACGCACTTATCCCATCATTTTATCAGTCCTCCCAAACTGGCTGCATAGAACTGCGTGCTCTGTTTTCTAAACCAGGTTTTCACTTCACATTCAACTTCAGCGTCTTAAATTTCAATCGATCATGCATTATGCTGTATGCTGAACCATGCAAGCACCCTATTGCAGATGCTACAGAGTCAATCGTTACTCGCCTGTCACCTCTAATCATCTCCTCCACCCGCTGCACGGATGCTTCTGTTGCAATCTCAACAGGACGACCAGATCGGATTTCATCAACAATTTTAGAGCGTCCTTGAGAAAATTTTTCTACCCAGCTATGCACCGCTTTACGGGACAAACATTTGTCAGCATAAACAGGAAGCATTTCCTTATGAATGTCCTTTGCAGGCAGTCCTTTTGCCCACAAAAAACGCACAACAGCACGTTGCTCTTTGGTTGTACACTCCGTAAGTACAGTCGCCATTTTGTTTATGCGCTGCGCATGCGCATGAGACACCTAGCCACCTGACGAACGGGAATATAAAGTTTGTTGCTGTCACCTAATGACACCTGTAGAAAACACCAACTACATTTACCTGCCATCCCACAGAACTGTGACTTACTTATTGATTCGCCCTCGTAAACTTGAAGTTCTTCTTCTTCTTCTTCTTCTTTCGTTCGCTTGAAATATGTCTATATCTGCAATGTCGTCTCTTGCATGAATTGAACTGTTTTTTTCAGTTCGCACAGTGGTCCATAGAGTTTATCTTCCACTGTCGTCTCTCTAGGCCAGAAGGTTTGCCTAGATATGTTATATTTTGGGCAGTCTTGGAGTATGTGCTCTGCTGTCTGCGACGCCAATCCACATGTGCACATGGCTGTTTCACCAATCTTGAATTTTGTATACATGTGGTTGCGTAATCTATTGTGTCCTGTTCTGAGGCGCAGAATAATGACTTGTTCTGGTCTGTTCATAACGTGGTAGTCATCTTGAGCAGGTTTTGGTGGCTTTCTGACTGATTTGATCATTCTTTTCTTTTGGTGGTATGTAACGGGCACATCAGGCTGTTCTTCTTTGGCTCCTTCCTTAGCCAATTGATCAGCTCTGTCGTTTCCGGGTACTCCACAGTGGGATGGTATCCATTGTATGGTGACTTTATGCTGACTGCTAAGTTCAGAAAGTAGTGTCCTTAGTACTGACAATTTCCCAGAGAGGAGCGCCTCGAGTACTGATTTTGCATCTGTTAGTAGCACCACAGGTTGTGTACCATTGCTGTTATTTAGTAATTTCTCTGTTGCTATCTTGATTGCCTCAATTTCGGCATCATAGTTATGGCAGTACTTTCCTGTCGGTACTCTGGCTGTGTCCCTAGTATTATTTGGGTATTCTATGTACACTCCCGCTCCTCCATTTCGAACAGCATTTTGTGCTGACCCATCTGTGTAGACTCGGATCCAGAGATCCTGTGGGTATTCTTCATCAAGGAAGCTGAGAGTGGCTGTTCTGCGCTACACACTGTTCTGTTCTTCCTTGTCAAATATTCCTCTCACTTTTGTCTGGATTTGTAACGATAGTCTATGCTCATCTTTTCATGGAGTTCGCTCTGGAATAGTTGTTAGGGGGATACCAACTGTGGGCAGATCAGTGGTTTCTCTGCAGAGTCGTTTGGCCTGGTGGATAAAACTACTTCTTTTCAACCGCCCCATAGCTAGGTTTTCAAATCTGTTCTTCATAGGGTGGCCTGGCAAGCTGAGGAACTTTTCTGCTTGTATTAGCGTTTTCGTATCTCTGCGCTCACTCAGTGCCCGTGTCCTCCCCATCTTCTCCATTTCCACTATAGGGGTTGATCTCATCCCTCCTGTGGTGACTCTAAGTGCTTGATTTTGCACCTTGTCCAGCTCTTGTAGTGTGGTTTTTGATGCTGAACACCACGCAGTTGACCCATATTCCAGGTGTGGTCGTATGCTCTGTTGGTAAACTTTGCTAAGTATTTTCGTACTGGCTCCCCATGTGGTTCCACTTAGCTTTCTCAGGATGGCTATTTTCCTTCTGGCTTTTGCTACTGCTTTGTTGATGTGCTTTCTCCATGTCAGCTTGCCATCAAATGTTACTCCAAGGTATGTTGGTTCTTTATCTTCTCTTAGGGGAGTTCCATTTATCTGGATGATCCCTGCCTTTTGTTTTGGAGAGAGGGTAAATAGGGTGGTGCTGCACTTGTCAGTGTTTATGCTGACACACCATCTATTTGCCCATGCAGCAAATGTATCTACAGCTCTTTGTAGCAATCTGGTGGCCACTGATGCATATTCATTTGTGCTCCATAGAACCAGGTCATCGGCGTACATTGCCGCTTTAATTCCATGCGGTAGGTGAGCAACAAGATCATTGATGAAGATTAGAAAAAGTGTGGGGGACAAGACTCCGCCCTGGGGGACACCGTGACGCAGTAGTACTTTCTTG
Organism: Cepaea nemoralis; assembly: GCA_014155875.1. Classification (NCBI taxonomy): domain Eukaryota; kingdom Metazoa; phylum Mollusca; class Gastropoda; order Stylommatophora; family Helicidae; genus Cepaea; species Cepaea nemoralis. Next base: position 213,320 of record JACEFZ010025472.1, read on the forward strand.
CTCTTGAGTCCGTCTATCTGTACTCGGGCTCTTCTGTTGTGCAAGTATGCTTTCACCCATTTGTACATTCTTCCATTGACTTTGCAGTTTCTCAGTTTCTTCATCAGACCTTCTTTCCAGACTTTGTCAAAGGCTTTCTTCAGATCTATCCATGCCGCAAGCACCAGCTTCTTCTCTTGGAATGCATCCTCAATTTCTTGAGAGAGGTAGGTTGTCTGATCTTCCGTAGAGTAGCACTGCCTAAAGCCAGCCTGCTGTGGCACAAGGATGTTTTTACTTTCAATGTACCACTGCAGTCTGTGATTGATGATGCGCTCCAGTGTTTTGCAGAGACAGCTGGTGAGGCTAATTGGTCTGTAGCTAGAGGCAATGGAACCATCTTTCCCTGATTTTAGGAGGGGTATCATGATTGCTTCTCTCCAGGCTTGTGGAACACTGCCTAAGGTCCAGCTGTTATTGAAGATCTGCAACAGCTTTGTTTTGGCCTCTGTTCCTAGGTTCCTGATCATTTCATTGGAGATACCATCAGCTCCTGGTGACTTTCTCATTTTCAGTTTTGATATGGCTAGCTCCAGTTCGCTGATTGTGATGGGTGCCTCCAGAACCTCATGTACTATTTCCTTCTGTCCTGTATGTTGTCGTTTCTCTCGAATCTCTTGTTGTTTCTCTGGACTAATTTTGATATTGCTATCTTGTGCGAATGAGTCCGCAAAATGGTCAGCTGCTTGCTTTCTTGTTAAGATTTTTCCATCTTTATGTAGCGCAATTGTTGAGTTTCTCCCTGTGCCCTCGTCATTAAGCTGTTTTATTAGCTTCCACAATTTCCTTGTGTCTCTTTCAAAGTTCAGAGACTCCGTTTTCTCCTGCCAGCTTTTCTGTCTAGCCTGCAGCTTGGCCCTTTGAAATTTGGCTTTTGCATGCTGGAATTCATTGTGGTGCTCTTGGCTGGGTGTGGCCTCTGCTTGCTTTCTACACACTTCAACATCATTATGCAACTGTTCCAGTTCACTACTCCAGTAGGGTTTATATTGTTTACGGGCTCCTCTTGGTACTGTTTCTCGCGCTGCCTGTAGTATGCATTTCCCAAACTCTTCAACTACTTTATTTATGTCTTTCTCAGTGTTCAGGTTTCTAACCAATATGCTGGTGCGATGCTTGTAGATTGCCCAGTCTGCTTTCTTGTAGTTCCACCTCGAGAGGGTGCTGCTTTCACTTACAAGCTCATTTTCTATGGTTAGAAAGACTGGCCGATGGTCACTGCCACCAAGTTGTTTCCCAACAATTCGTGTAATGTTCCACTCCAGGTCTGGTGAATGAAAAGCCAGGTCAGGTGTAGTTGTAGAGTGCCATGATCTCGAGTAGAAAGTATGTGGGTCGGACGGCTTGTTAATCAACATGAATCTATTCCCCCGGGAAGGTTAACCCGGTCAACAAATGCCCGCAGAAGTCGGATGTGTCGGCCTAACGGCGCAAGAAGGCAGCTCTGCTGTAAACAGGCACAACGCAATCACATCTGAAAAAAAAACTCCGGATGAACGAAGAAGAAGAAGAAGAAGAATCTATTCTCATCCTGCCAGTCTTCCAGTCTCTCTCCTCTCTGGTCCATGTGATCATAGCCCCAGCTCTGCGAGTGGCTGTTGAAATCGCCACACACAATCATTTTTTCTTTTAGTGGTAGTGTGTCCAGTGCCTGTGGGCGGTCACTTGGACAGTAGTAATTGATCAGATGTAGATCTGTATTACCTGTCTTAAGTGTAAGTGTCTGATACTCAGCCCCTTCCATGTAGACTTTGATTTGGGAAGCCATGATGTTATTTCTTACAAGGGTCAGTATCCCACCTTTTCGCCTGTCCTTTCGGTCAGATCGGTAACACTGGTAGCCTCTGATTTTGAAGGCTATATTTTCATTGAGGTGAGTTTCTTGCAAGCAACATATGCTTACTTTTTCTTGGTCCAAGATTTTTTCTAATTCTATTTTTTTGTTGCTGACTCCCTCTGCATTCCAGTGCATTATTTTAAGTCTTCGTTTGGTAAGGCCAGTCATCCTATTCTCATGTCCCCTGGCTCCACAGGACATCTGAGAAGGACCTCCAGTAGTTGGGGTTGGACCCTTTCGAGACATAGGGCCCGGCACTGCACCTGCCTGGGGGTCCAAAGCAGGGCGAGCACCATAACGATTAGCAGTAGTCGACATATTTCATTTTGCGTGATTGCGTGGCATCCTGATTTCTGTGGTGCGCCTCTTGGCTGGTTGCCTCCGACTTCAGCACCTTTCTTTGCTAGAGCAGACTGTGGTCTCACTCGAGTGTAGATGTGTACACGCGCACACACCTGTCTGCGCATGCATGTACGTGCATACACATCTAGAGCATACTGGTTATTTTCCGGCGCCAGAGATTCGCCGTCGCCCCTTCTCCTGTTAGTTTAAACATGTCCGCAGCGTGAAGGCCAGGAGTTGGACTTTTGCTGCATAGGTTATGTATTCACGAGCCATTGAGGTATTTAAGCAATGTTGGGCGCTCACCCCAACACCGTGCCTCGGCTACATACAGCAACATTTGGAACCCACTTGAAGTTCAATGAGACTGTGTTGGACAATGAGGCTGTAAGGAGAGAGTGAACCTAACTGGAAAATGAGATGGTTTTTCCAATGTTTTACATTCATGTTTGTGAGATGCACAATATTTGACAGAAAAATAAGAGACTGACAAATTGATAAAGGAAGATGGAAGACTACCGCAGATATGAACATAACCTATGATGAGGACATCAGGTTTATAAGAAGCAACCAAGTGCATCTAGATCACCAGAAAGATAATGCATATTACCAAATCAACCGAAGTGAACAAGAAGTGGTCTTCAGACTCTGCACAGGACATAACTGGCTGACATATCACATCTTCAGTAAATCAATGATAAGAGATACTGATGAATGTAAATGTGGAATTAGTACAGTGATGACTAAACATTTGCTGTAAGAGTATTCAACATATGCGGAACATAGAAAATTGCATTAGCTTACAGCCATTCCATTTGAGGACAAACTCTTTGGAGATGTCAACAACCTCAAGTCGACTGCTGCTTTCTGTAATCAAACCTTGTGCCTTTCGAGGCTGAGGTTAACACTCCAACCTCTCAGACAATTGCTCCGCAATGGAGATCCATTACTGCCAACCTTTACTGCAGAAATGGCGCTGGATTATGATGATGATGAGGATGATGGTTGTTGTGGTGACGATGATGTTTGTTATGACAAGGATGATATGATGATTAGTAGAGGTTATTTCACTCATCAAGATTTTACATTATCTGTGAATACTTTAGAATTCCATTCAGTAAAGAAATGTCTAGTGTTCATATTTATCTGTGTTTTCTGCAGACATCCGTTCGAGCTTATGAACATTCAGGATTTATCTTGCGCCTCATCTTGGATGAGACTGAGATCAAGTTTGAGCCAACGTTTAGTGACTTTCAGGTGGTCCTCGTCAATGTCTTCGATGTCATGATCAAAGCATCCAGGGACATTCCACGCGTGGAAACAAAACTCTATTCAGAATGGGTGAGTGCCAGCTACAAGAGTTTTTGGTATTTTGCATTTAATGGAAGGAACCTTCACGCTGCGCATAAAAAAAAACAGACACCTCATAAGGTGGAGTGGGTTTGCCTGATAGCGAGGGACACTGGTAAAAGGGAAGGCTAATCCACATGCAAAAATCAGTCCAGTGTATTAGAAGTAGCGTATGTATGGACTTTGCATGAGTTCAAAGCAAGTAAATGCAAATAACAACACACATATAAACAGATGATTGTACTGGTTGTTTCCCTCCATGATGGCAATGAAGAGTTTCCCTCCATGATGGCAATGAAGAGTTGTTTCCCTCCATGATGGCAATGAAGAGTTATAATCATGCTTTTCAAGACTGTAATGTCATTGAACTGCACAGAAATTTGCGTAAATTAGAACAAAGTTAGTTGTATATCATTTAAAGGATGTCAAAGTCAACCTCAGCATGTTGTGGCTGTTTGTGATTTCTTGGCAAGTTTATGTTCAGTAGTTTGCCATTGCTTCCTGAGCGACCAACACTTATAGCACTGTATGAAAACCAGCGCAAGATGGTCTGCTTCCAAATTTCTCGCAGCCGTGTTTCGAACATGATCAGGATACATTGCATTTATAACCCCTTCACTACAGCGCAAAATTAGAATATCTGTAAATTGTCAATTTGTGACAGGGTTAGTTTAGTTGATTATAAAAGATCTGTGACTGTGCTATGTACACAAATATACATGTACACAGACACACAACAACATGCACGTGTATAGTAAAAGTAGTTAAGAATCTTGTTATGCCTTAGGCACATTGGCATATGGTGAAAGCAACAGCAAAAAAACAAATCCTGAAGCTGAAACCTACCCGGAGTCAGTGAAATGCTAGGATCATCACATTTCGTAGTAAGTAAAGCAATAACATGGCTCGAGACACAGACATTCACTAGGGCTTGTTTCCTTAGCGACTCAATGAACATGATCAAGAGGATAGAGGAGGGGTCGATCCGAAGAGAATGGTTGCTGCCTCTGGAGTGGTCTCGGCTGGCAAAGATTAGTTTCATCTTCGTGCCAGGTCATGCGGGAGTACAAGGAAATGAGCGGGCTGACAAGCTCGCAGGTGAGGCTACTGTGGAGGGCGGACGCGCCATGGACCAGGCTGACATTCTGAATGCTCTACGAGAAGTGAGACTTTTGCAAGAACCAAGTGATGACTGTGAATCTACAACAATGGCCAGACTGCGAGAGCAGCAAGTTAAAAGAGGGGTGGCCAAACAAGAACACTACGCAGGAAGCCAAAGAAGATTGATAAACCAACACAGAACTGGCGTCGTTAGCCGCTACACGCTGCGGGATTTGCTGAGGAGGGGATCCGAGCACTTATGGACTGAATGGTCCGATGTGCAACGAGGATGATCTGTCGACTAACTAACTAACTAACTAACATTTCGTAGGCCTGAATGCATGGAGGAGTAGGTGGCCAATCTTTCTTCCCTCACTTAGGGGATGATGAACCCTTGTCAGGCAGCATTCCTGACATCATCAGTGTACACTACTTGTGATGACACCAACACTTGGCATATGGTGCTAGAATCATATTTGTATACATCAACCAACATTCATTGAGTGCTGTGGTCTGTATCACCCTGGCTACTTTTACTTCCCTAGACAATTCCTGGTACCTATTCTAGACCTGGGGGACAAGGTTAATTTTAAAAATTTGGCCCAATGCAGATTCCAATTTGTCACCAGTCTTGGGAATGAATAACTTGTCATGACATGACACGTGCAGCTTATGTCAAATGGGAATGCTATTTATGCCCAAGTTAACTGATCAGTGGCAAAGGATATTATATCGCCAGATGTGATCCCCTATTTGGACAGAAGGACGATATATCGCCATACTAGGGTTATGGTGTTATTTGTTTTGTTTCATGTATCTTCCCCAATTTAAATGCTCAGTGAATAGAAATGAATGAATCACCAAAAAACAAGAAGTAGATTGTGAGCTTTACTAAAACACAATTACAAGAAACAAATTGGACGTTGCGGCCCAAGCCTTCATCAGCACAGAACAGACAAACACAAACCAATACAAAACTACATGAAACACACTACATGACAGATAATATTAAGGGTACTTATCTGAATCTGTGTCCTAGCTTGGAGTGAATATAAATGTACATTATAATACTTATTCATTTGATTGTGTACCATGTCTGGTCCAAGCCTACTTTTTGTTCGGCACTGAATCAGTTAAGGCTGTACATGCACAATTCTAGAATGTTTACTAAATAATTTCAGGATGGAAACAAAGCAAAAGCCTTCTTGAGGCCCATCATCCTTGATGAGATTCTGGATTTTCACAAGACAAAAGTTCACGACTTGATCACAAAGGAGAGTGTTGGACCCACCGAACACACTCTGGTGTATAACAAGTATTCTGCCTTAATCAGCAAACAGGTGAGAAATAATCTGTCCTCATGGATACCAGCATTGTTTGTTGGTGTTGTGAAGTACTTATACTCATGTGACATTCTTCTCTTTTTTCTGCTGCCTTTCATCTCCCTTTCTGCCCCCTTTCATCTCAGGCGAAGGATTTTGCTGACACCAGGTGTTTCTAAAATCAACTCATATTCTTTTGTCCACTCTGCAAGTCTGCCTTCCCTTTCATTATGCTCTCTTGGTCAATAATTGTCCATTGTGCAAGCCATCTTATTGGTTTCCCACTTTAGCAGTAATGTCTACCAATGTGATATTTATTTCTGTTTTTCGTTTGCACATCTTCAAGGCATTATCCAAGTCACTAAAGTGTACCTGTTTTATCAAAACTGCTTTCTTTTGTTGGATCACATGATTACATGCTATTGACATCAAATAGCTTGTCATTTAACTGTCCCTGTAATATTCTGTCAGACTCTACCCAGTATCCTTGAATGGATTTTGATCTTTCCAGGTCCATAATAATAGCTACATGTTGTCACTCAGGTTAGATTTATGTCATGGGTTAGGTTAGATTTATGTCATGAGTTAGATTAGATTTATGTCATGAGTTGTGTTAGATTTATGTCATGAGTTAGATTAAGTTTATGTTATGAGTTAGGTTAGATTTATGTCATGAGTTAAATTAGATGTATGTCATGAGTTAGGTTAGATTTATGTCATGAATTAGGTTAAATTTATGTCATAGTTAAATCAAATTTATGTCATGAATTAGATTAGGTTTATGTTATGAGTTAGATTAGATGTATGTAATGAGTTAGATTAGATATATGTCGTGAGTTAGATTAGATTTATGTCATGAGTTAGGTTAGATTTATGTCATGAGTTAGGTTAGATTTATGTCATGAGTTAGATTAGATTTATGTCATGATTTAGATTTATGTCATGCATCATGAGTTAGGTTAGATTTATGTCATGAGTTAGATTAGACTTATGTCATGAGTTAGGTTAAATTTATGTCATGAGTTAGATTAGATTTATGTCATAAGTTAGATTAGATTTATGTCATGAGTTAGAATTATGTCATGAGTTAGATTAGATAGAACTGATTTAAAGGAGTAATGCACAGTTTCTATATAAGAACAATGTAGATCTACAGCAACGTTTAAACTACATTAGAAACTGCTTTTCAGAAGTGACTGCAACATCCTGTAAAGGGTAAATGCAACTAACTTTTAACTGTATCTTAAAACCACTACATCATTCGCCACCCACTGGACATGTCCTGTAGTGGAACATGCTCCTACCCCAGCTCAATATATAAAGTGTCTTAACATTCTGTGATGTGGCCATTGATAGGTAAGGGATGCCATAATCTTAACTCCATGTTGGAATGCTGACTTTGAATGCTGACTCCATTCTCTCATCCCAAGGCTGACTGACGATGTTACACAATTCATTGAAGAGCAGCACACATTTGATGAGTATGCAAAAGAGCTTCTGAAATACCATAGACTTGTTGATGAAATAACTTACAGCTCAATCAAGGTAGCTGATAGTGTTGTGAAGCTTTTATTTTAATGATGGAAGAATGAAGAACATCATTTAATACTGTAGTTATGTTCACAGTTTGTTGTAGATTTGTGATTATATACTCAATTATCATATAGTTTTAGTTAGTATGCCACAGTAAGTTCAGTTCACTAGGACTATAAATCTGAAAAATTATGTTAAGTTCAACCACAGTTTATGTTTTATTTGTGTTAAAATGAATGTTAGAACAGTCAAGCAGAGAATGAACGAACATACTTTATTTTTAAAGGGTTAAGAATTGGTCTTATCTTTCTGCTCTCATACATTAGAGAAGAGAGAAGAGAGAGAGAGAGAGAGAGAGAGAGAGAGAGAGAGAGAGAGAGAGAGAGAGAGAGAGAGAGAGAGAGAGAGAGCAGTGGTGAACAACATTTAGAACCACAAAATATGAAAGTAAATATAAATGTAATCCAGTGTTGGACACCAAAAAATGATCAGGATGAGTCAGTATGGAAGAATTTTACATGAAACTTCAAAACACATGTAGTCCTGAGTGCATGGCGAAGTAGGTGGTCAGTATATCCTTCCCATAGTGAACAACGAGAGCTGGCATTGAATCCTTGTCCCACCACATTCATATCATTGTCAACATTATGTCCCAATCACTACACCAACATGGCCACTGAAACACAGATCGAGCAGAGAGTTAGAGACACTTGCTGCTGCCAGTGCAGAGGTCAACATGCTCATCAGTGGACATTCAGATCAATCCATTGTGCTTATCTATATAGATGGATCTGTTATACAGCAGCAGAGACATGTGTGGACATTCATGACATGTTCAGTGAGCTGAAGCATTCAAGAAGCCAGTGGTGCCTACTCGATGACAAGCCGCATGACGATGCATGTGATGGCAGTCACACAGCTTTCCAATGGCTGGAATCACAGAATTATACCAACGTTTGTGTACTAAGTGATTTAATTAGCATAATCCGAAAGGTCAAGACGGGTTCCTTCCTTTTCATTCCGGGACATGCTGGAGTTAAGGGAAATGAATGAGCTGATAAACTTGCTGGCTCTGCATCCCCTGTAGATGGCCAGCCCATGGATCATGCTGATGTTATCAATGCCCTTAGAGAGACGTGACGTTGACAGCAGAGGACTTTGATGTCAGTGAATCCACATTGTTGCCCAGAATGAGAGTCTCGGGAGTCAGAGGTGACATGGCCAGACACAAGAGACAAGAGGCACATCGGGAGAACAGGGGGGGGGGGGGGGGGGGGGGTGTCTTGTCAGTCAACACAAACTGGCAATATTAGCCACCGGACGCTGATGCATATGTTGGGGGGAGGATCTAAGCACCTCTGGACTTATCCGGAATGCAAGGATGATACCTCAGCAGACAACAGAGACAAACATAAATAATGTGGAGAGGACATAGGAGGAGCTGCAGGATATAGCTCAAGATAAGGTGGCTTGGTGTGAGATAGTTCAAGGCTTGTGCTCCAGCGGGGGAACCAAAGACAGGAGAAGATGAACAAGTAAATTATTACACATGTGACTTCACTGTCGAAAGTGTTGGTGAAGATACACCCATTCACAAGACTTGTATTGGCCAGTGTTACATTCTTGTAATCTCATCAGTTGCAATACTTCCCTAATAATTTTTCTGTGTGCTTATTTCATGACCTGAATTTAGTCGCTAAGCATGAAGATCATGGCTGTCTATAGAATATAGGTGTAAAGTACTTTGAAGAGACAGTGTAAGAAATGTAAAAAGAAATAAGATGGCACACTTCTCACACAGGCAGAATGTCAGATGGGCCTGCCCTCCCAATTGTCAACCATGTTGAAATAAAGTATGTGTGAAGATTGAGCACAACCCACTACTGGCAACACTGATCGTATTCTGGTACGAACCTTGGGCCTTGTCCACATCAGATTGGAAGCACTAGACTCGAGTATCGCTCTTGTTTGAGCTCATCAGTAGTGCATATCCCTGACTGGACCCGGGATTGAACTCCGGAAGGTTCATACCGGAATATGATCAGGGTTGCCAGTAGTTGGTTGTGCTCAATCTTCAAACCTCAAATCCCGAAACAGCCAAATAAAGTATGTCTATTTACTCACCACGCAGATTCTGAGACTTGGTATGTTTGAAGTGCACTGTGATGAGCTTATCAGAGCTCTGACCAAGCGAGCTGATTACTTGAAGAAAAGACTGCTCATCAAAATGTGCGAAGACCACCAGAGAGAAAACAAAAAGTAAGCCAGTCTGCATACATATGCAATATTAAATGTTCTATATAAAACAAATAGCAATTGGGAAACCCTTTGAGGCCACTAAGACAGTTAATAAATAAACACACATGTATTTATTGGCACTCATTGAAGTAGAAGAAAGAATTGAAAGTTATAGTTACTGACAAGGATTCGAACCTGTCATCTCCAAATGACGACAGCATCTTGCTGCAGGAACAAGTGTACTTCGACGCATGACCAACTAGACACCTTTATGTGTTTCTTATTTCATGACCTGAGGTATCTAGTTGATCATGCATTGAAGTACACTTGTTCCTGCAGCGAGGCGCTGTCATTATTTGGAGGTGCCAGATTTGAATCCCGGTCGGTAACTATAATTTTAAATTCTCTTGTTGTCTAGTTCGTCCTCTAGTCTCTACTTCTTTCTTATACTTCTGTGAGCCCCAAACAATGCAGGTGTGTTTATTTATGAACTGTTTATACAACAAAATACTTTCTTATCATATTTATCTTATGTTTGATCAGAGATTCACATGGGAAACACTCTAGCCTCTCAGCCTGAGTGAAGTAATCACAACATTTGGTTTATTTCATGTTTACCAAATGGGCCAGTTTATCCTATGCATTTATAATGAAAGAGTCAGGGAATTTCTGTAATCAGTTGATTGGGCACACCTGCAATGCCTACAGTTTGTACATTAAAATAGGAATAGTTTCACAAATTCTGCTACAAGCAGTTTGCTATTCGTTCATTGGTTACATCATATATTATATGCTTGTAAGCCCAAGGCAGTTATAGCAGTAATAAATGTCTAGGGCAGAATCAGTTAAAATAATTAGCGCCTGCTACAGAAGGAGGCTGAGAGCCGCTGTAGCATGGTGGCTCGCACGCTTGCCTGCTGGCCGATGGGGGCCAGGATTACAACACACATGTCCTGTGCTCCCAGTCAACGTGGCCTAACATTGATGCCAGGATTACAACACACATGTCCTGTGCTCCCAGTCAACGTGGCCTAACATTGATGCCAGGATTACAACACACATGTCCTGTGCTCCCAGTCAACGTGGCCTAACATTGATGCCAGGATTACAACACAAATGTCCTGTGCTCCCAGTCAACCTGGTCTAACATTGATGCTAGGATTACAACACAAATGTCCTGTGCTCCCAGTCAACCTGGCCTATCATGGGGGCCAGGATTACAACACAAATGTCCTGTGCTCCCAGTCAACCTGGCCTAACATTGATGCCAGGATTACAACACAAATGTCCTGTGCTCCCAGTCAACCTGGCCTAACATTGATTCCATGATTACAACACAAATGTCCTGTGCTCCCAGTCAACCTGGTCTAACATTGAGGCCAGGATTACAACACAAATGTCCTGTGCTCCCAGTCAACCTGGCCTAACATTGAGGCCAGGATTACAACACAAATGTCCTGTGCTCCCAGTCAACCTGGTCTAACATTGAGGCCAGGATTACAACACAAATGTCCTGTGCTCCCAGTCAACCTGGTCTAACATGAGGGGGGGGGGGGGAAGAGGAGGATTACAACATAAATGTCCTGTGCTCCCAGTCAACCTGGCCTTGATTTTCCAACCATGAGGGAGAGTATACAATTTTGCCAAGCATGTGCCTATCTCAGAGCCAACGCAAACACACAACATCCACTGCAAAGCGAGATTAAGAAGGTAAAGGGCAGCAGGTTAAAAAGAGGAAAGTCGTGGATGGGTCAAGCCGAAGACATTCTTCAACAGGTGTGTTCACTTGAGGACTTAGAACCTGGCGAGGAGTGGGTACAAGTGCCAACAAAGTTCTGTACATCCTTCTCAGTTTGCATCCAACTAGACAGGAAATGCAGACAAGAAAATCCAGCTGCTGTGGAGGAAGTACAGGCTCTGATCTTCAAGAATTCGTTAGAGGATGATGCTGTCATTTACACGGATGGATCGGTCGTCCGAGGAGTGAGAAGTTCAAGGGCCTTTATGGCTCAGGCCGGAGGGAAAACTGTGAAGGAAGAGTCTGGCGCTTTTGCTTTGACCACAAGCAGCCTGACTATGGAAGTCATGGCAGTAAGTAAAGCAATAACATGGCTCGAGACACAGACATTCAATCGGGCATGTGTCCTTAGTGACTCAATGAGTATGCTCAGGATGATAGAGATGGGGTGGGTCCGAAGAGAGTGGCTGCTGTCTCTGGAGCGGTCTCGGCTGGCAAAGATTAGATTCATCTTCATGCCAGGGTATGCAGGTGTACAAGGGAATGAGTAGGCTGACAGGCTTGCAGGTAGGGCTACTGTGGAAGGCGGACAGCCATGGACCAGGCAGACATTCTGAATGCTCTACGAGAAGTAAGTCGTTTACGAGAACCAAGTGATGACTGGGAATCTACAACCATGGTCAGGCTGCGAGAACAGCAAGTTAAAAGAGGTGTGGCCAAACAAGAACACTATGCAGGAAGCCAAAGAAGAGTAATAAACCAACACAGAACTGGCGTCGTGAACCGCTACATGCTGCAGGATTTGCTGTGGAGGGGATCTGAGCACTTATGGACTGAATGGTTTGATGTGCAGTGAGGATGATCTGTCGACTAACTAACTAACCTGGCCTAATATGGTTACCAGAAAATTGTCTGGGAAGTAAAGTTGACTGGTATGATTTTGACGACTTCTATAGCAAAGTATGCTATTCCCAGTTGTTAAAAAGTGAAAAATTACAGATCTTATTTTGAATTTTTAATTATCTTCTTACTCAATCAATCATGTGCCATGCCGGAAAGTGTGGGCGGTCATGACTCGCCATTTCACTCGATCACCAGAGTCGTGGATCAGCTCAGTGTTCCTGTCTCGTCCATGCCACGTGGCCAAGCCATCCAGGTATTTTCCTCTCGGTCTTCCTCTTGGTCTGTTCTCTCGATCTTGCCAGTAGTCAATAAGTTCTCCAATTTATTTCTTCTCATAACATGTCCAAAAAATGTTGACTGTCTTCGTCTAATTTCTCTAATCAGTCTACGATTTTCATTTGTCTCCTGTAGTACTTGGTCATTGGTTTTTCTATCTGTCCATGGTACTCTTTGCATTTTCCTCAGAAACCACATTTCTGTAGCCATCAAATGTTTTTCAGCTTGACTGCACATTGTCCAAGTTTCACATCCATACAAAAGAACATGCTCTATGTACCCCCTCAACACTCTTTTTCTCGTTTCAATTGACATCTTTTTATTGGTCAGAATGTTTTTCATCTTGCTAAAGGCTCTTTCGCCATGGCGATTCTTGTTCTAATCTCTTCAAGGCATCTCCCATCAGATGATATGACTGTTCCGAGATAATTGTATCGATTCACTTGATGAAGAATATTCCCATTTACTTGTATATTACATTGTGGTACTTCGTTCTTCCTAGTGACGACCATAACCTGTGTTTTCTTACAATTTACTACGCAATAAAATATTGTGGTAGGTTCATGTTTGAAGACCAGTCAACATTCAGTGCCTAATGTGGTCAGTACCACAACAGGTGTCTCTACCTGCCCAAAAAAACTGTCTGGTACCAAGTGTATGCCTCTCAACTCTACACTGAGGCAAACCCCAACACTTCACTGAGGTGAAACCCAACACTTCACTGAGGCAAACCCCAACACTTCACTGAGGAACACTTCACTGGGGTAAACCCCAACACTCCACTGAGGCAAACCCCAAAACGTCACTGAGGCAAACCCCAACACTTCACTGAGGCAAACCCCAACACTTCACTGGGGCAAACCCCAACACTTCACTGGGGCAAACCCCAACACTTTACTGGGGTAAACCCCAACACTTCACTGGGGTAAACCCCAACACTTCACTGGGGTAAACCTCAACACTTCAGGTAAATGGAGGAAGAGAAGAAGACGAAGACCAAGTTTGTGAGGCTGAATTGACCCTTAAAGAGCATGGTTCTTTAAAAAGACCCCCCCCCCCCACCTCAAGGGTGATTTGAACGCAAGACCACTTGGCTGGCAGTGTAGTACACCAGCCACAGTACCACCATGGCCCATCATTCCTATAGTAGTCTCATTTGTTCATACATTTCTTGTTGCAAGGAATTTTAAGTTGATGTGTTACCTGACTTGTTCTGGTTGGAGTAATGATCAGTTTGTATGCATGTCTTCCTTTTAAGCTTTGATTTAACATTAGTATCCATATTTCTGGTATTATCTTGAAAAATGCTGTTTCAGTGTCATTTTTACTCTGACCTACATGCATTTTCTTGTTATTTACTCTGCCCATTTCACCGCTTTGTCCACCATTTAATTCCCTTCAGATGCATATTTTCAGTTGGATGAGAAAGTTACCAAGTTATGGTCACTATATATGTCAGCACATCACAGATAGAAAAGTTGACATTTATGACTAGGATACAATGTTGTAATATAACAAGAGTATAGGATAGAAAGAGTTAAGTACATAACGTACAATTATTTACTGTTTCATGGTGTTCTTACATTCATAGTTTACAGTATTCTAATAATTATTTGTCAAGGCTTGTGGACCAATACAAAGAAATCTCAGACAAGGCACTCTCCACTCCTGAAAACACAGAAAAGCTCATGGAACAAATGGCATATATAAATAAATGTCAGTCGGAGACCATTTTCGTACTGGAGAAACTGTTGATTAAAAGCAAGGACCGACTGACGTTTCTCAGTGACCATGCCAACTTTTCACCTGCAGAGACAAGGCTCAATTCTGATGTAGGTATATTACAGCTTACCTGTAAGTATGTTCAGGTTTAGTCTACATTTCATATTGAATACTTTTTGTACACATGGGTTTGATTGCAGTATGGAGACAGTTAAAGCTGCCACATTGCGTATGAAGTGATAATTTATACCAGTTGGCTCTTTGCTGGTTTTACAGAGCCCCTTGCCAGACTTTTGATAAATGTTCATGTCATACATCATGGATAGATAACTATTACAAGACTGAACCAAACTGGCATATAGTTTCAGAGATGGTGGACCACCGTCGATGCAGTGGCCAGAAACCACAAGGTGGCAAATCTCTGATGGCTTATTTGTCCATTCACAAATCTGGATGAAGCATGTCCATCAAATGCATGTCCTACAAATGATGAGTCAGATCAAATGTCCATCAGTTGACTGACAACTTGCTGTTTTGATAGACGGCAGTTTGTCAAATAGAGTTATATACAAAGCCAGGGCTGAATTTAGAAACCATGTGTTGCCCATGCAGCATGATCTCTCTCTCAGTCTGCCTAGTTTACTCCAGAAGAAAAGTAACACCAATACTTCTGGAATGAGACAAGCCGCAGAAGCTGTCAGATCAGCAAAGCAATGCTGTAACTGTCTGCCTGGACAATGACAGAAACAGAGAAAAGGAACATTACAACAGAAATTAGATTCCTGCGAAGAATACTCATTGTGTCAAGAGGAGTGAAAATCATAAATGAAGAATCAGGACTAAATTGGAGGATATAACTGCGCTGGATTTCATCAGAAAACAGCAAGTTAAATGGTTTGGTTATGTAACTAGATTACCAACTAACAGTATACCACAAGAAGCAGAAATGTACAGACCAAATGGAAGCAGAAAAATAGGCCGACCATGTAAATAATTGACAAAGAGGATAGCAGAGTCCATGGGAATCTTGATATATGAAGTCCATAAATGGGCACTCTCCCGCTGTTTATGCTTTTGTCTTGACACCGTAAGGTACAAGAGGAACAAAATGAGATGAAGAGATGAGATATATGTGGCAAAGAATGTCTCATCAGTCACCAAACAGAATGTTCTTGTTCTCACTATTGTCTGATGGAAACATTTCACCCTAACCACATTGCTGTGGTTTGCAAGGTAGATGTCCAGAACAAATCTGTCTTGCAGGAACTGGGAGGAACAAGTGCTGCTTAGTGTGTCTTTCTAGGGTTGGTAGTCATCATTCATGTAACATGTCCTTTGCAGAACGTTGCACCAAAAAGTCTCTTGATCTGTTGCCATTTCTCCAGCCTCATGCACCCTCATGCGAAAAGTGACTGGTTGATCCGTGCCTCTTCCACGAACCATGCCTTCCATCTGTGATTATGAGACTGGACGCGCTGCCTACTGCGCTACCGAGACTGGTGTTCTTTCCAAGCCACTGTGACATTTAATATGGTCACAGTATTTTATTTTACTTTCTGACATACAATATTGTTTATGAGCCAGTTTTCTGTAATATTCAGGTCTTGTAGAATTTCAGTGTTTTTCTTCTTCTTGGTCCACAACATTCTAAGAATGTTTCTGTAACATTTGTATAATTAACAGTCACAGAGTCTATGTATGTATATAATGTAATAGTCACAGAGATTCTGTATGTATATGATAGAACAGTCACATAGATTATGTATGTATATAATGGAACAGTCACAGAGATTCTGTATGTATATGAAAGAACAGTCACAGAGATTCGGTATGTATCTAACAGAACAGTCACAGAACTTCTGTTTGTATATAATGTAACAGTCACCGCATATTCTGTATGTATATAATGTAATTGTCACAGAGATTATGTATGTGTATAATGGAACAGATCTTTCATAATCAGCTTAATGTAAATATCATCATCAAGTTGAGTTGAGTTGAGTCAAGAACTGACATGACAGCACTCCGGGCATTCCCATACATGTTCTTTCCTCATCTGCAATAAAGAGTTCCAATACAAATGATACCAGCAGCAGTCTGATTATGTGTCCGTCTGGCCTTTCTTCAGAGTTTTGAGTGTCGGCCAGATCCTCTGGTCACTCCATTCTCTCCAAACAGGGATGATCTACTGTACTTCTGCACAGTAAGGGTCCTGACCACACTTGCTGTATCACGCACCAACACCCCACCAAAGGGGTGCAGACCCAGCCAATCTGTCCGTCTGTTCATTTCCTATGACTCCAGCATGTCCTGAGGAAAGAATCCAACAGATGTTCTCTTTTTTTGATTGTTGAATGTTATATCATCATCAAACTATTTCAGTATAATGCTGTGTTGCAAATATGGCATGCACACATATATTTCCTATGATAATCTGGCATGCATGCAGGATGTCTATTGTGAAGGACTGGGTAAATAAGTATAATTACGTATGCAGGTCTTCAAGTGGAACAAGCTGATGCCCGGAGTGTTTGAGGAGAACAGGACACTGACCAATGCTAAAAGAACTCAGTATGAGGATGCACTTAAAGTAAATCTTTTCTCACACTTTCAGTTTCATTGTTGTTCATTATATTATAAAGACTGTTGTGCTACTTTTATTCATTTCCACATTTTTATCATTAATAACACATTTTGAGTTAATGATCTTTCACACATTTTGAAGACCAGTTCTGTTTAATTATTTGTTTGGGCATATATGCATTTACACATCTTTTTCTGATAGTTTGTTGATGATTAGTTATCACTTTGTGTAACTGAACTCTTCAAGAGAAACCATGTTCTACACCATGACAACAGGGTAACTTGGGAAGTGTTCAGCACAAACATGGTGGAACTGTGGTGCAGGAAGCTGTGTGTTATTTCTGTGCTGTTGCTGTGTTCTGTTTACTGACATGTGACCAGATACGTTAAAACTCTTCTGCCCCCCCCCCCCCCCCCCACTCTCTCTCTCTCTCTCTCTCTCTCTCTGTCTCTCTCTCTCCTCTCCCCCCCCCTCTCTCTCCCCTCTCTCTCTCTCTGGAGTCTTCGTGGTGAAGTGGTCAAGCCATTTAACTCGGGCTCCGAAGGTTGTGGGTTCGATTCCGGGCTGTGTCCTTTGGTTCACGAGTTAAATTTTTTGGAGACTCATGTGGGTCATCGCTAGAGCTACGGAGTTCGTGCTTTGTGTGACGCTTTCCACGCTGTGGAAAGAGACCGAGCCATATGGGATAAAACCCGGTGCAATTAAATCGACCCTGTTGACTTTTAAGCGACTTTTTTTTCTCTCTCTCTTTCTCTCTCATGATCATAAATAATGTGCTTCATTCATGCGAATCATTCCCCATCAAAAGGAGGACATGTATCACATGGTTGTTTTATTATTGTTGGTATATGTTGAGGGGACAATTCAGTGCTGCTGGGAGCACATATGGGGAAAGTATAATGACATCAGTTAGTGACATTTGGGGAAAGTATAATGACATCAGTTAGTGACATTTGGGGAAAGTATAATGACATCAGTTTGTGACATTTGGGGAGATTGTAATGACATCAGTTTGTGACATTTGGGGAAAGTATAATGACATCAGCGTGTGACATTTGGGGAAAGTGTAATGACATCAGTTTGTAACATTTTAGGAAAGTGTAATGACATCAGGTCTGGTTACAAATAACAAATAGAACTGATGCTAAAATGTCAGTAATACTAATTTGTTCATAAAGTAGAAATGTGGAAACTTCTCTATTGACCTCATGTTTAGATACGACGTGAGCGGTTTGTGGAAGAACTGGAGAGCTATGCTAAACAGGTTGATGAATTCCAAAGCTTTGGTGACATGGCAGAGATCAATCGTTACTTGAAGAAAGCTCAGAGTTTAGACAACAAACTACAGAGTGCGGCTGAGAAGGTAATTCAGTCACTTGTTCTGTGTCCTCTCTTGGCATTCTCATAGAGTATCAGCAGATGCTTGCCTTCAGCTCGTGTGTTCATTCAGTCAACAAAACTCACTACTTTTATAGTTCTGTCAAAACAGTGCATTCCCGGAGTGAATTTAAACACAGATGCCATAAATGAAATATTGCACGATTTCTAGCCTGGAATATTTCACTACATCTTGTCAGGTGCAGACTGCAGAGTTGTATATCAAATAATGTGAAGAAATGAATGATACTTTTGCTGAAATATGATGTATATCGTCACTGATATTGTGAGAATGTGTAGAACGTTTTATCCATGGAAGTCTAACATTTAGCAGGAAGTCCTTCTGTTTACATAGTAACGACAGGAATTAAATATATTGATTCCAACTGTTACAATGTAAACAGGACTTCATGCTAAGCTTTATAAACTGTCAAAAAAACTGTCATTTACTGCCAATATACTACCTTACAGTGTATGGCAGGGGGTTCTTGAGCCTGAGGAATTAAGGCTGCCTGGCTAGTGCAGTCATCGCAAACTTTGCAGACTAGAGTTTTCTTTTTACTCCTGGCAAAAAAAACTCCAGACCTTATCGAGGATTTGAACCTGGGTCTCCAGAAGGAGAATCCGGCATTCTAGCCACTCGGTCAGCCGCTCCTGTTAAGTTTTATAGTCTTCTCCGATTTCTGTCAAATCTAATTCTTCCCTTCTTGGTTTCATTCTAGGATGGTTTACCTTTTCTCTTTAAAGATACATTTAATTTATTATGATCATTAATCTTAAATCTCCTGTTTGTATCAGTTCATAGCTCACGATAATCATCTAGCTTGCTTGCTTCGTGCCATCCCATTTGAATTATGTATTTTTTGGGGTTGTGGATGTATAGACTCCATCCTGTACAGCAATGACCTTACCCTTGACTCTAGCTGAGAATCTCCAGCCAAATTTCTCTCCATGATGCACAAAACCATTTGTCAACAATTTTATCTATCAGCTGTTAAATCTCTAAATTTACCAACCCGTTATACCATTGTGAACACACTCTACTTGGTTGAATCTGCTTTTGTGACTGCTGCTGGCAATCCATTCTTGCCCACTGCATATCTTCTTTTGTTCATTGATTTCTTCAGCCTTAACTTTCCATGACCATTCCCTTTGAAACATGTGATTGTATAATATCTCAGATTGAACAATTCAATAATGGTTGCTATTAAACATGATTGATTGATTGATTGATTTAGGAATCGACATCACAGCATTCGAGGCATTCCCATAAGCACTCCATCCCCATCCTCAGCAGCCAGCGAAGAGTTCCAACACCAATAGTACTAGTAGCAATCTGATTATATGTCCATCTCGCCTTTCCTCTGAGTGTTGAGCGTCGGCCAGGTCCCCTCGTCACTCCTCGCTGTCTCATTCTTGCCAGACCATGGTAATCCATTTGCTCCTCCGAGGTGTACACGTGCTCCCACAAGGCCGCAACCATGTCTACCTTGTCATGTATCAGTACTCCACCAAGTTCTGCAGAGCCAGCCAATCTGTCTGCCTGTTCATTTCCCAGCACACCGGCATGCCCCGAAGAAAAGATCCAGGTGATGCTTGTCACCCATGACCTCCGAAGCGAAGCAAGCCACTCCGCACGAAGCCTGCCCATCCTCACCTTCGTCAGCATGCTTTCTGAGTCAGTTACAATCACGATGTGTGTGTGTGTCGTATACTCCATGCTCCATGCTATTCTACATGCTATTAAACATCTGATTGTTTAATATCTCCAAGATTGAAGCATTCAGTAATGGTTGATATGAAACATCTGATTGTGTAATATCTCCAAGATTGAAGCATTCAGTAATAGTTTATATGAAACATTTGATTGTGTAATATCTCCAAGATTGAAGCATTAGGTAAAAGTTGATATGAAACATTTGATTGTGTAATATCTCCAAGATTGAAGCATTCAGTAATGGTTGCAATTAAATATGTGATTGTATAATATCTCCAAGATTGAAGCATTCAACAATGAGGAGGAAGCCTTTGGTTGGGATACCACAGCATATCCGCAGCGACTAACAATCATCAACAATCTGAGACCCTACCTGCAGCTGTATGAGCTGACCGTTGACTTCAACACAAAGTACAAGTAAGTACTCAACAATTCATCAATATATCTCCTGAATAGTACTGCTGTCATCACTGACACATCACTGTCAGGTTTTGGATGTACTTTGGTTATTTTTATTATTTGAATAACGGAGACACAAACAATAGATTGCACAATTTATTGCCTAGCATATTTCGCTGCATCTCGTCAGGTACATACTGCAGAAATCACACAACTTACGTGAATTAACTAGATAAATCCTTCAAGTTGAAATATACACATATTCGCACAGTAATGTCAATTATCTACCACGGTAACTTTAAGCTGACTAACATGTCTTTCTGTTTGCACAATTCTGGCTTGCGTTGATTGATAATAATTGCTTCTGCAAATTTTAACAAGCAAGTATTTTGTGTGTTAAACAACATGCAAAAGGCAGTGTCTCTGTCAACCACATGGCCGCTTTCGATAATGTGCCTACCAATTGAAGACACCGGGAGCTTCCGGTGTGTCGGCTCCACGAGGCTAGCATCTCCTGTGTGTTGTATCTTGTTGACCCATTGAGGTATGTGTTCTGACACTCGTTTGTTAAGCTGTCTCTCTGTTCTACCAGTGTAGAAGGCCTGGCATCTACATGTGAATTGGTAAATACAATTGTTTGTGGTGTACAGAGGAACAGGCTCTTTGACTGCTGGTGTAGGAATCGGTACGGTTTTATATCTAATGACTGGAGTTGCAGCACAGAATGTTCGGCCTACTACGGGAAAACATTGTTTTGAATTTTTATTATTAACTGATTCACTGCTAAACAAAAAGTGGGTTTGGACCAAACAGAAATTGATGGCAGAAAATTGGAATTAAGGGTGTGTGACAATAATGATCTAAAAATAGTAAAAATGGTATCAATTATTTTGTATTATATATCAAATTAAAGGAGATCGCACAAGGAACATGTCACTATTGTTACTTTTGCTAGAGGTTAGAAATATCAATAATAATGTAAGATTTTGTAAAAGAAAATGTGAAGAATGGGGTGACAGTTATTAAAAATTTCCACTTACTAAGGCACCACTTCTCAATCTGTGATGATAATCCAATTAAATTTTTATGAATAATGATAAATACACCACTTTTCTTCACTAATATCACAAGAACTGCTCCTCAACACCATCAAAACACAAGTAAAAATCATATTCTGAAGCACATCATTTTCACACAAAATGGAAAAAGGAAAACATGAGGCGGATTTGTACTCATTACAATATGTAAACCATTTTCTATTTAGTTATAATTATTTTTCTTTTAAATTTAATTACTTAAATACTCCTCAGCTTATTTTTGATAGGCAAAGGAAACTTAGGGGCTCAAGTGTGGCCCATTAGAGCAAGCATAATTCGACATGCGCCATCATGTGATGACGAACTTTCACTGTTAAATTTGTTTTCCATAATGTCCACCTGCTAAATAATTTAACTGAATAATCACATTACTGCACGTGCTATCAGATTTAGAATCTTTTACACATTCCTTTAAATCATAATAACAATAATCTAAAATTGTTTAAAATGATAATCTGGCGTAAATCGATGAGGTCGAGAACCAGAGGGCATTGCCATTTCTAAAATAATAAAAACAAACCACTTTCACAGTTGATTTTTCTTAAAAAAGATTAATCCGCGCATCTTGTCTGATATTATTCAAAATGCATATCTTTTCTATGCATAAATTTGAATTTACTGGGCACTACAAATTGCAGAAAATAAGAGAAATGAAACAAATAAAGCACTGTCAACACTAAGCAGATGCATCAGCTTTTGGCAGGTTAGAGTGGTTCCATTGAGCCGTTTAATCAGCTCTTGGCATTGAATCAGTTAAATTCACAGTACACAAGGAGAAGCCAGTGGTGTATGTTGCAATAGTAAAAGGATCTATTTCCATGCCTTCAGGTATATGATACTAGCCCCATATTTTTATTGACCAGTCTGCACTTGATGGGGGATGCCAGTTATCCCGCCAGCCGCCTCTACTTCCCTGAACATTTCCTGGTACCCATTTTATGGCTGGGTAGATCTGGGAGCCTAAGTTGTAAAATACATGCTGCCTCGATGGAGATTTAAAGGCAAGGCCACCAGGCTTGCAGGCATGACAAGTTACAAATGGGTAGTTAGAAAAGCAAGAGCTACAAACTGTTGCATCTACTCTTTCTCTTCATTTTTCAATTTAATCTCCACCAGCACTGATATATTTGCCTGTATCTGTGCTGTGAAACCAGCAGTATGGAAGTTCATGCTCTGTTATCACAGCCAACTTTATTTATAAGTGAAGTTTATCATGCTAAGACAAGCAGTATATAAGTTCATGCTATGTTATCACAGCCAACTTTATTTATAAGTGAAGTTAATACAGCTAAGACCAGCTGGGAAACTGGAAATAACTAATCAGTAAAGGCATGAAGTGCCGCAGAAAATTCAAATTACGAAGGAGTTGACAGTAATCTCGTAATATATGTATTAATAAAGGATATTACACACCTACCAGAGTTGCTGAGCTATGTACATTCACAGTTGGGTTTGAGGCATAGAAGGGAAAGAAAGGGGCAAAGAGAGAGAAAGAGGGCAACAGACAGAGAGAAAGATCCAAAATGTTAAACATCTGTGTGTTACTGGGGCCCATAAGGGGAGTAACTCTGTAACCTGCCATGCACGTAAGGGGACTTAAAGAAGATTGGGGTGTGACTGGCTACTTCATCTTGTAGAAAACTTCAGCTGAGAAATCTAACCAATCACGAACAAGTCTAGACTATAGCTGAGAAATCTAACCAATCACGGACAAGTCTACACTCTAGCTGAAAAATCCAACCAATCACCAACAAGTCTCATGAGTTGGCTGAGGGCCTACACTCAGTGGAACTGCAGAAGAATAAGCAGAAATGTTAGGGGACTAATTATTTTAGCATACACAGCAAAGAGAAGGAGATTGTGTATAATTTACCTTTCCTACAGAGCTTGGATGGATGGCCCGATGATTGGGGTGGACCCAGATGTTGTTGATCAAGATGTTGGAAACTTCTGGAGATCACTGTACAAGCTAGAAAAAACATTTGATGCTGTTCCTGCTCCAAAGAAAATTGCTTCTAAGGTAAGTTAGCATGCTTGTGCTGCCATAATATATGTTCTTTGGTACCAGGTAATTTATCTTGGTCAGTCAAGGTGAGGAATAGAGTTCTTAAGAGCAGTTTTGAGCCAGTGCTGGTGTATCAAATGAATCATGGGCAATTACCATACAAGTGAGGAATTATGTGGAAGCTGCAGAGATGTGGTTTTAAGATGATCACACCTTGGATGGATAGAAAGAATAATAAAGATATCTTGAAAGAAGTTAACTCACAAACTGAACTGGTACATTTCATCAGAAGAAGAGAGTCCACATGTTTTGGGCACGTCATGATAAAGGGAAATCAGTAGTAAGTTGTCAAAAGGGGAAGGTTAGAGAGGAAGAAATGCAGAAGGAAACCAAGAGAGAAGATGGTGGACAGTCTGATATCATAGCTCAGAGGAACATCGGTATCAGAAATGATTGGCAAAAGGTTGTGGAAAGACATTATCACCAACGGCACACAGCATGGACTGTAAGAAGAAGACCATTGAATACTTTCAAATATATGAGGCCAGTTCTTGAAATGCTGTTGATATGTGAAAAGTCAGATCCTTTTGTTGGCTAGTGGTAGTTGTGGTCTACAGTTATAACTGACTCTGAGTTTCATTTAGAGATTTGAGATTTCTTGTGTTTAAAGCAGGGGCAGGGAACGTTCGGCCTGTGAAGTAATTTGGTCTGGCCCTGAAAAGCAATCGCAGCTGGGATGTGAAATGCAATAAATCTAAATGCTTTATAAACAATCATCAATAACTCTAGTAGCAACATCATCAATACCAGCTACCAGCACACTCCTCACCATAGAGAAGCAGTTCCAGCCATCACATTAAAGGGTGATTTTATTAAATGTATGACCAAATTTAGCAGGCTAATTTTTGAGTTGATAAGTTTGTGAGGCATACAGTATCTACATCTAACTTGAGAAGTCTTGGGATGATTTCAGTGTGGGTTTTACAAAATAGAAACCTGATGATGAACACTTACGAGGTTCTTGTTTGGTACTGTGGTTCCCTGCTACTGAGTTTTGAGTACGCGGAGCGACATTGTGAGCTATGACATCTGTCTGCGGTTTTTGTAGCTTGAACTGCATGTTCAGAAAAATGGCGACTGGCCGGTCGCTGAACTAATTGTGTGGCTGCTTGTTTTCTAGTGACTGTCGTTTCCATCAATGATGAACTGTATTTTTCGTGGCTGACATTGTTGGCATTCTGGCAGCGTCATTATGCATAGCATACTTGTGTGGACTGTTGGTTTGTTGAGACTCCTGTCTGTTCCACTTTTCACATGGGGTAGGGAGGAGCATTTTGTGTGATATTCACTGGCACAAGAACAGAGCATACTAGGGAGACCCTGTGTCGTGAAGTTGGAACCCCAACTAACTAACTAACCAACTAACTGTGGATTTGTGCACTGTTGAGATTCTTCTTGCACTGATTATGGGAGGATAGTGGAGCACTATTTGGAGGTACCTGTGCTTTCTGTAAAAGTAATCCTTTACAAAATCAACAACATAAGAAAATCTAGAACATGATAATCAATACTTTGCTGTTTTGTTGCAGGTGAAGACCAAAGTTGAAGAGTTCAAGGAGCACCTGCCTCTCATCCAGACACTGTTTAATCCAGGTCTTCGTGAGCGCCACTGGTCACAAATCTCTGATATTATTGGCTACCACATGTTCCCTGATGATTCCTACTGCCTGAGTCGGCTGGTGGACATGAACCTGGAGCCCTTCATTCCCAAGTTTGAGTCCATATCCGAGTCTGCCAGCAAGGAGTTCTCTCTGGAGAAGGCCATGAGGAACATGAAGAAGGAGTGGGCTCCGGTTTGTACACTTGTCTTTGTACTTGAAGTCAACTTTGTGTATTGTTATAATTTGTGTTAGAAGTCAACTTTGTGTATTGTTATAGTTTGTGTTAGAAGTCAACTTTGTGTATTGTTATAGTTTGTGTTAGAAGTCAATCTTGTATATTGTTATAGTTTGTGTTAGAAGTGAGCCGTGTTTAATGTTATAGTTTGTGTTAGAAGTGAGCCATGTTTAATGTTATAGTTTGTGTTAGAAGTGAGCCATGTTTAATTTTACAATTTGTGTTAGAAATGAACCATGTTTAATGTTACAATTTGTGTTAGAAATGAACCATGTTTAATGTTACAATTTGCGTTAGAAATGAACCATGTTTAATGTTACAATTTGTGTTAGAAATGAACCATGTTTAATGTTACAATTTGTGTTAGAAATGAATCATGTTTAATGTTACAATTTGTATTAGAAATGAACCATGTTTAATGTTACAATTTGCGTTAGAAATGAACCATGTTTAATGTTACAATTTGTGTTAGAAATGAACCATGTTTAGTGTTACAATTTGCGTTAGAAATGAACCATGTTTAATGTTACAATTTGTGTTAGAAATGAATCATGTTTAATGTTACAATTTGTATTAGAAATGAACCATGTTTAATGTTACAATTTGCGTTAGAAATGAACCATGTTTAATGTTACAATTTGTATTAGAAATGAACCATGTGTAATGTTATAATTTGTGTTAGAAGTGAACCATGTGTAATGTTATAATTTGTGTTAGAAGTGAACCATGTTTAATGTTACAATTTGTGTTAGAAATGAACCATGTTTAATGCTATAATTTGTGTTAGAAGTGAACCACATTTAATGTTATAATTTGTGTTAGAAATGAACCATGTGTAATGTTATAATTTGTGTTAGAAATGAACCATGTGTAATGTTATAATTTGTGTTAGAAATGAACCATGTGTAATGTTATAATTTGTGTTAGAAGTGAACCATGTGTAATGTTATAATTTGTGTTAGAAGTGAACCATGTGTAATGTTATAATTTGTTTAGAAGTGAACCATGTGTAATGCTATTATGTGTGTTAGAAGTGAACAATGTGTAATGTTATAGTTTGTGTTAGAAGTGAACCATGTTTAATGTTACAGTTTGTACTTTCAGTGGATTTTACTCATTGTTATAATTTGTGCTTGAAGCGAAAAAGAGAGCTATCAGACCTCAAGGACAGGTACAGAATCAATAATCACTGCCACACTGCTGACTGGCAGGAGCAGATCACCATTCTTCACCTCAACAAGGGGACATGACAAACTAATAAACACATGGAAGCCTGCATCTGTCTGCTTCACCCCTGTGCACTTGTGGATGAAGCAAACCCACTGCTGAACATGCTGTCCTGGATTTTCCTCTGTACCGTGAGCGTTACACTGACCACATCACCCCGCAAGTGCCAGTTAGTCTATACAAATACAGGCCTAGCACATATGAACTGCTTGTCTCTGTGGCGAAGGATTTACGAACATGGTTCATGATCCCATATACCCGTGTTCGAAACACAGCTGCGCGCAATTTGGCAGCAGACCACATTGCGCTGGTTTTTTTTATGTAAATGGTATAGGGTGCTGGTATTTCAGAAAGCAATGGCAAACTACTGAACGTAAACTTTCCAAGACATCAGCAACAGCAAAAAATGCTGGTGTTGACTGCAAATGTCCTGTAAAGTTATGCAACTAACTTTAACCTATGAACTATATGCCTTAAGGCATGTTCAAGGAATTTTAATTGACTTATTTACAGTGAGCTAAGAAAGGTATACTGGCCCACTGAATCAATACTAAACTACCATTAACATTTACCTCCTATCTTTTTATACTTGTCTGAGAAGACAGGCCTCTGAGTTTCTACCCATAGTTCAAAAGGAAGAATATGGAAGGTCAACATGGCCAAATTGATAAGAATGCGTGTTCTTAAACATCCGGTGTGCTGATGCCGAGGTAAGGGGTATAACCCTTACACCGGACAGTTGGACTAAAATGAAAATGTTGACGTCTCATCCTTGATTTGGGGACGTAAATTAAAAGCATCTCTGAAGTCGGAGTGGGTTCACCTGATAGCGAGGGACACAGGTAGTAGGGAAAGCTAATCCACAAGCAGAATTTGGTCCAGTGCTATTAGAAGTAGCATGTATGGAGTACACTTGAGTTCAAAGCAGCGAGCACAGAAAAAAAAGAATAAAAAAGGAAGTGTGACATTTTTATGTGCCTTTGCAAAAAAACAATCCTGAAAATAATATCGTCAAGAGGATTTGAAACCAACCTGCTGTAGATGTCAGCTGCTGGAACTCCCTGAGTGTAACACAGGAATGACACCCAGGTCACTCTTGGAGGCAGTGCACATTGAATTTGTATGTTATACATGATATAAGGCTACATGAAGTATGGTAATGACAATGCAGAGCTGTCAGCTGAAAGTAATACCTGTAGCAAAGTAAAGTGATGTTAAGTTTGTTTCATCCACACCAGAAATTTTGTGAAGCAACTAATAAGCCAGGTTTTGGTTGTGTGCTTGTGCTGTGACGACACTGGGACATGTCAAATGTAAGTGACAGCTGAGGAGGCAAACAAAAAAATAGACAATTCCACGATCCCACTGTCATTTCCTCTGGATACTGTGGTGGAGTCTTGACAACAAAACACCGCAGGCACATGCAGGAAACACTCCCAATCCAGGTCTGATCTCAGCCCGCCTATATGTGCCGTGCTTTCAGGCCTGGTTCACATCTGAGTATGTCTCTCTGCAGATGTGAAGTTCCAGCACCAGTCTTGCATACCCTACTGGTTTGGAGAGGGGAAGGAGAGCTCTGCAATGCATTCCCCATGTAATTCAGACTCAGTTTTCCAGAGGATTCTCCGACCAACTAATCAACCAACCCACCACTCAGCCAGCCAATCAGCCTTCTAGCCAACCAGCCAACTAATCCCATTGTCATTGACAGTAAGAAATGTGTTAAATATTATAAATATGACTGTAGTCTGGTTTACTAGAGCCTATTCTATATTTGAGATTCAACTGCAATGACACCAGCATCAATGATGTCTTCTCGCACAGATTGAGTTTGTGGTGATTCCCTACCGTGAGACTGGCACATCTATCCTGTCCTCCATTGATGACATACAGCAGCTCCTGGATGACCACATCGTGAAAACTCAGACCATGAGGGGATCACCATTCATTAAACCTTTTGAGCAAGAGATCAAGTAAGCATCAACTGAGCAGTGTTGACAATCCTTGGTAGTTGACGTTTTGGGAGTCTTTGGTAGCTGACTGTTTGGGAGTCTTTGGTTGTTGATTGTTTTCAAATCTTTGGTAGTTGACTTCTTCATCTTCTTTTGTTCACTTGAAATATGTCTATAACTGCAATGTTGTCTCTTGTATGAATCTAACAGTCTTGTTTAGTTCCCTCAGCAGTCCATAGAGTTTATCTTCCACTGTTGTCTCTCTAGGCCAGAAGGTTTGCCTGGATATGTTGTAGTCTGGGCAGTCCTGGAATATGTGCTCTGCTGTCTGCGACGCCAAACCACATATGCACATGGCTGAGTCACCGATCTTGAATTTTGTATACATGTGGTTGCATAATCTATTGTGTCCTGTTCTGAGGCGCAGAATAATGACCTGTTCTGGTCTGTCCATAATGTGGTAGTCATTTTGAGTAGGTTTCGGTGGCCTTCTGACTGATTTGATCATTCTTTTCTTTTGGTGGTATGTAATGGTCACATTAGGCTGTTCTTCTTTTCCTCCTTCCTTAGCCAAGCGATCAGCTCTGTCGTTTCCGGGTACTCCATAGTGGGATGGTATCCACTGTATGGTGACCTTATAGTTAGTTAGTTAGTCGACAGATCATCCTCATTGCACATCGAACCATTCAGTCCATAAGTGCTCGGATCCCCTCCTCAGCAAATCCCACAGCGTGTAGCAGCTAACGACGCCAGTTCTGTGTTGGTTTATCAATCTTCTTTGGCTTCCTGCGTAGTGTTCTTGTTTGGCCACCCCTCTTTTAATTTGCTGTTCTCAGCAGTCTGGCCATGGTTGTAGATTCACAGCCATCACTTGGTTCACGCAAGAGTCTTACTTCTCGTAGAGCATTCAGAATGTCAGCCTGGTCCATGGCGCGTCCGCCCTCCACAGTAGCCTCACCTGCGAGCTTGTCAGCCCGCTCATTTCCTTGTACTCCCGCATGCCCTGGCACGAAGATGAAACTAATCTTTGTCAGCCGAGACCGCTCCAGAGGCAGCAACCACTCTCTTCGGATCGACCCCTCCTCTATCCTCTTGATCATGTTCATTGAGTCGCTAAGGAAACATGCCCTAGCGAATGTCTGTGTCTCGAGCCATGTTATTGCTTTACTTACTGCCATGACTTCCATAGTCAGGCTACTTGTGGTTTCAGTGAAAGCACAAGAGTCCTTCACAATTCTCCCTCCGGCCCGAGCTGTAAAGGCCCATGAGCTTCTCACATGTCGGACGACCGGCCCATCTGTGTAGATGACTGCATCGCCGTCTAGTGAATTTACGAAAATCAACGCTTTTTCAAAATCAACGGATTTTCTTGTCTGCATTTTCTATCTAGTTGGATGCAAACTGAAAAGGATGTGCAGAAATCTGTTGGCACTTGCACCCACTCCTCGCCAGGTTCTAAGTCCTCAAGTGAACACACCTGTTGAAGAATGTCTTCGGCTTGACCCATCCACGACCGTCCTCTTTTTAACCTGCTGCCCTTCACTTTCATAATTTCACTATGCAGTGGATGTTGTGTGTTTGCGTTAACTCTGAGGTAGGCGCGTGCCCTGCAAACTTGTATTCTCTCTTCAATGGTTGGAAAATCAAGAAGGTAGCGCATCGCCCTGCATGCTGTATCTCTTGTACATCCAAGAATAATGCGCATAGCTTCATCCTGTATCCTTTCCATCCTTTCTATCTGCTTACGGCTGAGAGTCAGGATTGCCATTGCATACTCCAAAACAGACATGACCAGCCCCTCGTACAGAAGACATAGATGGCGCTGCTCACAGTTTGCTGCCGCCATCATCCGCATCGCAGCCAAACCCCGCTTGGCCTTTGTTATCACCTGGTCTATGTGCTCATTATAAGCAAGGCTTCAATCAAACCGTATCCCCAGGTAATTCATTGCCTGCGTTCTTTCCACCGTCTCTGAACACATCATTACAGTTTGTGTTGGAGTGTTGACAATATGATTATTCAACGAGAACCAAGTCACTGTTGCCTTTGTTGGGTTGACCATTGCCCCAGCTTCATCACACCAAGTACTTATGCGTTTGAGTTCGGTTTGTAGTTCCACAGCAACCTGCTCTCTATCCTTACCCTGACGATACACTAAAACATCATCGGCATATGACAATGTCCTGCCAGGTCCAGTGATCTGCTCACTGGTGATTCTCACTGTGTAGGCGTTGAACAGTACCGGAGATAATGGTGATCCCTGTGGTAGGCCAGGATATATTGTTGTTGGTTCCGAAGTCCAACTGCCACATCTAAAAACTATTTTCCGTTGGAAGAGGGCTGCAGCGATCCAACTAAGGAGGAATCGACTTACTTTTAGTTCAAGAAGCTGAAGTATTAAAAAATCCAATGGTACTCTGTTGTATGCGTCCTCAAGATCAATCGCTGCAGCAAAGGTTTCAATGCCTGAGTAGAAACCTTCATAGACATCATGGGCAAAGACTGCTGCATTGGTCCAGGTTTCTCTTTTTGGATGGTACCCACCCAGGGTAGGTGGGAAAACACCTTGCCTCTCTAGCTGGCTTGATATTTTCCTGGCAATTACCTTCTCCAGCAGCTTGCCTATTGTATTTTGCATGGTTATAATTCGATATCCCTGAATTTTTTTGTGGTCTTTGTTAGCTTTGGTGACCTTATGCTGACTGCTGAGTTGACTGTTTTGGAATCTTTGGTAGTTGACTGTTTTGGAATCTTTGGTAGTTGACTGTTTTGGAATCTTTGATTCATTGCAGATTTATATACTGGGAAGTGTTGCCAATGTACAGACTGGGGAGTTTTTATTGTGTTTACTAATGAATGTTTAGTCGTTACGTTGTTCTGCTGAATGGATTTTCAGTACTTGTGATCCACTTGTGCCTTCGGGCCAAATGTTTTAACAGATCTTTACTGAAGATTGACATCTGATCATTTCAACCTGTCTCTTAGTTTGATAGCCTTTCTTCAAAGCTAGTATTAGATGAGAAACGTCAATTCATTGATTGTGTCATTGTATAACTTATTTTTATCTTATTTTGTTATATTATCATTGATTTTCTCCCCTGTGATTTACGTTTGCCGTAGTGGAGTTCGTTGTAAGATATGTTACACTGTGTCTGTGTTTATTATCTGTCACTTTGTGTTTTGCAGGAGTTGCACATACCTGTTTATATTTTCTATTATTTCTAGATGATTATGCATTTTTATTGTGAAATTATGATGCTGCAAAGTTAAGACACAGTGCGATAGTCAATGTGATCATAATAGAATTGCTATTTAAAAAAAACAAACTATTATCTTCATTTTGTTGCATTGGTAATTCATTATATATGTAAGGGGAAGGTACAAATAATGCAATATACATATTATAAACACTGATAGAGAGATCAATAGAGAAACAGAAAGAAATTTACTTGTGATTTATAGATTATACCAAGGCATCTGGTAGAGGCAAACATGATGAAAAGACTAAAATATTGCAAGGTATTAAAATAGATGGGAAAGATCTCAGAATAATTCAAAATATTTACTGGGAACAGGTAGCAGAAATTAATATGGGGAGTAAAGAGGGCAATTATGAATAGATAAAGCCAGGAGTAAGATAATAATGTGTTTTGTCACCAGATCTCTCTTCTCACTATAGTGAAGTAAAAGTGGGAGAGATCAAAGAGAGGCCATGAATACGAGGTGGAGGTTCAATACAAACAATCTATTTAATGTGTTGAGTAGTTCCCACTTGGAGTATGCTGGCCTCATATGTTTAGATAAATCAACGCTCAATGGGTGATGTGGTCAACTGTTAAAATTTAGTTGCATATCCTTTACAGGACGTGACAGTCTACCCCAGTAATTTTTAGCTGTTTGTGATTCCTGGGCAAGTTTACGTTCAGTAGTTTGCCATTGATTTCTGAACGATTAGCACTCATACCATTGTACAGAAACCATTGCAAAGTGGTCTGCTTCCAAATCTGTCACATGTACTTCCCTGATTATTTCCTCATGGTAATTTTAGGCTTAGTCGACCTGACAGCCCAGGTCAATGAAAACAAAATCTTGCCTCAAATGGGACTCGAACACATGACCTCTAGGCTGGCAGTAGCCACCTGTGCTACCACAGCTTCCCGTGTAAGTGATGGTGTTTAAACCTGAATAACAGTGGTCTGCTAATACAACTTTCAACTGATAGCTCTTATGGCAGCAGATTAATCTCTGATCTTATCTGGACACCAGAGAGTGGGAGAGCAAGCTGATGATGCTGCAGGACATCTTAGATGAGTGGCTGAAGGTACAGTCCACCTGGCTTTACCTGGAACCCATCTTCAGTTCCCCAGACATCATGGCACAAATGCCAGAAGAGGGCAGGCGGTTCTCAACAGGTGAGTCTTATTGGTTCAGGTGTGAATGCTCTGATATTATTGGTAATTGATTATTTGGTTGTTTCGGGATTTGAAATTTAAATATTGAGCACAACCCACTACTGGCATCGCTGATCGTATTCTAGTATGAACCTAATGGCCTTACCATTACATTATTGGTCATGTTTTTGGTTGCTGTTGTTGCGGTCGCTCAATTTGAACTCAAGCGCAGTCCATGCACGTGCTACTACTTCTAGTGCACTGAGCTGATTTTGTGTGTGGATTAGCTTTCCCTATTACCAGTGTCCCTCGCCATTAGATGAACCCATTCCAACTTCTGAGGTACTTGTAATTTACGTCCCCAAGTCAAGGATGAGAAGTCAACATTTTAGTAGAACAGACCGTTGTAAGGGTTGAACCCACTACCTCAGCATCAGCACACTGGAAGTTTAAGAACTAGTGCTCTTATCCATTCGGCCATGCTGACCTCCGTTATTGGTAATAATTCTTGTTTTTACAGCAATCCAGTTTTAATATCATTTAAAGACCCGGGAAGGTTAACCCGCTCAACAAATACCCGTAGAAGTCGGATGTGTCTGCCTAAAGGTGCAATATCGCAGCTCTGCTGTAAACAGACACAATGCAATCATGTCCAAAAAAAACACTATCCAGATGAATGCAGCAGAAGAAGAAGCTATCACTTCAATGGACTATATATTGTTATGTAGAGGAGAGATGAAAAAGATGAAAACAATTTGCTACTTATCTCAGAATCCCAGGCTGTGATATTTTCTTTTCATTGTTCTAATTTTTCATCTTTCCATTCTTCTCATCCCGTTCTTATGCCTTAATGTAGTCACTGCAGTGTCTTCCCCATGATTATATGTTGTGTTTTTGTGTATGTATTTGTTTGCTGATATAGGCTAGTTGCTGCAACGTCCTGTGTTTTCCATAATTCTGTTATGTAAAGCTGCATTACTTTATGTTGTTTTATATTGTTTACATGTCCACAGCTTTACTGCATGTCCACTAATTGTGTTGTGTTTCAGCATGGCTGTGTCTGTAAGATTTTGCGTGAATTTCTTCTGCAGTGGACAAGAACTGGCGTGACATCATGAAAGCTGTCAATGTGGACAAACATGTGCTCTCAGTACTCACCATTGACAAGATTCTGGACAAATTAAAGAAGTCTAACGAGTTGCTGGAGCTCATTCAGAAGGTGTGTCCAGGGGTGTTTGTCAGCTCTGTGGCAGCAATGTTTGTTTTCTCAGTTTGTGGCAGGAATGTTTTCTCAGTTTGTGGCTGGAACGTTTTCTCAATTTGTGGCAGGAATGTTTTCTCAGTTTGTGGCAGGAATGTTTTCTCAGTTTTGTGGCAGGAATGTTTTCACAGTTTGTGGCAGGAATGTTTTCTCAGTTTGTGGCAGGAATGTTTTCTGAGTGTTTTTGCAGGAATGTTTTCTCAGTTTGTGGCAGGAATGTTTTCTCAGTTTGTGGCAGGAATGTTTTCTGAGTGTTTTTGCAGGAATGTTTTCTGAGTGTTTTTGCAGGAATGTTTTCTGAGTGTTTTTGCAGGAATGTTTTCTCAGTTTTGTGGCAGGAATGTTTTTTTTAGTGTTTTGCAGGAATGTTCTTTTGGCAGGAATATTTTCTCATACTTGGATATTTAATGTCTCCAGCAGAGATAAAATTGTGGACAAGATCATAGAAAGTTGTCATGCATATTGTCAATAAATACTTCTGGAGTGGGCCATGGAATATAGATATAGATTGCTATGACTGCAGGCGGGGATGCATCTGATATGTAGCTGATCATCTGACAATAAGGACAGTCAGCAGCCACACTCTTTTACTTCTGCTGGAAGAAACTGAACACTTAGAGACTTGTGCTGAGTGCAGTTATGTTGGCTTGTCATAGTAATCATTGTATAAGGCAAACTTTAACTGGAGGATCAGTCTCCGTGGTTAAAGGCTTGCGAACGCGGTTCGTGAGCCGCTTACTAGGCTTTCGAAACGCTGCCGCGACCGATTTGTGCAGCAGACCATGTCACGTTGTGTTATAATGTGTTGGTATGAGAGCCGGTCATTCAGAAAGCAATGGCAAACTACTGAACGTAAAATTCGCCTAGTACATCAACAGCAGCTGAAAAATGCTGGCGTTGACTGCAACGTGCTGCAAGGGATATGAAACATAAAAAAAAAAAATCTGTACTCACTTAGTTTTTATATTATTATGATAGAGATTTTGTAACCTTGTTGTTTCTTGCTTGTGTACTGTTCATGTTGAAGTTAGTTCTCCTACAGACAATGTGACAGGGTGAAATATTTATGTGTCAGTGTTTCCTTGTTTTAAATAATATAAAATGTAAATGGAGTTATCACTTTATTTATAGACATAGAAATGTTTTTGTGTCCTCATTTATAGATGTATATTTTTAATTTATGTCC
The DNA here is from genome assembly GCA_014155875.1 of Cepaea nemoralis. Lineage (NCBI taxonomy): Eukaryota > Metazoa > Mollusca > Gastropoda > Stylommatophora > Helicidae > Cepaea > Cepaea nemoralis. The sequence continues at coordinate 248,813 of JACEFZ010025472.1, forward strand.
TTATTTATAGACATAAATAGAAGTGTCCATGTGTTCTAATTTATAGATGTGTGTAGTTTATGCCTTTATTGATAGATGTAGAAATGTTCTAGTGGCCACACGCACACGCATGCACACATGCATGCACACACACATGCATGCACACACGCATGTGCAAATGCCTCTCTCTCTCTCTCTCTCTCTCTCTCTCTCTCTCTCTCTCTCTCTCTCTCTCTCTCTCTCTCTCTCTCTCTCTCTCTCTCTCTATCTCTGTGTGTGTGTGTGTGTGTGTGTGTGTGTGCTATTTATATCTTTATGTATAGACATAGAAGTGTCCCTGTGTCCTCATGTATATATGTGTGTAACCTGTGTCTTTATTTATAGACATAGGAAGCTGCGGTAGCGCAGTGGCCAGCCTGCTTGTCTTCCAGCCCAGTGATCATGTGTTTAAATCCCTACCAAAACAAACAGGCTGGATCTTCACCTCTGGGTGGGGTACAAATAGGCTGGATCTTCACCTCTGGGTGGGGTACAAATAGGCTGGATCTTCACCTCTGGGTGGTGTACAAATAGGCTGGATCTTCACCTCTGGGTGGGGTACAAATAGGCTGGATCTTCACCTCTGGGTGGGGAACAAAAAGGCTTGATCTTCACCTCAGGGTGGGGTACAAATAGGCTGGATCTTCACCTCTGGGTGGGGTACAAATAGGCTGTATCTTCACCTCTGGGTGGGGTACAAATAGGCTGTATCTTCACCTCTGGGTGGGGTACAAATAGGCTGGATCTTCACCTGTGGGTGCGACATTGGTGCATGATACGCCAGATGTGGTCTGGGTCCTTTGGGATCATGTCTATAGTGTGGAAGAACAGATAGATCATCATTGCCTAGAAAGAATGGTGTGGTAGGGAGTCACCAGATTATCTAGCCAACACTCAGTGCTCAGAGGAAAGGCCAGATGGACACATAATCAGATTGCCACAGGCAACATTAGTATTGGGACTCTTCACTGGCTGTTGAAGATGAGGGCGGGACATATATGGGAATATCTTGAGTTGTCACATACGTCCAGCCACACCTGAAAAAGTGTTTTGAAGGCATTGCCAAGCTGGAGTTTACTGATGTTCTGGACATCACCCACATGAAGCCCAGTGAAGGCGAGGTGGTTCTCCTCAAGGACGTCATCTCCACATATGGGAATGTCCTCAGTGCTGTGATGTCCATCACTCAATTCAACCCCTATCAAGGGGGCCTTTTAAACGTGTACTTGGGCTTCCAGGTTGGCCCCGCCTAAAATAGTTACCAGAACATGTCCTGGGAAGTCAATGTGGCCAGGGTGATATTGACCACATCACCCATCCAGTGCCAGTTGGTCCATCAAAATAGGGAGTTACCATCATGTACCCAGTAGACCTCAAGGTGTGTGAATGGGTCCTTTACTGATTTTCTACTGACCTATTTATAGACATACAAGTAATTGTGTCCTCGTTTATAGACATGTGTATTTGTGTCTTTAGTTACAGACATATAAGTGTACCTGCATCTTTTAGTAATAATGTTGCAATTCATGTCCCTGTTAATGATTGTCATATATGTCCTAGCATAATATATGTGGTATGATGAAAACTGAATGGTTTATCTTCTTCAGGGATTGAATGAGTATCTGGAGAAAAAACGCCTGTACTTTCCTCGCTTCTTCTTCCTGTCTAATGATGAGCTTCTGGAGATTCTCTCCGAGACAAAAGATCCAACACGGTAATTCTGAAAATATTCATGTGATTTATTTCTGCACACATTTGTGACTTTACACAAAGTTTAATATAAAAGTTCAAATGTTATTTCTTAAACGTTTATGTGACTCATTTCTGCACACATTTGCTGCTTTACAGAACATTTAAACTTCAAATGTTATGTGTTACATCTTTAAACTCAACTTGTTTTTTGTGGGAGATATGGCTGAGATGGTTGTGTGTCCAAATCTGGATTAGAAGTTGCTTGTTTAACTCCTGGAAATAGGCAGGGGATGTTTCCAAAACCATTGTTTACCAGTGGTATCACATGTCCTCCTGATTTCTTGGGTAGTGAGATATGAAACCTAGACTTCCTAGATAAGGGCAAAAAGCCGGTGGTCCTGTTTACGAGGTGCATATGTTAAAAATCGCATTGCAATTGGAAATTGCATTGAGTAGGCCATAAAGTTGCCGGCCTGTCAAAATTGTAAATGGGTAGAACCTACCCACAGGAAGATAAGATGCCTTGAATGGATTTTGTCTGAAGAAAGTAAACCTGGCACAGATGCATACACAAGTTGGGTACAGTGACCTCTGAGCTAGACATATGAGTAGCTTGGTGTCAGGAACTTCAACTGAAAGAAGAATTAAGAAGTGGTGATTTGCAATATAATTTTATGAAAACTAATGTGCCAACAGTAGAAGAAGATTGCAGTGAATTTGTAAATGGCCAACTACAGGTGAGTTGATTCATCAGTTCTTATATCTAATGATGTATCTTATGTTTGGTTTAAAGACGGTTTAACTCCATGTTTATGATGAATTCTGTTTTCTGCATTGCTCTTGAAAGTTACACTGTTCTTTGCATAGTTCTTGATAATGTTACTGTTTTTATATTGTTCTTGATAGTATATCTTTTCTATCAGTTAATGTCTGTTCTTTGTGTTGTTCTTGATAGCATTTCTGTTCCTTGTATTTATGTTTATTGTAACTCTGTTCTTTGTGCTACTCTTGATAGAAGATGTTCTTTGTATGGCTGTTGATAGTATCTCTGTTCTTTGTATGGTTCTCAGTAGTAACATTGTTCTTTGTGTGGATTTTAATAGTACCTCTGTTTTTTGTATCAGTCTTGATAGTATCTGTTCTTGTATGTTATCTAAATGTCATAAGTCAACAACATTAACTTTAAGACATCACTTTGGATTGTCCATTTGCCATGATGTCTGAATGTAATCAACACTAAATATGAATCATCACTTTTGAGTTATCTAATTGAGCTTTCTTGACAGTTAAGATAAGTACATATATTGATAAACATTAAGTTTTCTTTGCTCACTATATAACATACATCTGCACACTCGTCCGACGATTGCTTATGACATTGGCACAGTTCTGTATCAACTATACTAACACAGCTGCTCATTTATATAAAGCGGGAGTGTGTTGTAACAACCGATGAGATTCGTGGAAGCAGGCAGTGAGAGGAGATTCTGGACATTCAAATTGGGACATTCTCAGGAGAACATGAGTTATGGAGAAACATGATTGCCCATGCTGCATGGCAAGACACTTGATGTTGCAGAAATTTTGGATATGTGTTTGAAACTGCAACGACCCAAGAAAGCTAACCCAGGGAACAAATGCCTGGAAAAGGTCTGAGGTGTCTGCTAAAAAGCGTTAACAAAGCAGCTCTGCTGTAAACAGGCACAAAGCAATTTCCTCCAAAACACACCAACAAGAAAATATCGGATGAACGAAGGAAAAAAAGGAGAAACTGCTGATTATTCTCCTCAAGTTAATACAAGATAAGATTAGTTGTCCCCACAACGAAGATTGGCTGTAATGTATCTTCAGCACTCTGTCACTCCCCATGATGGCTCAGTCTAACATGCTCTTCCAATTCATCAGTTCATGTTATTCTTCCATATCAACCATTGTCATTAAAATGGGTACTAGGCAATGTCTTAGGAAGTAAAGGTGGCCGGCATGCTACTGACCTCATCACCCACTGTGTTCCCATTGGTCTATACAAATATGTGTCCAACCCCATATGCCCAGTGCACCTTAAGGTGTGTTATAGGGTTACATTGTCTTCTTGCACATTTGCCTTCCATCTTGCCCTGTAGTGTGCATCTCAGCTGGGCATTATGTGTGTTTGTGTGCCCACTGTATTCAGAAATGTGCAGTGTTTAGTGTGCATCTCAGCTGGGCATTATGTGTGTTTGTGTGCCCACCGTATTCAGAAATGTGCAGTGTTTAGTGTGCATCTCAGCTGGGCATTATGTGTGTTTGTGTGCCCACTGTATTCAGAAATGTGCAGTGTTTAGTGTGCATCTCAGCTGGGCATTATGTGTGTTTGTGTGCCCACAGTATTCAGAAATGTGCAGTGTTTAGTGTGCATCTCAGCTGGGCATTATGTGTATTTGTGTGCCCACCGTATTCAGAAATGTGCAGTGTTTAGTGTGCATCTCAGCTGGGCATTATGTGTGTTTGTGTGCCCACTGTATTCAGAAATGTGCAGTGTTTAGTGTGCATCTCAGCTGGGCATTATGTGTGTTTGTGTGCCCACTATATTCAACTGGGCATTACGTGTGTTTGTGTGCCCACTATATCCAGAAATGTGCAGTGTTTAGCAACAAGCCGACTCTATGATGAAGGCGTTACAGTCACAAATTTGTAATCTCGCATACTGCGTTCAAAACGCAGCTGCGGGCAATTTGGTAGCAGACCGCCCTGCATTGGTTTTCATACAATGGTATGTGTGCTGATCATTCAGAAAGCAATGGCAAACTACTGAACGTAAAGGATCCTGTAAAGGATATGCAACTAATTTACCTTATCAACAAGTTCAGTGAAGTTTTGATTTTCATATATGTCCAGTGTCCAGCCACATCTGAAAAAGTGCTTCGAAGGCATTGCCAAATTGGAGTTTACTGATGTTCTGGACATCACCCACATGAAGTCCAGTGAAGGCGAGGTGGTTCTCCTCAAGGACGTTATCTCCACTTCAAAGGCCAGAGGTCAAGTAGAGAAGTGGCTGCTAGAGCTGGAAACAAACATGATTGGCTCCATCCACAAGGTGGGCGTGTCTTTACCAATGATGTCATTAGTATGAATCTGCAGTTGTTATTCTACGAGGGGGCTTCACATGAAAACCGTAAAAGTATTTTCCCAGTGAATATATTCTGAAAAAGTACAGAACAAATGTATTATTGGTCGATGTAGTCACCACCACATTCAATGCAAGTCCTCCAGTCCTGTTAAAGTGCTTGGATTCCCGTAGAAACCAATTCTCTTGGTTACGTGTGTAATTACTCATGCACCACCTGCTGTAGCTCTTCATTGGACCGAAAAGTTGTGAAACTTCCTACTCTGCTCATACACTTGCTGGACTGACAGGCATGCATCACTAAACTGGATCTTAATTCGCCAATGAATTTCTATAGGTTTCACCTCTTCACTGATTAAAAAAAGACGGAGAACAGAACACTGCTCCTCTTTGGTGCATGTCAAAAGTGGGGTGGCCATTTTTAAACTGCCCTTATGTAGTCACCGTGTTCATCTGCACCGTGATGTCATGCGCTTAACATTCTTGACATCCTTAACAACAATATTGAGAGGTTACAAGACAATGGCATGGTTATTGTAATTTATGTCACACTTTTAAAGTTTTAATTTGAAGCCCCCTCATATATTACTGGAGTCTGGTAGTGCAGGGGATCACTTGCTGGCCTGCCAGCCCCGTGGCCCTGCGTTCAAATTCCCATCAAAGTTGGGATTTTTAAAACGTAATGGATTCACAAGTTGACCTAGTCTAAATGAGTACCAGGACATGGTCTGGGTAGTAAAGGCAGCAGCCTGTGTGTGAGGTTGACTACAAGGCCCATCAAATGCCAATTGGTCTTTTAAAATCCTAGCAACATATACCCAGTGCATCCTAAGGCATGGAGAAGGAGGCCTTACTTTTGTGTATAGGACATCATCATGTGCCCCAAGGCATGGAGAAGGAAGCCTTACTTTTGTGTACAGAGCTGGCCTAGGCAGTGACATCATCATGTGCCCCAAGGCATGGAGAAGAAGGCCTTACTTTTGTGTACAGAGCTGGCCTAGGCAGTGACATCATCATGTGCCCCAAGGCATGGAGAAGAAGGCCTTACTTTTGTGTACAGAGCTGGCCTAGGCAGTGACATCATCATATGCCCCAAGGCATGGGGACGGAAGCCTTACTTTTGTGTATAGAGCTGGCCTAGGCAGTGACATCATCATATGCCCCAAGGCATGGGGAAGGAAGTCTTACTTTTGTGTATAGAGCTGGCCTAGGCAGTGACATCATCATGTGCCCCAAGGCATGGGGAAGGAAGCCTTACTTTTGTGTATAGAGCTGGCCTAGGCAGTGACATCATCATATGCCCCAAGGCATGGGGAAGGAAGCCTTACTTTTGTGTATAGAGCTGGCCTAGGCAGTGACATCATCATGTGCCCCAAGGCATGGAGAAGGAAGCCTTACTTTTGTGTACAGAGCTGGCCTAGGCAGTGACATCATCATATGCCCCAAGGCATGGAGAAGGAAGCCTTACTTTTGTGTATAGAGCTGGCCTAGGCAGTGACATCATCATGTGCCCCAAGGCATGGGGAAGGAAGCCTTACTTTTGTCTATAGAGCTGGCCTAGGCAGTGACATCATCATATGCCCCAAGGCATGGGGAAGGAAGCCTTACTTTTGTGTATAGAGCTGGCCTAGGCAGTGACATCATCATGTGCCCCAAGGCATGGAGAAGGAAGCCTTACTTTTGTGTATAGAGCTGGCCTAGGCAGTGACATCATCATATGCCCCAAGGCATGGGGAAGGAAGCCTTACTTTTGTGTATAGAGCTGGCCTAGGCAGTGACATCATCATGTGCCCCAAGGCATGGGGAAGGAAGCCTTACTTTTGTGTACAGAGCTGGCCTAGGCAGTGACATCATCATATGCCCCAAGGCATGGAGAAGAAGGCCTTACTTTTGTGTACAGAGCTGGCCTAGGCAGTGACATCATTATGTGCCCCAAGGCATGGGGAAGGAAGCCTTACTTTTGTGTACAGAGCTGGCCTAGGCAGTGACATCATCATATGCCCCAAGGCATGGGGAAGGAAGCCTTACTTTTGTGTATAGAGCTGGCCTAGGCAGTGACATCATCATGTGCCCCAAGGCATGGGAAAGGAAGCCTTACTTTTGTGTATAGAGCTGGCCTAGGCAGTGACATCATCATGTGCCCCAAGGCATGGAGAAGGAAGCCTTACTTTTGTGTATAGAGCTGGCCTAGGCAGTGACATCATCATATGCCCCAAGGCATGGAGAAGGAAGCCTTACTTTTGTGTATAGAGCTGGCCTAGGCAGTGACATCATCATGTGCCCCAAGGCATGGAGAAGAAGACCTTACTTTTGTGTATAAAGCTGGCCTAGGCAGTGACATCATCATGTGCCCCAAGGCATGGAGAAGGAAGCCTTACTTTTGTGTACAGAGCTGGCCTGGTAAGTGACATCATCATGTGCCCCAAGGCATGGAGAAGGAAGCCTTACTTTTGTGTATAGAGCTGGCCTAGGCAGTGACATCATCATATGCCTAAAGGCATGGGGAAGGAAGCCTTACTTTTGTCTATAGAGCTGGCCTAGGCAGTGACATCATCATGTGCCCCAAGGCATGGGGAAGGAAGCCTTACTTTTGTGTACAGAGCTGGCCTAGGCAGTGACATCATCATGTGCCCCAAGGCATGGGGAAGGAAGCCTTACTTTTGTGTACAGAGCTGGCCTAGGCACTGGCATCACCTTGACCATGTGCCCCAAGGCATGGGGAAGGAAGCCTTACTTTTGTGTACAGAGCTGGCCTAGGCAGTGACATCATCATGTGCCCCAAGGCACACACAATCACCAGAGTTGTGGATCAACTCAGTGTTCTTGTCTCGACGATACCACGTGGCCAAGCCATCCAGGTATTTACTTCCCCTTGTTCTCTTCGATCTTACCAGTTGTCCGGTGAAATGGGCAGTGACAATGATACAAGTGAATAGAAGTGAAAATAAGGTAGTGTTTTGGAACACTAGTTTATTGACTTGTTTCATTATCACTGCCAAGGCACCATTATACTATAAAGGTTAAAGTTAAAGGTGAGAGAATCAGTGTCATTGCACCTGGTTTTACCCCATGAGGCTCAGTCTCTTACCACAGAATGGCAGGCCTCCTGCCAAGAGCATCATGTACAGCATGAACTCTGTAGCTCCAGCGATGACACCCTGGAGTCTCTGGGAACATTGGATTCTTCTGAGTGACACACAAGGTAAACGGCTTGACCATCTCTCATTAGAGGCCCCAATACTATAATTGTACTATAAATATACTATAAATGGATATAAATATATTATAAATGTACAATAATGGTATATAAATATACTATAATTGTACTATAAATGAATACAAATAAACTATAAATGTGCTATAAATGTACAATAATGGTATATAAATATACTATAATTGTACTATAAATGAATACAAATAAACTATAAATGTGCTATAAATGTACAATAATGGTATATAAATATACTATAATTGTACTATAAATGAATACAAATAAACTATAAATGTGCTATAAATGTTCAATAATGGTATATAAATATACTATAATTGTACTATAAATGAATACAAATAAACTATAAATGTACAATAATTGTTTTGCATATCCTTTACAGGACATCGCTGTCAACATCAGCATCTTTCAGCTGTATGTTGATTTCTTGGCAAGATTACGCTCAGTAGTTTGCCATTGCTTTCTGAGCGGCCGGCTCATTATCCCGCAAGTCACGAGCTCGGGTCGAACCGCTTCCAGTTCTCGCCTCGCTGCGAGACCCTGTGTGAATAAACGGGATTTCGAAGAAAGTGGTGTAACCCCTCAGCCAGAGAGACCGGCAAATGTACAATAATGGTATATAAATATACTATAAATGTACTATTAAATATATATGTGACAGAGATGAAATGTCTGCTCAGGATGCTTAATATAGCAAGCAGGGAAGGATAATAAATCTTGAAGTTAGAAAGCAAGTTGCTGGAAGGACAAGGCAGTATGTGTAATGGTTTGGCCACATGTCACAACTACCAACAGACATAAAGAAGACAAGCCGCTACACGCTGCAGGATTTGCTGAGGAGGGAATCCGAGCACTTATGGACTAAATGGATCGATGTGCAGTGAGGATGATCTGTCATAACTAACTAATTAACTAATTAACTAACTAACTAACTAACTAACTAACTAACTAACTAACTAACTAACTAGCTAACTAACTATAAAGAAGACAAATTAATAAATGAACATAGAACGTGGCACACTTTATTATTCCATTCTGGATCAAAGTTTTTGTTTTTAAAGTTTCAATTTGTAAGAACTGGTGTCTAATAAAGTACTCTCTTTCTGAGACAGGTGGTCTGGGAGTCACTGGAAGCTTATAACAGCAGTCCTCGTTGCGAGTGGGTTAAAGCGTGGCCAGGGCAAGCTGTTCTTTGTGTCTCCCAAAAGTACTGGACCACATTCATCCATGAATCCATTCGCAAAGGCTCGCAAGCTCTGGATGATTACTTAACGGTGTGTAGTTTGGTAAACCCTGTCATCTCATGTGTTGTGCTGGCACACAGGGGCTGTCTTTATCCTCCACAGCTGTTTGGTCCCCAGTGTTTTTGATAATTTTAACAGCTGATGATTTTCTGTGCCAATCCAACAGTCTATCCAGCCTCTTCTCTCCATCTCTCATAATGATTATTTTACAGAATTCTTTGGACAGACCCTATCAGCAATTTGTTTGTATCATATCTTGGATTGTTTTGTATTGTTTCCACAAACTTCTACATCTGGCTAATTTCTTATCTTATTATACTTACTTTCTCACTCAGTAAATCAAACTGCAGTTTGCAGATGCCATGCTACCTGGATAGACAGAACAGTAAGACAGTTATGGAATCAAGTAGCAGAACACATACCAACATGGCTGGCAAAGAAAGTAACGAGTATTATGTAAATCCTTTGTAGCAGATAAGACATAAAGACTGCCTCATCTGTCACATGAACCCAAGCATGAAATTATTTGTGATCCAGCACTGACATTGCAACACTCAGGATATGTCTTTATGTGCTCCATTTCTCAGAAGTCAGCGGCTCTGGATACTTAAGTTCCAAAGTCCAGTCGTGTATGCATGTATATACTTCATACTCTTTACTTTTTGAACTTCAAATGCTCATTACTTGAGCTCCTGAGGGAAAAAGTTAAAATTTCACCTTATTTTCCCACCTCTATAGTTGTCATCTCCGTCATCTGCGATCTCTTCAAATGAATAATCGTAATCAAGAATGTTCATCATCACTTGTTTCCAGTAACCGCAACACTTCTCATGACGTAAACAAATTCGATCTACTACATTTTCTGCAGCTAGTTGTGAAGTGTTTTTGTTATTTTATCAACTGAGAAATTAACAGAGACAGGCACAGAGTTAATTTCATTTTCACTGCTTGACACAGACATCTTTCTTTACAGCTACCCCATCACTCCATTAATAAAAACACTGTGATTGGTTGATACTTTAAGCTATTATTATTATAAAATGGGAGTCCCCCATAACGAGCAAATGTGGTATTATCACTTATAGAGAAGCTCAACTCAAACTAAAATATAGATATTCCAAAGTCAAAGCGTTACAGTTTGTTATTCATTATTAGATTTATTTAACTAATCAGAATACGTTTGAATAATTTGTTTATTGATGTGTTCATCTGAAACATTGATTTCTGTCTGGCTCAAGATGAACAATAATCAGATCGATGAGGTTGTGGCACTTGTCAGAGGAGAGCTGTCCAAGCAGAACAGAGTGACACTGCAGGCCCTGATTGTCTTGGATGTCCATGCCCGGGATGTGCTGGCCAAGCTGGTGTCTGACAACGTCACCAATGAGCTGGACTTCAACTGGCTGAGTCAGTTACGCTACTACTGGGAGGTAAGCCTGAAATCATTCTGGGCTAAACAACTCATTGTATGTTATTTGGTTACTCCTTACATTTTAATCGAGGCAGATGAAACAATTTGATCTAGGGTGCCAAGTCTGCACAGCCTAAACTGGCACCAGGAAATGCCTTGGAAAGTAAAGCCGTGATATTGACCAAATCACCCTTCGATTGGTCTATCTAAATGTGGGGATAGTCCCACAGGACTGGTGTGTGAAAAGGTTCCTTGAATTGACTCATCATACATGATAACATTTTCTTAACTCTTTCTGTCCAATTGTTACATAATCCTTCTCTATCTCAACTGATAACTTAACTCTTTTGTTTCAAGACAGTGTTTACATAAGCCTACTCTATCTCAAGTGATAACTTCACTCTTTCTGTCCAAAACATAGCATTTGTACTTGGATCTTTCATCTTCTTATATATAAAAGAGACTGTATGTGGGTGTGTCCTTTATGCGCTCGCGAACGGCCCATCCGATTGAGATGAAATTTTCTACACGTCTTCCTTTCATTCCAGTGCAGCCAACTGTGATATTTTTTTAGTGTGAAATCGGCTGCTTACTTAATATTATTTAATTTTTCATTTTACATTGTAATTTATATACAGTGAGGGGACTTAACTCTAGAAAAGTTATTTCAAGGGGCATAACTTTTAATAACATTGCTGTATACCTTATAGTCATATTGTTGCATCGTTTTCAAATATTTATAAACTCTTTGTCTGTAGTTATGTACCGACATATGAGTTATAATAAATAATGATACAATCTTTAGGGCATTTTCAAAGTTTTCATAAAAATAATGCATAATGCATAACATTGTAACTCATCTTTTTATGCTTACGAAGTTATCTACAGTCATGCAGGTGATTAGAAATGGTTTTCATTAGAAATAATGGATGGTGTGTGGAAGGACATTCTTTTAAGTTACTTTATTTTGTTGTATGAATTTAATGAGACACTACCCGCCAGGAGCTGGGCGAAGCCAGGCCGGGTCAGATAGATAGACAGACCCACCTTTTCGCTGCAGTTATCTACAGGCATATGCATTATAATCCTCCTCCTCCTCCTCTCCCCTCCTCCTCCTACCCTCTTCCTCTTCCCCTCCCCCCTCTCCATCCTCCTCCCTCTTTCTCCTCCTCATCCCTCCTCCTCCCTCTTCCTCCTCCTCCTTCTCCTTCCTCCTCCTCCTCCCTCTTCCTCCTCCTACCTCCTCGCCCTCCTCCTAATCACTCCTCTTCCTTCCTCCTCCCTTCTCCTCCTCTCTCCTCCTCCTCCCTCCTCTTCCCTCCTCCTCCTACATCCTCCCTCCTCCTTCTCCCTTTTTCTCCCTCCTCCTCATCCTACCTACTCCTCATCCTCCCCTTATGCCTCCCTCCTCATCCCTCTCCTCCTCCCTCTCCTTATCCTCCTCCTCCCTTCTCCTCCTCCTCCCTTCTCCTCCTCCCGTCTCCTCCTCCCTCCTCATCCTCTCTCCTCCTCCTCCCTCTACCTCCTCCCTTCTCCTCCCTCCTCCTCCCTCCACATCCCTCTTCCTCCTCCTCCCTCTACCTCCTCCCTCCTCCTCCCTCTGCCTCCTCTCTCCTCCTCCTCCCTCCTCCTCCTCCATCTTCCTCCTTCTCCCTCTCCTCCTCCCTCCCCCTCCTCCCCCTCCTGCGTTCTTCTCCTTTCTCATCCTCCCTCCTCCTCCCTCCTCCTCCCTCCTCCTCCCTCTTCTTCCTCCTCCCTCTTCTTCCTCCTCCCCTCCTCCTCCTTCTTCCTCCCTCCTCCTCCCTCTTCCCCCCTCCTCCCCCTTCTCCTTGCTCTCCTCCCTCCTCCTCCTCCTCCTAATCACTCCTCCTCCCTTCTCCTCCTCCTCCCTCCTCCATCCTTCCCCCCTCATCCTCCCTCCTTCTCCCTCCTCCTCCCTTCTCCCCCTCCTCCTCCCTTATCCCCCTCCTCCCTCCTCCTCCCTCCTCCTTCTCTTCTCTCCTCCTCTCTTGTCCTCCTCCTCCCTCTACCTCCTCCCTCCTCCTCCTCCCTCCTCCTCTCTCATCCTCTTAATCCCTCCTCCTCCTAATCTTATTCCTCCCTACTCCTCCCTCCTCTTCCCTCCTCCTCCTCTCTCTGCCTATCTCTTCCTCCCTCCTCCTCCTCCTCCCTCCTCCGCCTCCCTCTTCCTCCTCCCAACTCCTACTCCTCCTTTTTCTTCTTCTGCTGTACCGGCATATGAGTTATAATAAATAATGATACAATCTTTAGGGCATTTTCAAAGTTTTCATAAAAATAATGCATAATGCATAACATTGTAACTCATCTTTTTATGCTTACGAAGTTATCTACAGTCATGCAGGTGATTAGAAATGGTTTTCATTAGAAATAATGGATGGTGTGTGGAAGGACATTCTTTTAAGTTACTTTATTTTGTTGTATGAATTTAATGAGACACTACCCGCCAGGAGCTGGGCGAAGCCAGGCCGGGTCAGATAGATAGACAGACCCACCTTTTCGCTGCAGTTATCTACAGGCATATGCATTATAATCCTCCTCCTCCTCCTCTCCCCTCCTCCTCCTACCCTCTTCCTCTTCCCCCTCCCCCCTCTCCATCCTCCTCCCTCTTTCTCCTCCTCATCCCTCCTCCTCCCTCTTCCTCCTCCTCCTTCTCCTTCCTCCTCCTCCTCCCTCTTCCTCCTCCTACCTCCTCGCCCTCCTCCTAATCACTCCTCTTCCTTCCTCCTCCCTTCTCCTCCTCTCTCCTCCTCCTCCCTCCTCTTCCCTCCTCCTCCTACATCCTCCCTCCTCCTTCTCCCTTTTTCTCCCTCCTCCTCATCCTACCTACTCCTCATCCTCCCCTTACGCCTCCCTCCTCATCCCTCTCCTCCTCCCTCTCCTTATCCCTCCTCCTCCCTTCTCCTCCTCCTCCCTTCTCCTCCTCCCGTCTCCTCCTCCCTCCTCATCCTCTCTCCTCCTCCTCCCTCTACCTCCTCCCTTCTCCTCCCTCCTCCTCCCTCCACATCCCTCTTCCTCCTCCTCCCTCTACCTCCTCCCTCCTCCTCCCTCTGCCTCCTCTCTCCTCCTCCTCCCTCCTCCTCCTCCATCTTCCTCCTTCTCCCTCTCCTCCTCTCTCCCCCTCCTCCCCCTCCTGCGTTCTTCTCCTTTCTCATCCTCCCTCCTCCTCCCTCCTCCTCCCTCCTCCTCCCTCTTCTTCCTCCTCCCTCTTCTTCCTCCTCCCCTCCTCCTCCTTCTTCCTCCCTCCTCCTCCCTCTTCCCCCCTCCTCCCCTTCTCCTTGCTCTCCTCCCTCCTCCTCCTCCTCCTAATCACTCCTCCTCCCTTCTCCTCCTCCTCCCTCCTCCATCCTTCCCCCCTCATCCTCCCTCCTTCTCCCTCCTCCTCCCTTCTCCCCTCCTCCTCCCTTATCCCCCTCCTCCCTCCTCCTCCCTCCTCCTTCTCTTCTCTCCTCCTCTCTTGTCCTCCTCCTCCCTCTACCTCCTCCCTCCTCCTCCTCCCTCCTCCTCTCTCATCCTCTTAATCCCTCCTCCTCCTAATCTTATTCCTCCCTACTCCTCCCTCCTCTTCCCTCCTCCTCCTCTCTCTGCCTATCTCTTCCTCCCTCCTCCTCCTCCTCCCTCCTCCGCCTCCCTCTTCCTCCTCCCAACTCCTACTCCTCCTTTTTCTTCTTCTGCTGTACCGGCATATGAGTTATAATAAATAATGATACAATCTTTAGGGCATTTTCAAAGTTTTCATAAAAATAATGCATAATGCATAACATTGTAACTCATCTTTTTATGCTTACGAAGTTATCTACAGTCATGCAGGTGATTAGAAATGGTTTTCATTAGAAATAATGGATGGTGTGTGGAAGGACATTCTTTTAAGTTACTTTATTTTGTTGTATGAATTTAATGAGACACTACCCGCCAGGAGCTGGGCGAAGCCAGGCCGGGTCAGATAGATAGACAGACCCACCTTTTCGCTGCAGTTATCTACAGGCATATGCATTATAATCCTCCTCCTCCTCCTCTCCCCTCCTCCTCCTCCTACCCTCTTCCTCTTCCCCTCCCCCCTCTCCATCCTCCTCCTCCCTCTTTCTCCTCCTCATCCCTCCTCCCTCTTCCTCCTCCTCCTTCTCCTTCCTCCTCCCTCTTCCTCCTCCTACCTCCTCACCCTCCTCCTAATCACTCCTCTTCCTTCCTCCTCCCTTCTCCTCCTCTCTCCTCCTACTCCCTCCTCTTCCCTCCTCCTCCTACATCCTCCCCCTCCTCCCTCCTCCTTCTCCTCCCTTTTTCTCCCTCCTCCTCATCCTACCTACTCCTCATCCTCCCCTTACTCCTCCCTCCTCATCCCTCTCCTCCTCCCTCTCCTTATCCCTCCCTTCTCCTCCTCCTCCCTTCTCCTCCTCCCTTCTCCTCCTCCCTTCTCCTCCTCCCTCCTCCTCCTCCCTCTACCTCCTCCCTCCTCCTCCCTCCACATCCCTCTTCCTCCTCCTCCCTCTACCTCCTCCCTCCTCCTCCCTCTGCCTCCTCTCTCCTCCTCCTCCCTCCTCCTCCTCCATCTTCCTCCTTCTCCCTCTCCTCCTCCCTCCTCCTCCTCCCCCTCCTGCATTCTTCTCCTCCCTCATCCTCCCTCCTCCTCCCTCCTCCTCCCTCTTCTTCCTCCTCCCTCTTCTTCCTCCTCCCCTCCTCCTCCTTCTTCCTCCCTCCTCCTCCCTCTTCCTCCCTCCTCCCCCTTCTCCTTGCTCTCCTCCTCCCTCCTCCTCCTCCTCCTAATCACTCCTCCTCCCTTCTCCTCCTCCTCCCTCCTCCATCCTTCCCCCCTCATCCTCCCTCCTTCTCCCTCCTCCTCCCTTCTCCCCCTCCTCCTCCCTTATCCCCCTCCTCCCTCCTCCTCCCTCCTTCTCTTCTCTCCTCCTCCTCTCTTGTCCTCCTCCTCCTCCCTCTACCTCCTCCCTCCTCCTCCTCCCTCCTCCTCTCTCCTCCTCTTAATCCCTCCTCCTCCCTCCTATTCCTCCCTACTCCTACTCCTCCCTCCTCTTCCCTCCTCCTCCTCTCTCTGCCTATCTCTTCCTCCCTCCTCCTCCTCCTCCTCCTCCTCCCTCCTCCGCCTCCCTCTTCCTCCTCCCAGCTCCTACTCCTCCTTTTTCTTCTTCTGCTGCTGCTGCTGCCGCTGCTCCATTTACCCAAGTTAATTGTTGGGGAAGATGTAAAGACCTTTCAAGTGCTCTTTCTAATGCTTTTTGTAAGTTGGTCTTCGTTTATCTAGGTTGTTCTAACTGCAACCAATAAATGATTAGACAGACAGGCAGACAGACAGACAGACAGAGAGGGAGGGACAGACAGACAGACAGACAGACGGGAACGGGAACTTATATGACTACTTATATGAATTAAATGAGATGCTCCCCATCAGGGGCTGGGCGAAGCCGGGCAGGGTCAGGCAGACAGATAGACAGATAGACAGTCGGGAACGGGAACTTATATGACTACTTATATGAATTAAATGAGATGCTCCACACCAGGAGCTGGGCGATGCCGGGCCGGGTCAGACAGACAGACAGACAGACAGACAGACAGACAGATAGTCGGTAACGGGAACGAGAACTTATATGACTACTTATATGAATTAAATGAGATGCTCCCCACCAGGGACTGGGCGAAGCCGGGCCGGGTCTGCTAGTTCCCTATATTTGCAGGGAATTTCCAACTTTCTAATATATTCAAGCATGAAGATGACACAATTGATTTAGATTGAGATAATTTCATCATCTCTTTAAAGTAACCTTGACAAAGGTTTAATAGCAAGTTTTCAAAACTGTTATTTTATGTATATTATTTCATGTATGCTATTTTATGTGTAAGACAAGGAGAAACCACAACATTATCTCCCCAAGAATAAGTTTATGAGCAGGAAACAAGTTTGGAATGGAGAAAGTCACATGTTCAGAGATTTCATACTTGGTTTTAGATTGAATAAAATAACAGGACAATACATGTTATTTTATTTTATTTTGTACTTTTAGGACAATCAAATGATAACTAGAATGATCAACTCCAAACTGGCATATGGATATGAATACCTGGGAAACAGTGGGCGTCTGGTCATCACACCTCTAACGGACAGATGTTACAGGTTAGCAAACTGATTGGTTCATGTGTAAACAGTGTAGTTGTCAGGTGCTGGCAGTGGTGGTGATGTTGTTAGCACTCTCGCCTGCCTGCACATTAGTTGTGATTAGATCCATAGTTATGACAGGGTTTTCTAATGAAAAGTAGTTTTGATTTGTAAAGAATTACTTTCATTATAAACTTGGATAACTCCATATGTGCTCTAGCCTCCTCCCATAAATCACACTAGGAGAATCTCTGTACAGTGCACAAACTCCATAGCACTGGCAAGGATCCGCATATATGTAAATAAGAGCTACACATGCTAGAAATATTCTGTTTTCTATGTTGAAATTTAATCTTGGAAGTGGCCAGATGCTGAAGGATTTTTAATGTTTGAAATATGAACATGTTCTCTTAATTGTTGCCCTTGTCTGAGAAGACTAGATGTCCAGTTGATTATCCTAGGATCCATCCTCAGGATCCTTATTTTGTAACAGCCTCTTCTGTGCTTTATACCCAGCCTTCTTGAGTTTGAGATGAACATTCTACCATCAGACCACTCCACCACCGGAAGGGCTTCTTGTCAACTGAGCTTCATAAAATAGTAGTGTTTAGAATTCTGGGAAATGGAAGTCAAGATGGCTGATATAATACTAACAACCATATTGCTTCTCTTCTGCTGTTTTTTTTCCATGGAAAATATGTCTAACACCATGTACCTTATATTCTAATGTTTGGCTTGCTAAAGTGCTTGTCAACTTGCTTAGTTGTTAGCTACTTATTCCATGCTAGAGGATTATGGCCGGTCTCCCTGGCTTAGGCGTTAACCTCTTTCTCCGTAATCCCGTATATCCACATGAGGAACGTAACCTGTGCGAGAATCGGTAGCAGTTCTCGCCGTGTTGGTAACTTACAGGGTATGTGAGCCGGTCGCTCAGAAAGCAATGGAAAACTACTGAGCATAATCTTGCCAAGAAATCGACAATCAGCTGAAAGATGCTGATGTTGACAGCGATGTCCTGTACAGGATTTGCGAAAAAAAGAGGATTATGGGAGAATTGTTTCATTTATGTTTATATAAGTAGCCAGCTATCACACACTATTTAATTTGTATCACTGAGTTTATTATTAATAATACCAAAGCAATGTTTTACTATTGTAAATTGAAGCAAAGACACAAACAACAATGTTCTTCATAGCAAAATAAGTGTACACATCTTATTTCAATAAAAAACTGAAAGTGAAAAGAACAAATATTTGTATGACTTGGCAGAACTCTATTTGGTGCCCTACACCTTCACCTTGGCGGAGCTCCTGAGGGACCAGCTGGTACCGGAAAGACAGAAACCACCAAGGACTTGGCCAAAGCTGTGGCAAAACAGTGTGTGGTGTTCAACTGCTCTGACGGTCTTGACTACATTGCCTTGGGAAAATTCTTTAAGGTGACCAGTTCTCTTTTATTTTTGCATACAGTTGGCTTGTTTTATCTAACAAATTGTGTAAGTGTTAATAATATAAAAAGCTGGGGTGAAATATTAATTCATTCTTTGATTTAAATTGACCTTACCCCATCTGATAATGTCAGTTGATCTCATGCCATTCAACCTAACATGGGTATCAGAGGATTTCTGGGACAGTAAAGTTGGCGGTCGATATGTTGACCACATCACCTCTGAGTGGTCTATACAAATATGGGGCTAACACCATGCGTGCATTATTTTACTTTTAATTTGTACCCAGTCATATAGCAGTCTGTCATTTGTACTCAATCATATAGCAGTCTGTCATTTGTACTCAATCATATAACAGTATCATGTTGGCAATGAAATTAGTTCAGTCTTAGTATGGTCTTGAGCAGTAAGAAGACAGAAGTGAAATACATACAATATGTATTGGCATATGAACCAACTGGCCTCAAATCTACTTTCACATCATGCTTCCATTTATACCTCGGTCCTCATTCAGGACTTGTGTAATATGCAGAGTTGTTAGTCTCTCTGATTAACTCCATTCATTTGAAGAGGCTAGATTATCATAATCTGTTTCATGATGTTCACATTTGGTGAATGTTTGTACTCTTCGTTGTCCATTATCATTGATGTTGCTATATTTAACTGGGTCCCATCCCATCTCTCCAGTTCTCCAATCCCATCAATTCTCCCAATGGGTCCAATTCTCATCCCATCTTCTTCTTCTTGTACTTTGCAGTGTCGAGGTGAAGCATAAACAGTGGGAGAGTGACCGTTTATGGGCTTCATGTATCGAGATTACCATGGACTGTTATTCCCTCTGGTTATCGTTTACATGGTCGGCCTTTTCTTCTAGTTCCATTTGGTCTGTACATCATTACATGTTGTGGGATACTGTTAGTTGGTAGCCTAGTTATGTGGCCGAACCTTTATTAGCAGGGTGCTTTAACTGGGCAATATCATCGGCCTTTAAGTGTCATCTCTGAGTCACACAAAACTCTGTTAATCCTTACACATCTCTCCTGCATGCCACATGTTCTTTGATTTAAACATATCCTGGGTATAGCACTGAACATTAACAACAGAAGTCATTATTCATTGCAGTTCTTCTTTTAATGTTTTTTGTTGTTGTTTAACATTCATAGGAGTTTTCCATGGTTCCTTGTGTGATCTATAAGGGAAGACTGTTGTACTTATGGAGAAATCCATGTGAACTGTAGATGATCTCTAAGCAAAATAAACAAACTTTTGGGTTAACAAGTCAACAAACAAAAATACATTTGATGATTTGAAATGTCTGTACTCTCTTCATGTCGAAAATACAAATGTTGATGCTGTTTCAGGGACTGGCTTCATGTGGAGCTTGGTCATGCTTCGACGAATTTAACAGAATTGATTTAGAAGTATTGTCTGTGGTTGCTCAACAGATCTTGACTATCCAGAGAGGTATGATGATTTATGCTGTTTTACGCATTTATTGTAGTTTCTCTCTCTCTCTCTCTCTCTCTCTCTCTCTCTCTCTCTCTCTCTCTCTCTCTCTCTCTCTCTCTCTCTCTCTCTCTCTCTCTCTCTCTCTCTCTCTCTCTCTCTCTCTCTCTCTCTCTCTCTGTATGTGCGTGCGTGAATGTTTTTTTTTTTTTTGTTGGCCATTTTCATAAGATGTATGTTAATTTTTTTGGCGGTTCGAGGTATTTTTATTCACCTGTAAAACAACATATCTGTGGCATTTTTTTTTTTATTTCAGCTGCTGCAATCCATGTCCCTAAATACTTAAATTGGTACTTTTGCTTTCTTTCACCACAAACAAATGGGAATCCCAGGGTATGATGTCACATCCAGGGGGTTTCCGTGTGTTGCGCCGTAGCTCGGTGCGCAATTCTATGCGGCGGCGGTGGTGCGCTATTCTTTCACTTTCCGGTTAGGGTTAGGGGGTAGGGTTAGGGTTAGGGTTAGGGTTAGTGTGTGTACCCTACCCCTAACCCTAATCCTAACCCTAACCCTAACCGGAAAGTGATTGCAGGACCGATGCAAATGAGGATCGAAGGGAGACAGAAACGGTTGCCACAGCCCAAAGAAACAACACTGTGGTGTGGGGCAATTGAAACGCACTGACACGCACTCCACCCGAACACAGAGGAGATCACCGTCGGCGCTAAATATAGCTGGTGACTCTGAATATAGCTGGCAAAGTTTGGGGTGAAAGAAAGCAAAAGTACCCTTAAATTTTTTACATACTCCAAGTTAATACTTACTGACTTTTGTTATTTATATCACCATACCATCTGTCGTGTTATTCAAATAGTGGTCCTTTATTTTCATTTACTTCAACCATTGTATTGATCATTTTCTGTGTGTCCCTTTCACTTGCTTCTGTCAAGACAGTAGAATCAGTATAACCTAAGTTGTTTATACCGGGTGTTTGTAAAGTGTCTCACTACACTTTGTATGTAGAACATATTTGAAAAATGAAGTACATGATGTCATTAAACAATGTGCGCCACAGTCTATCATGAAGTAATATGCAGCAAAAGGTTGTTGTCTGCTGGAGTAAGTCTTTGCACTCCACACAGAATGGTGTTATCAACGGAAGAAAGGATTTTTCAAACTTGTTCTACATACAGAGTGTAGTGATACTTTACAAACACCCTGGATTACGACCACCAAGTGTAATGCCTGGAATATGTTCTATAGATCTCATAACATGCTTACTGTATAATGAAAACAAATCAGGTGACAATACGTCAGATTGCTGCTTGTGTTTCTACGATTACTGGTGTGCGGAAAATGTGGGTCTGGTGTGTTGTTCAACATTAGACTGGTGCAGCCTTACAGAAAGTATGATTACAACAATCCAGTCACAATTCATCATCATTAAGAGCCCTGCCAGCTGGTGTTGGCGTTAATGGCTCTCCGCAGATCTCGGTCTTTGGTGTTAAGGATCAAATATACTGATGATATTCCTCCATGCCACCGTCTCAATCCATCCAGCATTATTTCTCTTGATCTGCCTCTGCCTCTCTTCCTCTCGATCTTTCCAGTTGTCACGATATTCTCCAATGTCTCTCTTCTCATCATATGACTAAAGAAAGCTGGTTGTCTCTTTCTTATTGTTGTATATAGTGTTCTAGTTTCATTAGCCTCTTTCAGACAGCCATTGTTAGTTACTCTGGCAGTCCAAGGGATTCGCAACATTCGTCTCAAAAACCACAACTCTGTTGCTTCTAAGCTCTTCCTAATTACAATTACAACACAAACTAGACTCACAACTGTATAGGTGATACTATGCAACAATAACAACTCCAGGAAAATAGAATGATGAAGTCCTTTCACTCCATCTTTAATCATAACTACACAGACATGATGAATCAGTTACATATGAATCAGTTAAACATTTGCATGATAATTAACAATCTCCCTCCCATTTGCCCCCCCCCCCCCCCCCCCCCCCCCCCAATCTCCTCTCTCTCTCTCTCTCTCTCTCTCTCTCTCTCTCTCTCTCTCTCTCTCTCTCTCTCTCTCTCTCTCTCTCTCTCTCTCTCTCTCTCTCTCATACACACACCCCCAATGCATTCACACACACACATGCACATATACTGATGTAAGAAACAGTTCACCTTATTCACAAAAATGAACAAATAAAACATATTGAACATTTAACATACAGTTTAGCTAAATATATTTTTTACACAAGACAAAATTTATTTTGTCAATATTTTTCTTGATACATTTTAACCCGCAGAATGGTATCATATGTATAAATTATTCATGTAGAATTCATTCTTAGTTTGTGTTTAACAGCACACTCATTTTACTACTTTTCAAGGTATCCTGGCAATGGCTGAAACCCTAATGTTTGAAGGAACAGAAATCAGACTAGATCCTTCATGTTCAGTCTTCATAACAATGAACCCTGGCTATGCTGGCCGATCTGAGTTGCCAGATAACCTCAAAGTATGAAACTATTTGGTATTTGTTTGTTTGTATTGTATTTGAGAAACAGCCATACCATTTTATTACAGAAATGAACTGTAAATTACCTTACAAAGTAGAATTCTTCTTCAAAATGTTATTTATATTACATTTGGTGCCAATTCTAGGCCTGATCTCATGTTTTCAGGCCTTGTTCCGAACTGTGGCTATGATGGTCCCTGACTATGCCCTTATTGCTGAGATATCCCTCTACTCTTGTGGATTTGTGAACGCCCGCCCGCTGTCCATCAAGATTGTGGCAGTGTACCGTCTATGCTCTGAGCAGTTATCATCCCAGCACCATTATGACTACGGCATGCGGGCTGTGAAGTCTGTACTGACTGCAGCTGCTAACCTGAAGGTTTGTATTGACTTAGAGAAATCATCTTCAGTCTCTCATGCAAGCATTGAATATATGGTATTATTAGTATTACACAGTGATATCTGATAGAAGATATGAGAACTGTCTCAAAGGCCTCTTTTATTAGAGTGAGAAAAGTCATGAAAAAATGGAGGTATCTCCACAAACATAAAAATCTGGTTACTGGGAGTTATGTGTGTGGTCCATGTTACTGTTTATAAACATGAATATTGGATCATGAGTTAAATGGCAAGAGGTTCAACTTCATTATACTGGTTTTTATCCTATCTGGATCAGTCTCTCTGGACAGAGTTGTAAACACCTACCGTCACCCTGCTACTGAGTTAAGTGCATAGAGCGACACTGTGAGCTGTGAATTTCATGTGGAATGCTTTTACATCTGTTGGTTGTTTGTAACATGAATTGCATGTTCAGAAAAATCTTTGAATTAACCGGGTTGCCTTATGCAGTAACATGTAGCTACTGGTGTTCTAGTGACTGCCGCTTCCATCGATAAGACTTTTGTGTTGGCATTCTGGCAGCGGCATTATGCATAGTATACCTCTGCAGGCTGTTAGTTTGTCAAGACTTCTGTGGGTTCCACTTTTCACATGGGACAGTGAGGAGCATTTTATGTGATATTCACTGGCACAGGAACGAAGCATAATAGGGCGACCCTTTGCCGTGAAGTTGGAACCGTGACTAACTAACTAACACCTGCCAAAAACATTCCATAGAGCACGAACTCCTTAGCTTTAACAACAACCCCTAGGTTCTAAGAAAAAAGTTTCACTCATTACCCCGAATGACATCGTCTGATAATGAACTCACAACCTCCTGAGTGCGAGGCAGGTGATTTGACCACTATGCCATGGAGACTACCATGAGTTATGAAATGATAAAAATATTGGAGAGGTATTTTTTGAAGTTTTGTGAAGAAAGCAAATTATGAGCTATTGACAATTGTAGATGCTATATCACTTCTAAAAATTATAAGAAAAAGACAAAGGACATTTATGGGACATATCAATATATGAATTAAGAAGAGCTTGGAGGCAGTGGGGATGTGGTTTCTAAGATGAATGTTGCAAATTCTGAGGACTGCAAAGTACTAACAACAATTGCCTGACTGAGGCAAGTAAGTAAAACATTATATGCAATAATAAGGGAAAGATGAACAGTGTTCTTTGATCATATGATGAGGAGAGAGGCATTGGAGAATAATCCTGGATGGTTCAAGACAATGGCCTGGAGGAATATCAATGGAGAGTCAAGATTGCCAATGACTGCCCCAGAAATGGCATGGAGAGCCAAGACTACCAATGTCTGCCCCAGAAATGGCATGGAGAGTCAAGACTACCAATATCTGCCCCAGAAATGGCATGGAGAGTCAAGACTACCAATGTCTGCCCCAGAAATGGCATGGAGAGTCAAGACTACCAATGTCTGCCCCAGAAATGGCATGGAGAGTCAAGATTACCAATGTCTGCCCCAGAAATGGCATGGAGAGTCAAGATTGCCAATGTCTGCCCCAGAAATGGCATGGAGGAATATCAGTGGAGAGTTAAGACTACCAATGACTGCCCCAGAAATGGCATGGAGAGCCAAGACTACCAATGTCTGCCCCAGAAATGGCATGGAGAGTCAAGACTACAAATGTATGCCCCAGAAATGGCATGGAGAGTCAAGACTACCAATGTCTGCCCCAGAAATGGCATGGAGAGTCAAGACTACAAATGTCTGCCCCAGAAATGGCATGGAGAGTCAAGACTACCAATGTCTGCCCCAGAAATGGCATGGAGGAATATCAGTGGAGAGTTAAGACTACCAATGACTGCCCCAGAAATGGCATGGAGAGCCAAGACTACCAATGTCTGCCCCAGAAATGGCATGGAGAGTCAAGACTACAAATGTATGCCCCAGAAATGGCATGGAGAGTCAAGACTACCAATGTCTGCCCCAGAAATGGCATGGAGAGTCAAGACTACAAATGTCTGCCCCAGAAATGGCATGGAGAGTCAAGACTACCAATGTCTGCCCCAGAAATGGCATGGAGAGTCAAGACTACAAATGTCTGCCCCAGAAATGGCATGGAGAGTCAAGACTACCAATGTCTGCCCCAGAAATGGGATGGAGAGTCAAGACTACAAATGTCTGCCCCAGAAATGGCATGGAGAGTCAAGACTACCAATGTTGCCCCAGAAATGGCATGGAGAGTCAAGACTACAAATGTCTGCCTCAGAAATGGCATGGAGAGTCAAGACTACCAATGTCTGCCCCAGAAATGGCATGGAGAGTCAAGACTACCAATGTCTGCCCCAGAAATGGCATGGAGAGCCAAGACTACCAATGTCTGCCCCAGAAATGGCATGGAGGAGTATCAGTGGAGAGTTAAGACTACCAATGTCTGCCCCAGAAATGGCATGGAGAGTAAAGACTACCAATGTCTGCCCCAGAAATGGCACGGAGAGCCAAGCTACCAATGTCTGCCCCAGAAATGGCATGGAGAGTCAAGACTACCAATGTCTGCCCCAGAAATGGCATGGAGAGTCAAGACTACCAATGTCTGCCCCAGAAATGGCACAGAGGAGTATCAGTGGAGAGTCAAGACTACCAATGTCTGCCTCAGACCAGGTACCTAAAGAAATCAAAAAGTGGAAATTTATTTCTGACTTACATAAAAATATCTTCCATAATCCTATGTGCTTGCTTATTCTGATTTTGCAATGATAGTTTTGCAAAAATCATGTTATTTTTATCGCCAAATAGTGTGCATGATCACCACAGTCTCAAATGAGGTATTCTTATCCCAATTATGCAATATGGCAAAGCCATCCAGGCATTTACCTTTTTTGTCTTCCGCTAGCTCTTTTCCCCTTTTGCCAGATGTCACTAAGTTTTAATTTTATTTCTCCTCAAAACATACCCAAAAACTTTACTCTTTACATCTGGTTACATTAATCAATTTACTGTTTATACCTAATTTCAGTAACCAGTTTATTATTTACATCTGTTTCTTGAAGGATCGTCTTATTCATTTGTCTGTCCATGAATGATATGTGTGTTTTCTTCAGAAACCACATTTTTGCTGCCATTATGTTTATTCTATGTAAAGGGTGTTGAAATACTCATATGATGAAATGCACATCTGTGTTTCTATATGTGTACATATACTGTTCAAAAAAAGAAAAGCAACATTATTGCAGTTTCATTTGCAAACTTGTACCGATGTTCGTCCGTCATGAATGACAAGGACCATTCATTCACTGCATCTTTTGATGAGGAACGAATGACTTGCACTTTAGATTTATATAGCGAGGTAGTGGTCGCGCAACTCCATCGTCCCCGCTCTCTCGTCTGTGTCCATCTGGTTCCAGTGGCAAGCATGGCAAGACGACTGGAAGATGGACACAGATGCAGTGGACGTTAGGCTGCCACGGCCAGTTATCCCTGTATGTATCGACTCACTAGCCTGGAGTCTCGTGCAAACGGCCCTTCCGTCATTCCTTTTGTTTTCAGTTTTGAGACAAGCATATGACTACTGGCAGGATCAACCAGATATCTATCGGACAGACGGACTATTCATGCACACGCAAGCCAAGAGTAGCATCGCTAAAGCGCGCCCTCCCGGTACAAGGTGATACATGCAAAACCACTGGACACCTACCGACGAGCTTTCAAGCTACGCCAGCAGGACTGACCAAAAAAAAAGCTATAAACTTGTACCAACATTTTATTGACAATGCTGATTCGCCCACTGCAGTCGGTTCTGGAGATGCCGGTCCATAAGAACAGGACCTCGGTAGGGTCTTCTAGCCCAAAGACCAGCATCGGGCAGCCGGTTCCTGACCATTTGATCTGAAATTCCACAAGCTCCTGGCATTGACTGGACTGTGGAGGACGCAGGTGCACATAGATTCCTTAGTGACGCAGCAGTATGAAGCATTATTCGGCAGCAGTTGTGACTCTGGGTCTTCCACTGTGCGTCCAGTATGCCACTGAGCCAGTTTCTTGAAATCGCCTCCAAAGGCGACTAATGGTGGTTCTAACCACATTAAATTCTCTGGCTACTACACTTTGTGACTGTCCAGCCTGTAAACGTCCAATGGCGATGAGTCGTTGTTCTGTGGTGAGATGAACCATACTTGTGCATTGAATTTTCAGCAGAATTTATTCGAGGAGCGTCAATCTTTTATAGGCATTCAATAATATGGTCAGAGAGTTTTGTGTTCAGTAAGCTTCACAGGATTATCATGAATGTTGTTTTGACCTTGACATCTTTCATGACCTCACGAATCATGAGGTGAGTACAATTCAGGTAACCACGAGAAGTTAATAACCAGATGGACACAGTCAATAGGTTGACTGATGTCCAATCAGTGAATATCTTTTACAAAAGTAACACCAGAAATGTTGCTTTGCTTTTTGTGAACATTATATATATATATGCATGTGTGAATAATTATAAATGAACACACACACACACTATTTTTGCAGCCGGACTCTTTAATGTAATGCATACATTATTACTAAGACAATTATTGTCAGTTTGTAAAACTAACTAAACTTGTTAAAACTTAAGTCGAGGACCATTAGAAATATCTGTCAATGATATTTCCCAGTTAAAATACCCAGATGAGGATGAGAACATTTTGATGCTGAGGTCTATCATCGATGTGAATCTGCCCAAATTCTTGAGCCACGACCTGCCCCTGTTTCATGGCATCACTTCGGACCTCTTCCCTGGAGTGAAGCTTCCAGAACCAGACTACGTGGACCTGAATGTTGCCATCAGAGAGAACTGTGGGAAGGACAATTTGCAATGTACACAGTTCTTCTTGGAGAAGATTCAACAGGTTAGACCAGTTATATTACAAATAAACCTACCAGAATACCGGTGTAGACATTTAGCATTGTTTGAAAATATCACCACATATATCATTAAAATATGGGAAATATTCATTATACATGATCTATTATCTGTCCCCGTATGGTTGATGACGTTTGGTCCATATTTGCTGATCAGCATAGGGGGAAT
This sequence comes from Cepaea nemoralis, assembly GCA_014155875.1. NCBI lineage: Eukaryota > Metazoa > Mollusca > Gastropoda > Stylommatophora > Helicidae > Cepaea > Cepaea nemoralis. Next base: position 276,467 of record JACEFZ010025472.1, read on the forward strand.
TGGTGGACATGTTAGTGTGATGGCTGGGGCTTTACACTGACAACGGCATGAGTGTAGTCGGGCCAGGGATCACTGCCTGCACTCACCATTCACTATCTGACCACTTATTCCTCCTTGCACTCAGGCCTAAAAATGTGATGACTCTAGCACTTCACATAACCACAGCAGGTTCCACTACTACGGGACTTTGATTTAAACAGGAGAGTTGAAAGTTGTCACTTGGAGCCATACATATCACCTGGACTGGAGCCAGTTTGTATTTGTGTAGTATAAGCTTCGTAGAATCTATCCACCTGATCTTGGTCTTTATTTAGTTTATATTTGTGTAGTATAAGCTTCATAGAATCTATCCACCTGATCTTGGTCTTTATTTAGTTTATATTTGTGTAGTATAAGCTTCATAGAATCTATCCACCTGATCTTGGTCTTTATTTAGTTTATATTTGTGTAGTATAAGCTTCATAGAATCTATCCACCTGATCTTGGTCTTTATTTAGATCTTATTTGTTTGCTTTTGCTTGCATTGAACTCAAGCATTGTCCATGCATATGCTACTACTTTTAGTTGATTTGTGCATGTGGATTAGCTTTCCCTATTACCAGTATTCATCACCATCAGGCAAACACACTTTGACTTCAGAGGTACTTATAATTTGCATCCCCGTGTCAAGGATGAGAAGTCAACATTGTAATCCTACTGACCGGTGTAGGGGTTGAACCCACTATCTCAGCATCAGCACACCCGATGTTTAAGAACGGGCACTCTGATCCATTCAGCCATGCAGACCTCCACACTTAGATCTACACCCTGAACTTGTACTGTTGTAGACACACAGCAGTGACTGACTGGGCCTCACTATCACAGGGTGTCCACAACTCCATATCTAGATCTACACCCTGAGCTTGTACTGTTGTAGACACACAGCAATGACTGACTGGACCACATTCTCACAGGGTATCCAGACCACTTGTACTGTTGTAGGCACACAGCAGTGACTGACTGGACCTCATTCTCACAGGGTATCCAGACCACTTGTTCTGTTGTAGGCACACAGCAGTGACTGACTGGACTTCATTCTCACAGGGTATCCAGACCACTTGTACTGTTGTAGGCACACAGCAGTGACTGACTGGGCCACATTCTCACAGGGTATCCAGACCACTTGTACTGTTGTAGGCACACAGCAGTGACTGACTGGACCTCATTCTCACAGGATATCCAGACCACTTGTACTGTTGTAGGCACACAGCAGTGACTGACTGGACCTCATTCTCACAGGGTATCCAGACCACTTGTACTGTTGTAGGCACACAGCAGTGACTGACTGGACCTCATTCTCACAGGGTATCCAGACCACTTGTACTGTTGTAGAGCAGTGACTGACTGGGCCTCATTCTCACAGGATGTCCAGACCACCATTGTCTGTGTTTTCTCTCTATAACTTCACTGCTGGCAGTGATAATCATGCTGTTTCTAATGTATTTCTAATTGTGTCTTTTTTAGTGAAACCTGCAGCGTTCTCAAGCATTTAATTATTTCATTGATCATGTCATGAGTTTTTGTGTGATTTAGATCATGTCATGAGAGTCTCTGTGGCGAAGTGGTCAAGCCGTTTGACTCGTGCTCCGAAAGTCGTGGGTTTGATTCCGGGCCGCGTCCTTCGGTTTACGAGTTAAATGTTTCGGAGACTCCTGTGGGTCGTCGCTAAAAGCTACGGAGTTCGTGCTTTCTGCGACGCTTTCCGTGATGTGGAAAGAGACCGAGCCATATGGGATAAAACCCGGTGCAATGAAGTCAACCCTGTCGACTTTTAAGCGACTTTATGTCATGAGTAGTTTAGTTTAATCGATGGATCAACATCACGACACATGGGTGAAACCCATAATGTGCTCCGTTCTCCTCCTAACTCAAACCTGAGTCTGGAGAAACTCAGCTCAGTGCATGAACTCCATAGGCGAGGATCCTGAAATACTTTAGGTAGATTTTTAACTCAAAATTTAGATTTTTAACTCAAAATTTTGCCCAGGCAGCGCCGTTAGTATACTCTTTTTCGATTTCCAACTGCCAAGGGACTTTTTACGTGCGCAACAATACACACAAGCGTCCGATCTCACTACCCAGAGACCAGGGGAAATTTTATTACTAGAAGTCCACGTGAAAAAAATCCCGGTCCTCACCGGAGCTTGAACCCGGGATTTCCAGCACTTGAGGCGGACACCATACCTCGAGACCACGCAACAACAACAACCCCCCCCCCCCCCCCCCCCCCCCCCCCCCCCCCCTATGAGTCATGCTTTTTGTTATTTAGGCAGTGTCAGTGTTTGTATCATGGTATTGGTAAAAAAAACAGTGAATTTTCACTCGTTGCTTGGTGTGTAAAAAAATTAACACAGTTATGGCAATTATTTGTGTTGTTGTAAAGTTTGTTTGTGGTTAAAATTAGTTGGAAAATGGTAGTTATGTTAGCAGACATATTTGGTTTCTCACTTGATTCATCTATTTGATGTGTTATCTTTTTTGTATTTATGTTTTCTTACATTTCTTGTGTCTTAAGATGAGTTGAGTTGAGCTAAAAACTGACATCACTGCACTCAGGATATTAATACGTGCTTCATCCCTTTGTTCAACAGCCAGTGAAGAGTAATACTGCTAATTTTTCCCACCGCTATATGATTGAAAGTTCTCCTTGTCTTCCCTCTGTTTTTAAGTTCTACCAGAACCCCTGCCAATCCCCCGACATCTCATCTTTTCCACATACAGGTTCTCAGTCTGTTCCCCCACCTTCTCCACCTGGTCCCACAGGTGCTCGACCACCTCTCCCTTGTTCTTGTGTCTTAGATCTGTGTGATGATGATTGATTGTCTTTATGTTTTTCTATCTCTGGTTGTCTTATAATATAAGTTATATCTGTGACATGATTTTGTTTACCATGTTTCATCCTGTCTTTGGTTTTCATAGATTATGAGATGATGATTGTATTTATGTTTCATTCTTTCTTTCGTAGCCTTAGATCTACACCATGATGATTGTTTTTATGATGTTTCATCCTGTATTTTATTGTCATAGATCTACGAGATAATGGTTGTATTAATGTTTTATCCTTATTTTATTGTCATAGATCTACAAGATAATGGTTGTATTAATGTTTTATCCTTATTTTATTGTCATAGATCTACGAGATAATGGTCGTATTAATGTTTTATCCTTATTTTATTATCATAGATCTACGAGATAATGGTCATATTAATGTTTTATCCTTATTTTATTGTCATAGATCTACAAGATAATGGTTGTATTAATGTTTTATCCTTATTTTATTATCATAGATCTACGAGATAATGGTCGTATTAATGTTTTATCCTTATTTTATTATCATAGATCTACGAGATAATGGTTGTATTAATGTTTTATCCTTATTTTATTGTCATAGATCTACGAGATAATGGTTGTATTAACCCTTTACAGGGCAGACGCTTGTCCGTTTTTTAGCTCTGAACGGGCAAGATTTTTTCAGGTTCGGAAAAATTTCGGGTTGCGTTAGTAAAAACATCATAAATAAGGTGTTAGTCAACCGATTTTAGTTAAATAAACAACACAATGAAGGGAAAAGCATGCAGAATATGTCACTCACGTAATTGTTGTTGATAATCCATATATGAACACAAATATTTACGAAATACAGCATGCTGTTTGTGATTTTCCGTCATCTATACGGCAATTTACAAACACATTTTCAGAATCATAATCACTTTCTTTAAAGTCCGACTCAGACTGCTAATGCAAAGTAACGCTTTGTGACTGATATCTAGTTCCGATTAATAGTCAACTTCGTACCCTTTAATGTCACTTAAATTGAACCTAGCGAAATCTCGGCTATCACTTGAAGAATCGCCGAAATCCGTTTTGAAAAACTAAGCGTAAAAACCCCGAAAATTATCAAAAAAAGTCCGTAAAAGTCCGTTCAAATTCATAGTCGGCGCTTACAAATGGCGGCCACGTTGTCAAGCTATCGGCGAAAGCGAAAGTAGCCGTCGGAAGTATCGTAAGGCCGAGAAATCGCGTTTTTACAATGCATAATAGTATCGGACAGAATCGGCCGAAATGCTCGTTAAAGGCATCGGCCACAAATGGCCGTTCTGCCCTGTAAAGGGTTAAAGTTTTATCCTTATTTTATTGTCGTAGATCTAGAAGATAATAGTTGTATTAATGTTTTGTCCTGTATTTCATTATCGTAGATCTTCAAGATAATGGATGTATTTAAAATGTTTGATCCTGTATTTGGTTACCTTAAATCTGTGAGATCATGACCATGTTTCATCCTGTATTTGGCTGCCTTAGATCTACGAGATGATGATTGTGCGGCATGGATTCATGATTGTGGGTGAACCTCTAGGAGGCAAGACAAGTGCATACAGAACTCTGTCACAAGCACTGGGCAAACTCAAAGAGAAAGTAAGAATGATAGATTATTAAACACTAATTTTGATAAAATATCAGCTTTTAAAGTGTGAACCATACCTAATTACAGTTGAATTGATCACATCAGAATGTTATACATTGGCAAAGGATCTCGATAATCAGAGCAACATTCCTAATACATGAGACTCACTAAGAACTTCTCATATTGCGCAGTGACAGGCAAAGATTAGAAAGAAACCTCAGCATTTACCTTCAGTGCTCCAGTAGAGATAGACAAGACAAAACCTTCAGTGCTCCTGTGGAGATAGACAAGACAAAACCTTCAGTGCTCCTGTGGAGATAGACAAGACAAAACCTTCAGTGCTCCTGTGGAGATAGACAAGACAAAACCTTCAGTGCTCCTGTGGAGATAAACAAGACAACACCAGACATGGATATAACTTTAAGTATGTAACAACAGAGAGTTAATGAAGCTGAAATGTAAAGACACATATGGTGTGTAGGTTACAGTTTCTTAAAGAATGCTTCACATCGGGGAGATGTTGTTACAGTTATTTCAGTAGAATCTACCCTACAACCAGAAACCCATCTTTGAAAAATACTGGTGACTGTGTTTTGTTACAGCTTAAGTATTATTAATTTATTCATAGTTCACTCCAGAGGAAAGGTAACACCAATATATCTGGAACAAGACCAGCTGCAAAAGCTGCCTCATCAGCAAAGCAATGCTCTAGCTGTCTGCTTAGTTTAGACATAATGGTGGTGTGGTTGAAATGGTCAGTCTAGCTTAGTTTATTAATGGAGTCGACGATGTATGTGTCACCGCATTGAAACCCTGCTACTCCAACAGCTCCGTCAGGCTCAAAATTGAATGCCAGCTAATCAACAATCTGAGATGTGTCCATCCAGCAGGTATCAATACTGTTGTGGACGCTACTGTATAACTGTGCCATCTTCTCCAACTGTTTACACTGTCTATTACTATACTGTCCTCCCCCTGTGCCCCCCCTCCTCTAATATTCATACCTAACTGTCTCCACACCCCTATATTTTCATATCAGACTTCGCATATTTTTGTTGACGTAAATCCTATCTGACAACCCACTATACTTAAACTGCAGCCAAAGAGCGCCTTCGCATCTGGCAAATCCGCCTTTTCTGCTCCCACATGGACATGTAGTGGTTATACTTTTTTGCTTTGTGCTTTTTATATTTCGTTGTCCTAACTATCCGTGTTGTCCTGTCCTTGACAAAGATTCTGAGAATCAAAACGTCGGCCGTCCTGTGTGTCGTATTGTACACGTTTGCGTGTATTTTATTATTCATTTTATATATTTATTGAGTGCTTCTGATTTCGGATTTTCAAATGTATTTCGGGATACGATGGATCTCCTTGTAAGGTATGTGCAACATGTTGATGTTTAGTACGTTTCTTCTCGCAGGAGCTTAATATACCTATTTGTTTCCAATTCATATTAGTTTAGACATAATGGTGGTGTGGTTGAAATGGTCAGTCTAGCTTAGTTTAGACATGATGGTGGTGTGGTTGAAATGGTCAGTCTAGCTTAGTTTAGACATAATGGTGGTGGGGTTGAAATGGTCAGTCTAGCTTAGTTTAGACATAATGGTGGTGGGGTTGAAATGGTCAGTCTAGCTTAGTTTAGACATAATGGTGGTGGGGTTGAAATGGTCAATCTAGCTTAGTTTAGACATGATGGTGGTGGGGTTGAAATGGTCAGTCTAGCTTAGTTTAGACATGATGGTGGTGTGGTTGAAATGGTCAGTCTAACTTAGTTTAGACATAATGGTGGTGTGGTTGAAATGGTCAGTCTAGCTTAGTTTAGACATAATGGTGGTGGGGTTGAAATGGTCAGTCTAGCTTAGTTTAGACATAATGGTGGTGGGGTTGAAATGGTCAGTCTAGCTTAGTTTAGACATGATGGTGGTGTGGTTGAAATGGTCAGTCTAACTTAGTTTAGACATGATGGTGGTGTGGTTGAAATGGTCAGTCTAGCTTAGTTTAGACATGATGGTGGTGTGGTTGAAATGGTCAGTCTAGCTTAGTTTAGACATGATGGTGGTGTGGTTGAAATGGTCAGTCTAGCTTAGTTTAGACATGATGGTGGTGTGGTTGAAATGGTCAGTCTAACTTAGTTTAGACATAATGGTGGTGGGGTTGAAATGGTCAGTCTAGCTTAGTTTAGACATGATGGTGGTGTGGTTGAAATGGTCAGTCTAGCTTAGTTTAGACATGATGGTGGTGTGGTTGAAATGGTCAGTCTAACTTAGTTTAGACATAATGGTGGTGGGGTTGAAATGGTCAGTCTAGCTTAGTTTAGAAATGATGGTGGTGTGGTTGAAATGGTCAGTCTAGCTTAGTTTAGACATGATGGTGGTGTGGTTGAAATGGTCAGTCTAACTTAGTTTAGACATAATGGTGGTGGGGTTGAAATGGTCAGTCTAGCTTAGTTTAGACATGATGGTGGTGTGGTTGAAATGGTCAGTCTAGCTTAGTTTAGACATAATGGTGGTGTGGTTGAAATGGTCAGTCTAGCTTAGTTTAGCAAATGACACCAGTTTCTGTCTAGCTAATGACCCACACTGTTTGTGTTTCAGGAACTGATGAATGAAAATAAAGTTCAGATAACTGTCATCAACCCCAAGGCCATTACCATGGGTCAGCTGTATGGTCAATTTGATCCAGTGTCTCATGAGTGGTCAGATGGTGTGCTGGCTGTCTCTTACAGAGCATTTGCCTCTTCCACTGTAAGTTTCCCTTCCCCCAATGTTCTGCTTTCTGTTCATTTTTAAGACATGCAGCCAGTATAAGTGTCAAATATGCTTGTGTAATTATTTTTTACATATAACTTATGTTATCTTTGCCTTTTGAATTCATTACAAAATGTACACCTTGTTATCTTTGCCTTTTGAATTCATTATAAAATGTACACCTGACCTTCATTGTTCATGATTGTTAATCATTGGGTGTGATGTGACATACACATGTTCTTGTAAGAGTATTTACTAATTATGAATTTCTTATAATATTATTTTTACGACATGAAATTGGCAGAGAAGTTAGAGAATTTGCAGTGCTTTACTGAGGAACTTGATTAAGAACAGATGCTTAGGATAGCATAATCTGGTTTCAAAACAGGTCTCTTTTTCAGTGAGAAGCTGAGCCATGCTTGAAGTTGACTAGGTTGATTTTCTTACTAATGAACATCTATTAGTGTACATTATTAGAGATCAGCATGTTGAATCTACAGAGCAAGTTGCGCTGCACTCTTTCATGAAACCTGTGCCTCAGTACATCCAACATTGATAAGTTCTACAGGTTTGCTTTCCCAGTCTACCCACACCCACTCCATTTGAAGATTTACTCTGTATAGATGTCAATAAGCTGGAGTTGAAGATCAACTCTGTAGAGATGACAGTGAGCTGGAGCTGGAGTTGAAGACCAACTCTATAGAGATGTCAACAAGCTGAAGTTGACTGCTTCTTTTTCTGGATATATTCATGCTGATGTCTGAATGTCTAGAAAGATGAAAAGGATTAATGTACTGAAACCTTTGAAATAAACATCTCTAAGAGCTGTTCAAGCAAATATACTGATCAAAACATAACAAATTTCAGTATTGAAATGATGACAGTAATAATTATGATGAGACTATTGTGTACACAGAAGAAAACAAACACTAAGGTAGAAGCAGATGCTACTGGGTAACTCAATAAAATCATAAGAAAAACCTGGAAATGCAGGTATGTGTGGTTATCAACAGATGATGTTGAATAGACAAGTTAGTCTGATGTAGGAAATAACCTGTATGGCTTGGCCATGTGGAATGGTCGAGGCAAGAACACAGAGCTGATCCACGACTCTGGTGATCATGTGAGATGGCAAAACATTACCTCCCATGCTTATCGGCATGACACATAATGATGATAAAAATGCTAGGCAAGAGAGGTCAAGGAAGGTTAGGAATAATGTCTGTGGACAACATGAACAGCTTGATAGCAAACATAATGGTAAGTAACATCAAGTTAATTACAGTATGAAATAGAGGATTGAAGAATCTTGATCACAAATGTCTGCTCTAGACTCGATCCCTAAAGAAGAAGAAGGATTACCATCTGGATGTTGCTGTTTTGGAAACAGAACTTCATTGGCACCTTGCCGTCTTGACAGACGATAGTTTGTGCTTTAAAAAGGCATAATAACTTTTACCTATGGCGGTAGCGAATGTGACTGATAAGGCCAATTCGCACTGTAAATGTCCGTTCACAGTGGGTGCATGTGAACACGTGGTCATTTCCACCATCATGCACCATCTTACATCTCACACGCTCGGTGTGTGACTTATCTGCAATAATTTTCTCCTTTGTCTTTATTCCATTTCTGATCTTTGCCCTCCATGCAACACGTTCAGCGGCGACTTGCTCCCACTGTGCATTATCAATGCCTGTATCAATCATGTCCCGCTTACACACATCTTTGTATCGTAGTAGAGGCCGACCCTGAGATCTCTTACCTATCTGTAATTCACCAAAAAAGATGTCCTTTGGTATTCTACCATCATCCATCCTCCTAAGATGTCCTATCCATCTAAGTCTACGAAGACTGAGCATGGAATAAACCATCACACAACCTGATCTTTCCAATACTTCAGTATTTGTGATTTTAACACAGAAAAACAGAATATCAGTGACCTAATTCATGGAGCCATCAGTTGACAAGAGATGACACTACTATATTTTGTAATGTCATATCAGGTTATTAAGCTCACACAAAGGTATAACAATTATTGAAAATGTCAGCTCACCACAATTTTAGCTTTGTTACTGCCTACAGAGGAGCGGGTGGCCAGTGACTAGGACCCTGGGTTCTTCTCCAACTGTTTACACTGTCTATTACTATACTGTCCTCCCCTGTGCCCCCCTCCTCTAATATTCATACCTAACTGTCTCCACACCCCTATATTTTCATATCAGACTTCGCATATTTTTGTGACGTAAATCCTATCTGACAACCCACTATACTTAAACTGCAGCCAAGAGCGCCTTCGCATCTGGCAATCGCCTTTTCTGCTCCCACATGGACATGTAGTGGTTATACTTTTTGCTTTGTGCTTTTTATATTTCGTTGTCCTAACTATCCGTGTTGTCCTGTCCTTGACAAGATTCTGAGAATCAAACGTCGGCCGTCCTGTGTGTCGTATTGTACACGTTTGCGTGTATTTTATTATTCATTTTATATATTATTGAGTGCTTCTGATTTCGGATTTTCAAATGTATTTCGGGATACGATGGATCTCCTTGTAAGTATGTGCAACATGTTGATGTTTAGTACGTTTCTTCTCGCAGGAGCTTAATATACCTTTTGTTTCCATTCATATTAGTTTAGACATAATGGTGTGTGGTTGAAATGGTCAGTCTAGCTTAGTTTAGCAATGACATCAGTTTCTGTCTAGCTAATGACCCACACTGTTTGTGTTTCGGAACTGAATGAAAATAAAGTTCAGAAAACTGTCATCAACCCAAGGCCATTACCATGGGTCAGCTGTATGGTCAGTTTGATCCAGTGTCTCATGAGTGGTCAGATGGTGTGCTGGCTGTCTCTTACAGAGCGTTTGCCTCTTCCACAGTAAGTTTCTCTTCCCCCAATGTTCTGCTTTCTGTTCAATTTTGACACATGCAGCCAGTATAAGTATCAATCATGCTTGTGTAAATATGTTTTACATATAACTTATGTTATCTTTACCTTATGAGTTCATTACAAAATGTACACCTGACCTTTATTGTTCATGATTATTAATCATTGGGTGTGACGTGACATACACATATTCCTGTAAGAGTATTTACTAATTATGAATTTCTTATATTATTTTTACGATGTGAAAGTGGTAGAGAAGTTAGAAATTTGCAGTGCTTCAGAGAACTGATTAAGAACAGAGGTAGATGCTTGGGATAGCATAATCTGGTTTCAAAACAGTCTCTTTTCAGTGAGAAGCTGTGCCTGTGCCATGTTTGAAGTGACTAGGTGTTTTCTTACTAATGAACATCTATTAGTGTACATTATTAGAGATCAGCATGTTGAATCTACAGAGCAAGTTGCACTGCACTCTTTCACAAAACCTGTGGCTCAGTACATCCAACATTGATAAGTTCTACAGGTTTGCTTTCCCAGTCTAACCCACACCCACTCCATTGAAGAGATGTCAACAAGCTGGAGGTGAAGACCAGCTCTGTAGAGATATCAAAGTTGAAGACCAACTCTGTAGACATGTCAAAAAGCTGAACTTGACTGCTGTTTTATATTGGATATTGCTGGATAAATTCATGCTGATGTCTGAAGGTCTGCAAAGAAGTACAGTATTAACACACTGAAACCTTTGAAATAAACATCTCTAACAGCCGTCCAAGCAAATATACTGATCAAAACATAACAATTTCAATATGAAATGCTGACAATAATAATAATAATAATGAGAATACTATGTACGCATAAGAATACAAACACTGAGGCAGCTGCAGATGCTACTAGATGACTCAATAAAAGCATAAGAAAAACCTGGCAAATGAGTTTGTGTGGTTATCAACAATGATGTTGAATAGACAAGTTAACCTGATGTAGGAATATCTGGATGGTTTGGCCATGTGCATGGTCGAGACAAGAACACAGAGCTGACCCTCAATTCTAGTGATCGTATGAGATGGCAAAACCTGACCCCATGCTTATTGGCATGGCACATGATGATAAAAATGCCAGGCTTGAGAAGTAAAGAAGGTTAGGGATAATGTCTGTGGACCTCCCCCGATGTGTCTCCACCTTGCGTGGTGGGGGAGCTTGAGTGTCCCACTGACCCCAAAGCGCTATGCCGATGGAATTTACAACTACATATTGGACAGCTCTGGGATAGGGACCAGGACCTAAGAGAGACACAACCTGCTGCCCTGCAGGTAGACTGAGGATAGCAGTCCTAAATCAGGCGAACGATGCCAATAATCTCAGTCCGGACACAACCTCTAAGGCTCTCAGCCGAGGGGTATGGCTGAACGTCCTCTAAGACCATAAAACCCTCGGATGGTGAGAGCCTGGCCTAACACTTACCTACATCAAAATTGATGTGAGGTGCTGAGCACGCTACATGCTTAGTGCAGATACTCGTTCGAAGGCTCTTAGCTGGGGGATATGAGGGATCCCCGGGTGAGAGGGCCTGGCCATTTCTCGCCCACAGACGCATGAAGGTAAGGTGCTGAGCTGGCAGCAAAGGTAGCCTACCTCGCGAGCGAGTACTAAAAGGTGGAAAAAAACCTCAGTCGCACGTTCCGATGAAAGTCTGTAACCGTTCTCATGGAGTGAATGTAGTCAAAGGTGGAAGATTGTCTCGTTGACACGAAATGGAATGCTTGGCTAGTGAATCCATTACATGGCAGCCCAAAGCAAAAGCTTGTTGAGTTGAAGTCGAAATAAGAGTCTAACTTGCCTCGAAACCCAAGGAAGGCTAACCTCATTAAAAATGCCCGCCAAAGACGGAAGTGCCAGCCTACGAACGGCAAAAAAAAATTTGCACTGCGCAATTACGTCCGAATGAAATGTCTTTCGTGGCCGGAAAAGCTCTAACGTAGTTTCCTGCTAGGAACAGCTACCTAGTTTCCATGCCGCTCTTGTTCGGAACAACTCTGACTAGGTAGGTTTCCGAATGTCCGACGTGTCTGGAACAGTTCTGACGGGCACAACGACAAGCACATGTCCGAATCAAAAACTCGCTGAGTGGATACAGACTGCAGACCAGTCTGTTTGTGTGGAATGGCCCGTGGCGAACGAAATGCCCAATATATTGAAGTGAGGAATTAAAGCAGCCTGAGCAGGACGTGATGATTCCTCGTGAGCCAGCACCAGGGCGCTATATGTCGGCCCTGCAATTATGGAAGCCACCCTGGATGGCAGAAAATGCCATGGTCTGTCCCTGCCTTCCTTTGAGGATAATCCGTTAAGTCTTCGACCGTTCCAACTTGGCCAGCTGGGTTGTGGATGGTACCGCAAAAGTGAGAGTCCCCAGGAATGCTACCTGGTCAAAAAAGCACGCTAAAGTCGGATGTGTTGGCCTACGGGTTTCAGCCCAAGGGCATAACTTAGAACACCGCAATCACATCTAAAAAACCCCGGATGAACACAAAGAAGAAGAAGAAGATGTTTGTGGACAACATGAACACTTGTAGCAAATAACAATATAAGTAACATCATTTATTTACAACATGAAATAGAGGATTGAAGAATCATGATCATAAATGACTGCTCTAGACTAGATCCTAAAGAAGAAGAAGGAAATCTCTCTATATATTGTTCTGTTTTGAAGGAAAAATAAATTGCTAATTCATGGACCATAAGTTGACAAGAAATGACACTACTTTATTTTTAATGCATATCAGGTTATTAAGCTCACACCAGTCAACAATTGAAAATGTCACCTCACCACAATTTTAGTTTGTACTGTCATAAATATATCTTAGGATATGAATGTGGTTGTTTCCTCTTGCCTTCCACATCAACACAAACAATGCAAATGCTGTAAATATGATGTTCTAGGTAGCTGCTCTGATGTTTGCAATTTTGCCAGAATTGCCACTGTGAAAGCTTTGTTTAGAATGATCAGAGATGTTCAATATGTGCGAGTGCCATATCACCTCCTGTTTGTTTTACCCTCATTTTAGAAGGCAACACATCTGATCCACCTGGGTTCCATTATTTGCTCCTTTAACTGATTCAGTGCTGAAGGATAATATATCACGGTTTGGACAGAAGGATTATATATTGCCAAACTAGGGTCATTGTGTTATTTGTTTTGTTTTGTGGTTATTCCACAATTTCTGTAGTTACATGGAAATATACATATCCCGAAACAACCAAATATAAATTTATTACTTGTTCATTTGAATGTGTACGATGTTTGGTCCATACCTATACTTTGTTTGGCAGTAATCATTAAAATACAAATAAAATTCTAGTTTTGAGGTAGACGTTTGTGGACTTCAGTAAAGAAAATGCCAATTTGACATGATTTCTCTGATGTTGTGTAAAATGTCAGACCTTATTATCATCCTGGAATCATATTGATATTGGTTAGGACAATGAAGTGTGTCTGTTAACCTAGTGTAATGTAAAAAACTGGTTCCAGACTGATGATCGCAAGTGGCTGGTCTTTGATGGACCCGTGGATGCCATCTGGATTGAAAACATGAACACTGTGCTAGACGACAACAAGAAGCTCTGCCTGATGAGTGGTGAGATCATCCAGCTGCTCCAACCACCAACTTGATCTTTGAGCCCATGGACCTGGAGGTGGCATCCCCAGCTACAGTAAGTGCTACAATAGTTAACTAGCTTTGTAGGAATCCATTGAAGGAGAGTTTTGTTCAGCAAACTGGTAGTGTGCCTGTGTAAGTGCTACAATAGTTAACTAGCTTGTCAGAATGCATGATGGAGAGTTTTGTTCAGCAAACTATAGGTAGCATCCACAGCTTCAGTAAGTGCTACAATTGTTAACATTTAGTATCCATTAATGAGAGGTTTGATCAGCAAACTATAGGTAGCATCCACAGCTACAGTAAGTGCTACAATAGTTAACTAGCTTTGTAAGAATCCATTGAAGGTGAGGTTGTGTCAGCAAACTATAGGACTCACAGCACTGTACTCTCACAGTTTACTAGCTTTGTAGGAATCCTTGATGGAGTTTTTAAAAAAAAACCTATATGATCCCTCGTGATTAATAGATTGTTTCTTATAGCTGGAAACTCTTCTGCTAGTTAGTTAGTATCGGTATCCTCACTGCACATCGAACCATTCAGTCCATGTGACTCTTCTGTCAGTTAAATATCAGTTGCATGTCCTTAACCGCTTCCCCAGCATTTATTGACACTGTGTGATTTACTAGGCAATGTTAGTTCAGTATTCTGCCATTGCTTTATGAAAATGCGACACCTCAGACCATCAAATGAAGCAAAATGATCAGAGCCTAAATCACCTGCGACTGATTTCAAACCTGGACTGCTGTGATGGGAATGTGGAACACAGGTTTATTATCCCCTAGGCCGTCTATTTCTGGCTTCAGTAGGCAATAGAAAAATTGATCCAATGGATTTTTGCTTCACATTACTCACAGAAAACATGAACAGATGAGGACCATCTTAGACATTGAACATAAATGTCAAAGAAAGATATATGTCTGTTTAAATAAAAACAATTAAACAAAATACATGTGAACGTCCATTTATGAGAGGTACATTTCATGATCTATTCAGATTGAGTTGATGGTACTTTTAAACTAAGTTCAAGGTTTCCATAGAGACCTTGAGTTAGTCTTGTACACCTTGGAGAAGACCATATCAGCATTACAGGAGAGAACAACAGAAACATGTTGTTATTTACATGAAAAGAGGAAGTACTTCAAGAAAGAAGGCTTCCTACAGATATGTAGCAGTTGTATATATGCATTTCAACGAGGACAAAAGAAGATACTATAGTAGTTGAAAGGTTATTATTTCTTTGTTTGCTCAGTTGAATCAAAAGTAAGTAGTCAAGTAGTGAAGCAGTTGGTGCCTGCTCAGAATAGTGACTAACATGTTATGACAGAATCACCATATGGAGGTGGTGAATAACAAACAAATCCCAGTGAACCAAGTGGTGGGGAAATGATGCTGGCACTGGATAGGACACACACTAAGAACCCTGAGAACAATGTAATTAGACATTCTCTTATCTGAAACCACAAACAGTGAGAGACCTCAAATACACTGAGAAGAGAATTACAGATAGAAGTGAATAATAGCAGGAGGATAAGGAGGCACTGTGGGCGAAACAAAAGATAGGGTGAGTTGGCGTGGGTTGGTTGAGGTCCAATGCTTCAATCGGGGATAAAAGAGAAGAAGAACAACAAACAGTAAGTGAGACTTAAAAGCCAAGATAAATGAGTGACATAATGTGTAACAACATAAATAAGTGATGTGTATTTGTGTTTCCGTTCAAGGTTCGATGTGGAATGATCTACATGGAACCACGACACTAGGCTGGCGCCCACTGATGACTCTGGCTGGTAACTGCCCAACTTTCAATCCGAAAAAAAGGCTATCATTGTTGATCTGTTTGAGAGATTCGTAGCTCCTACATTGCAGTTGGTGCACAGAGCTGGGGTCAAGGTAAGGCTGATCCCCTTTCTGATCTGTCTTGATTTTTGTCAATCATGTTATCAACCTTGATTGTTGCGAGTCATGTTATCAGCCTTGATTGTGCCAGTCAAGTTATCAGCCTTGATTGTTGCCAGTCATGTTATCAGCCTTGATTGTTGCCATTCATGTTATCAACCTTGATGTTGCCAGTCATGTTATCAACCTTGATGTTGTCAGTCAAGTTAAAAACCTTAATTAGATATAGTTATGAACCTCTTTGTAGAGTCATGTTATCAGCCTTGATTGTTGCCAGTCATGTTATCAACCTTGATTGTTGCCAGTCATGTTATCAACCTTGATTGTTGCCAGCATGTTATCAGCTATATCCAGTCATGTTATCAGCCTTGATTGTTGTCAGTCAAGTTATCAACCTTGATTGTTGCCAGTCATGTTATCAACCTGATTGTTGCCAGTCATGTATCAACCTTGATTATTGCCAGTCATGTTATCAGCCTTGATTGTTGCCAGTCATGTTATCAGCTTGATTGTTGCCAGTCATGTTATCAGCCTTGATTGTTGTCAGTCAAGTTATCAACCTGATTGTTGTCAGTCAAGTTATCAACCTGATGCCTGGTGTTCCTGTCTAAGGAAGACAGTGTGTACAGAAACAGATATTACCACTGGGTTGTAAATGTTGGGCATTAACATATTTGGCATAATGAAATGGGGGGGCTATCTCTCTTCATCACCACACAGCATCCCAGACTACCTCCTCTTTGCTCCTCTTTCACAGGGAGTGTATCACATCTATTATGCACCTCATGGTTATATTACTGATTCCAGCATGCATTGTGTAAGGCTTTCTTACTCTAGTCTGATTCCATCCAAGGACCTCACTCTATACCAGTGTAAGTTTACTTTTCCTATCAGGGTTTCCAGGGAAGGGTCTTATAGCCTACTCTTTGTGATTTCTAACTGGCTTGGTTTTTTAACGTGTACAACTGGCACACAGACCTCCTGTTTTCCGCCCTTATCTGAGAGGTCTACGTATCTGATCTAATTACCCACTAGAGGATTTGGCCAACACTCAGTACTCAGAGGAAAGGCAGATGGACACAGAATCAGATTGCCATTGTATGATCATATTGGGACTCTTTAGGTTTTGAAGAATATGAACCCGAGGGCCTACCATGCCCGATGTTTAGGATCATAGGGAAGCACAGAAATATTAACAAGCGAGACCTAACCATGCCATTGTGTTACCAGGATAAGGGACAGCACAGAATATTAAACACCGAGACCTACCATGCCAGTGTGTTACCAGAATCATAAGGGGAAGCACAGAATATTAACACTGAGACCTACCATGCCTGTATTTATCAGGATCATAAGGGAAGCACAGAATATTAACACCGAGACCTACCATGCCAGTGTGTTACCGAGGATCATAAGGGAAGCACAGAATATTAACACTGAGACCTACCATGCCAGTGGTGTTACCAGGATCATAAGGGAAGCACAGAATATGAACACTGAGACCTACCATGCCAGTGTGTTACCAGGATCATAAGGGAAGCACAGAATATTAACACTGAGACCTACCATGCCAGTGTGTTACCAGGATCATAAGGGAAGCACAGAATATTAACACTGAGACCTACCATGCCAGTGTGTTTCCAGGATCATAAGGGAAGCACAGAATATTAACACCGAGACCTACCATGCCATTGTGTTACCAGGATCATAAGGGAAACACAGAATATTAACACTGAGACCTACCATGCCAGTGTGTTACCAGGATTATAAGGGAAGCACAGAATATTAACACTGAGACCTACCATGCCAGTGTGTTACCAGGATCATAAGGGAAGCACAGAATATTAACACTGAGACCTACCATGCCAGTGTGTTACCAGGATCATAAGGGAAGCACAGAATATTAACACCGAGACCTACCATGCCAGTGTGTTACCAGGATCATAAGGGAAGCACAGAATATTAACACTGAGACCTACCATGCCAGTGTGTTACCAGGATCATAAGGGAAGCACAGAATATTAACACCGAGACCTACCATGCCAGTGTGTTTACCAGGATCATAAGGGAAGCACAGAATATTAACACCGAGACCTACCATGCCAGTGTGTTACCAGGATCATAAGGGAAGCACAGAATATTAACACTGAGACCTACCATGCCAGTGTGTTACCAGGATCATAAGGGAAGCACAGATTATTAACACTGAGACCTACCATGCCAGTGTGTTACCAGGATCATAAGGGAAGCACAGAATATTAACACCGAGACCTACCATGCCAGTGTGTTACCAGGATCATAAGGGAAGCACAGAATATTAACACCGAGACCTACTATGCATGTTACAAGAGGCCACTAGGCAAGGTTGGCCTGATATTGGCTACTTCATCTTGTCGAAATCGTTAGTTGCAAAATGCAACCAATCATAAACTTGTCAACAAAAGGCTTGACAAAGTGTTTATTTCCTATGCTGTAGTGAGATTATTAAAGGCAGAAGCAGAATAAAAAGAAGATACTATAGTAGTTGAAAGGTTATTATTTCTTTGTTTGCTCAGTTGAATCAAAAGTAAGTAGTCAAGTAGTGAAGCAGTTGGTGCCTGCTCAGAATAGTGGGATTAAAATGTTATGACAGAATCACCAATATGGAGCTGGTGGAGATAACTAAACAAATCCATTGAACCAAGTGGTGGGGAAAACATGCTGGCACTGGATAGGACACACACTAAGAACCCTGAGAACAATGTAATTAGACATTCTCTTATCTGGAACCCACAAACAGTGGGAGACCTCAAAATACACTGAGAAGAGAATTACAGATAGAAGTGAATAACAGCAGGAGGATAAGGAGGCAGCTGTGGGCGATAACAAAAGATAGGGTGAGTTGGCGTGGGTTGGTTGAGGTCCAATGCTTCAATCGGGGATAAAAGAGAGAAGAAGAACAACAAACCAGTAAGTGAGACTTATGAGCCAAGATAAACGAGTGACATAATGTGTACATAACATAACTAATTGATGTGTATTTGTGTTTATGTTCAAGGTTTCTCGATGTGGAATGATCTACATGGAACCACTGACACTAGGCTGGCGCCCACTGATGACATCCTGGCTGAGTCATCTTCCCTCAACATTGACAGACAACTACAAGGCTATCATTGTTGATCTGTTTGAGAGATTCGTGGCTCCTACACTGCAGTTGGTGCACAGAGCTGGGGTCAAGGTGAGGCTGATCCCTATTTCTGATCTGTCTTTGATTGTTGTCAATCAAGTTATCAACCTTGATTGTCATCAGTCATGTTATCAACATTGATTGTTGTCAATCAAGTTATCAACCTTGATTGTTGCCAGTCAAGTTATCAACCTTGATGTTGTCAATCAAGTTATCAACCTTGATTGTCATCAGTCATGTCATCAACCTTGATTGTTGTCAGTCATGTTATCAACCTTGATTGTTGTCAATCAAGTTATCAACCTTGATTGTTGTCAGTCATGTTATCAACATTGATTGTTGTCAATCAAGTTATCAACCTTGATTGTTGCCAGTCAAGTTATCAACCTAGATTGTTGTCAATCAAGTTATCAACCTTGATTGTCATCAGTCATGTTATCAACATTGATTGTTGTCAATCAAGTTATCAACCTTGATGGTTGTCAGTCATGTTATCAACCTTGATTGTTGCCAGTCAAGTTATCAACCTTGATTGTTGTCAGTCATGTTATCAACCTTCAATGTTTGTCAGTCATGTTATCAACCTTGATTGTTGTCAGTCATGTTATCAACCTTCATTGTTGCCAGTCATGTTATCAACCTTGATTGTTGCCAGTCAAGTTATCAACCTTGATTGTTGTCAGTCATGTTATCAACCTTGATTGTTGCCAGTCATGTTATCAACCTTGATTGTTGTCAGTCATGTTATCAACCTTGATTGTTGTCAGTCATGTTATCAACCTTGATTGTTGTCAGTCATGTTATCAACCTTGATTGTTGTCAGTCATGTTATCAACCTTGATTGTTGTTAGTCATGTTATCAACATTGATTGTTGCCAGTCAAGTTATCAACCTTGATTGTTGTCAGTCATGTTATCAACCTTGATTGTTGCCAGTCAAGTTATCAACCTTGATTGTTGCCAGTCATGTTATCAACCTTGATTGTTGTCAGTCAAGTTATCAACCTTGATTGTTGCCAGTCATGTTATCAACCTTGATTGTTGTCAGTCAAGTTATCAACCTTGATTGTTGCCAGTCATGTTATCAACCTTGATTGTTGTCAGTCAAGTTATCAACCTTGATTGTTGTCAGTCATGTTATCAACCTTGATTGTTGTCAGTCATGTTATCAACCTTGATTGTTGCCATTCATGTTATCAACCTTGATTGTTGCCAGTCAAGTTATCAACCTTGATTGTTGTCAGTCATGTTATCAACCTTGATTGTTGTCAGTCATGTTATCAACCTTGATTGTTGTCAGTCAAGTTATCAACCTTGATTGTTGCCAGTCAAGTTGTCAACCTTGATGGTTGTCAGTCATGTTATCAACCTTGATTGTTTGCCAGTCAAGTTATCAACCTTGATTGTTGTCACTCAAGTTATCAACCGTGATTGTTGCCAGTCATGTTATCAACCTTGATTGTTGTCAGTCAAGTTATCAACCTTGATTGCCTGCAGCCTCACTGTGTCTGTTACAAGAAACATGTGTGTACAGAAACAGATACTACCACTGGGGTGTGAAATGTTGGGCCTTCACATATTCTTGGCATAATGAGATGGGGTGGCCATCTCTCTTCATCACCACACAGCTTCCCAGACTACCTCCTCTTTGCTCCTCTTTCACGGGGAGTGTATCACATCTAGTTATGCACCTCATGGGTCAGTGTGTCTGACTTCAGCATGCATTTGTGTAAGGCTTTCTTACTCTAGACAGATTCCATCCACGGTAACTCACTCTATCTACCAGTGGGTAAGTTTACTTTTCCTATCAGTTTTTCCAGGGAAGTGGCTTTATAGCCTACTCTTTGTGATTTCTAACTGGCTTGGGTTTTTTAACGTGCAACGGCACACGGACCCCCTCCCCTGGGGGTTTTCTGCCCCCCTTTTTATCTGAGGAAAAAATCTAACCCGGGTTTAAAATTTTTTTTTTTTTTGGGTGTGACGTGACATACACATATTCCTGTAAGAGTATTTACTAATTATGAATTTCTTATATTATTTTTACGATGTGAAAGTGGTAGAGAAGTTAGAGAATTTGCAGTGCTTTACAGAGGAACTTGATTAAGAACAGAGGTAGATGCTTGGGATAGCATAATCTGGTTTCAAAACAGGTCTCTTTTCAGTGAGAAGCTGTGCCTGTGCCATGTTTGAAGTTGACTAGGTTGGTTTTCTTACTAATGAACATCTATTAGTGTACATTATTAGAGATCAGCATGTTGAATCTACAGAGCAAGTTGCACTGCACTCTTTCACAAAACCTGTGGCTCAGTACATCCAACATTGATAAGTTCTACAGGTTTGCTTTCCCAGTCTACCCACACCCACTCCATTTGAAGAGATGTCAACAAGCTGGAGGTGAAGACCAGCTCTGTAGAGATATCAAAGTTGAAGACCAACTCTGTAGACATGTCAAAAAGCTGAACTTGACTGCTGTTTTATATTGGATATTGCTGGATAAATTCATGCTGATGTCTGAAGGTCTGCAAAGAAGTACAGTATTAACACACTGAAACCTTTGAAATAAACATCTCTAACAGCCGTCCAAGCAAATATACTGATCAAAACATAACAAATTTCAATATTGAAATGCTGACAATAATAATAATAATAATGAGAATACTATGTACGCATAAGAATACAAACACTGAGGCAGCTGCAGATGCTACTAGATGACTCAATAAAAGCATAAGAAAAACCTGGCAAATGAAGGTTTGTGTGGTTATCAACAAATGATGTTGAATAGACAAGTTAACCTGATGTAGGAAATATCTGGATGGTTTGGCCATGTGGCATGGTCGAGACAAGAACACAGAGCTGACCCTCAATTCTAGTGATCGTATGAGATGGCAAAACCTGACCACCCATGCTTATTGGCATGGCACATGATGATAAAAATGCCAGGCTTGAGAAGTCAAGGAAGGTTAGGGATAATGTCTGTGGACCTCCCCTGATGTGTCTCCACCTTGCCGTGGTGGGGGAGCTTGAGTGTCCCACTGACACCAAGCGATATGCCAATGGATTTACAACTACATATTTGACAGCTCTTGGGATAGGGACCAGACTAAGAGAGACACAACCTGCTGCCCTGCAGGTAGACTGAGGATAGCAGTCTAAATCAGGCGAACGATGCCAATAATCTCAGTCCGGACACAACCTCTAAGGCTCTCAGCCGAGGGGTATGGCTGAACGTCTCTAAGCCATAAACCCTCGGATGTGAGAGCCTGGCCGACACTTACCTACATCAAAATTGAGGTGAGGTGCTGAGCACGCTACATGCTTGGTGCAGATACTCGTTCGAAGGCTCTTAGCTGGGGGATATGAGGGATCCCCGGATGAGAGGGCCTGGCCGTTTCTCGCCCACAGACGCACGGAGGTAAGGTGCTGAGCTGGCAGCACATGTAGCCTACCTCGTGAGCGAGTACTAAAGGTGGAAAAAACACCTCGGTCGCACGTTCCGATGAAAGTCTGTAACCGTACTCATGGAGTGAGTGTAGTCAAAGGTGGAAGATTGTCTCGTTGACACGAAATGGAACGCTTGGCTAGCGAATCCATTACGTGGCAGCCCGAAGCAAAAGCTTGCTGAGTGGAAGTCGAAATAAGAGTCTAACTTGCCTCGAAACCCGAGGAAGGCTAACCTCATTAAAAATGCCCGCCGAAGACGGAAGTGCCAGCCTACGGGCGGCAAAATAAAAATTGGCACTACGCAATTACAGTCCGAGTGAAATGTCTTTCGTGGCCGGAAAAGCTCTAACTAGTCTTCCCTCGTGCTAGGAACAGCTACCTAGTTTCCGAATGCCGCTCTTGTTCGGAACAACTCTGACTAGGTAGGTTTCCGAATGTCCGACGTGTCTGGAACAGTTCTGACGGGCACAACGACAAGCACATGTCCGAATCAAAAACTCGCTGAGTGGATACAGACTGCAGACCAGTCTGGTTTGTGCGGGAACGGCCCGGGGCGAACGAAATGCCCAATATATTGAAGTGAGGAATTAAAGCAGCCATGAGCAGGACGTGACGATTCCCTCGGTGAGCCCAGCACCAGGGCGCTATGTGTCGGCCCTGCAATTATGGAAGCCACCCTGGATGGCAGAAAATGCCATGGTCTGTCCCTGCCTTCCTTTGAGGGATAACCGTTAAGTCTTCGACCGTTCCAACTTGGCCAGCTGGGTTGTGGATGGTACCGCAAAAGTGAGAGTCTCCCAGGAATGCTACCTGGTCAAAAAAGCACGCTAAAGTCGGATGTGTTGGCCTACGGGTTTCAGCCCAAGGGTGCATAACTTAGACACACCGCAATCACATCTGAAAAAACCCCGGATGAACACAAAGAAGAAGAAGAAGATGTTTGTGGACAACATGAACAGCTTGATAGCAAATAACAATATAAGTAACATCAAGTTAATTACAACATGAAATAGAGGATTGAAGAATCATGATCATAAATGACTGCTCTAGACTAGATCCCTAAAGAAGAAGAAGGAAATCTCTCTATATATTGTTCTGTTTTGAAAACGGAACAATATTGAGCTAATTCATGGAGCCATAAGTTGACAAGAGATGACACTACTTTATTTTGTAATGTCATATCAGGTTATTAAGCTCACACAAAGGTATAACAATTATTGAAAATGTCACCTCACCACAATTTTAGCTTTGTTACTGCCTATAAATATACTCTTAGGATATGAATGTGGTTGTTTCCTCTTGCCTTCTACATCAACACAAACAATGCAGATGCTGTAAGTATGCTGTTGTAGGTAGCTGCTCTGATGTTTGCAATTTTGCCAGGATTGCCACTGTGAAAGCTATTGTTTAGAATGATCAGAGATGTTCAATATGTGCGACGTGCCATATCCAACCTCCTGTTTGTTTTACCCTCATTTTAGAAGGCAACACATCTGATCCACCTGGGTTCCATATTTGCTCCTTTAACTGATTCAGTGCTGAAGGATAATATATCACCGGTTTGGACAGAAGGATTATATATTGCCAAACTAGGGTCATTGTGTTATTTGTTTTGTTTTGTGGTTATCATCCACAATTTCAATGCTCAGTTAATGGAAATATACATATCCCGAAACAACCAAATAATAAATTATATTACTTGTTCATTTGATTGTGTACGATGTTTGGTCCATACCTATATTTTGTTTGGCAGTGAATCATTTAATAACAGCTATAAGAAATTCTAGTTTTGAGGTAGACGTTTGTGGGACTTCAGTAAAGAAAATGCCAATTTGACATGATTTCTCTGATGTTGTGTAAAATGTCAGACCTTATTATCATCCTGGAATCATATTGATATTGTGTGTGTTTGTGTGACAATGGAAGTGTGTCTGTTAACCTAGTGAAAATGTAAAACAACTGGTTCCAGACTGATGATCGCAAGTGGCTGGTCTTTGATGGACCCGTGGATGCCATCTGGATTGAAAACATGAACACTGTGCTAGACGACAACAAGAAGCTCTGCCTGATGAGTGGTGAGATCATCCAGCTGGCTCCAACCACCAACTTGATCTTTGAGCCCATGGACCTGGAGGTGGCATCCCCAGCTACAGTAAGTGCTACAATAGTTAACTAGCTTTGTAGGAATCCATTGAAGGAGAGTTTTGTTCAGCAAACTATAGGTGGTGTCCCTGGCTACAGTAAGTGCTACAATAGTTAACTAGCTTTGTCAGAATGCATTGATGGAGAGTTTTGTTCAGCAAACTATAGGTAGCATCCACAGCTTCAGTAAGTGCTACAATTGTTAACTAGCTTTGTAAGAATCCATTGAAGGAGAGGTTTGATCAGCAAACTATAGGTAGCATCCACAGCTACAGTAAGTGCTACAATAGTTAACTAGCTTTGTAAGAATCCATTGAAGGTGAGGTTTGGTCAGCAAACTATAGGTAGCATCCACAGCTACAGTAACTGCTACAACAGTTTACTAGCTTTGTAGGAATCCATTGATGGAGAGTTTTTTTAAAAAAAAACCATATATGATCCCTCGTGATTAATAGATTGTTTCTTATAGCTGGAAACTCTTCTGCTAGTTAGTTAGTCATCAGGTTATCCTCACTGCACATCGAACCATTCAGTCCATGTGACTCTTCTGTCAGTTAAATATCAGTTGCATGTCCTTATCGCACTCAACCCCAGCATTTATTGACACTGTGTGATTTACTAGGCAATGTTAGTTCAGTATTCTGCCATTGCTTTATGAAAATGCGACACCTCAGACCATCAAAATGAATGCAAAATGATCAGAGCCTAAATCACCTGCGACTGATTTCAAACCCTGGACTGCTGTGATGGGAATTGTGGAACACAGGTTTATTATCCCCTAGGCCACGGCTCCTATTCTTCTGTCAGTAGGCAATAAGAAAAATTGATCCAATGGATTTTTGCTTCACATTACTCACAGAAAACCATGGAACAGCAGTGAGGAGACTCATCTAGACATTGAACATAAATGTCAAAGAAAGATATATGTCTGTTTAAATAAAAACAATATTCAAAATCAAAATACATGTGAACGTCCATTTATGAGAGGTACATTTCATGATCTATTCAGATTGAGTTGATGGTACTTTTAAACTAAGTTCAAGGTTTCCATAGAGACCTTGAGTTAGTCTTGTACACCTTGGAGAAGACCATATCAGCATTACAGGAGAGAACAACAGAAACATGTTGTTATTTACATGAAAAGAGGAAGTACCATTCAAGAAAGAAGGCTTCCTACAGATATTGAGCAGTTGTATATTCATGCATTTCAACGAGGACAAAAAGAAGATACTATAGTAGTTGAAAGGTTATTCTTTCTTTGTTTGCTCAGATGAATCAAAAGTAAGTAGTCAAGTAGTGAAGCAGTTGGTGCCTGCTCAGAATAGTGGGACTAACATGTTATGACAGAATCACCAATATGGAGCTGGTGGAGATAACTAAACAAATCCCAGTGAACCAAGTGGTGGGGAAAAGATGCTGGCACTGGATAGGACACACACTAAGAACCCTGAGAACAATGTAATTAGACATTCTCTTATCTGAAACCCACAAACAGTGAGAGACCTCAAAATACACTGAGAAGAGAATTACAGATAGAAGTGAATAATAGCAGGAGGATAAGGAGGCAGCTGTGGGCGATAACAAAAGATAGGGTGAGTTGGCGTGGGTTGGTTGAGGTCCAATGCTTCAATCGGGGATAAAAGAGAGAAGAAGAACAACAAACCAGTAAGTGAGACTTAAAAGCCAAGATAAATGAGTGACATAATGTGTACACAACATAAATAAGTGATGTGTATTTGTGTTTATGTTCAAGGTTTCTCGATGTGGAATGATCTACATGGAACCACTGACACTAGGCTGGCGCCCACTGATGACATCCTGGCTGAGTCATCTTCCCTCAACTTTGACAGACAACTACAAGGCTATCATTGTTGATCTGTTTGAGAGATTCGTAGCTCCTACATTGCAGTTGGTGCACAGAGCTGGGGTCAAGGTAAGGCTGATCCCCATTTCTGATCTGTCTTTGATTTTTGTCAATCATGTTATCAACCTTGATTGTTGCGAGTCATGTTATCAGCCTTGATTGTTGCCAGTCAAGTTATCAGCCTTGATTGTTGCCAGTCATGTTATCAGCCTTGATTGTTGCCATTCATGTTATCAACCTTGATTGTTGCCAGTCATGTTATCAACCTTGATTGTTGTCAGTCAAGTTATCAACCTTGATTGTTGCCAGTCATGTTATCAACCTTGATTGTTGCCAGTCATGTTATCAGCCTTGATTGTTGCCAGTCATGTTATCAACCTTGATTGTTGCCAGTCATGTTATCAACCTTGATTGTTGCCAGTCATGTTATCAGCCTTGATTATTGCCAGTCATGTTATCAGCCTTGATTGTTGTCAGTCAAGTTATCAACCTTGATTGTTGCCAGTCATGTTATCAACCTTGATTGTTGCCAGTCATGTTATCAACCTTGATTATTGCCAGTCATGTTATCAGCCTTGATTGTTGCCAGTCATGTTATCAGCCTTGATTGTTGCCAGTCATGTTATCAGCCTTGATTGTTGTCAGTCAAGTTATCAACCTTGATTGTTGTCAGTCAAGTTATCAACCTTGATTGCCTGCAGCTGCGCTGTGTCTGTTACAAGAAACATGTGTGTACAGAAACAGATATTACCACTGGGTTGTGAAATGTTGGGCATTAACATATTCTTGGCATAATGAAATGGGGGTGGCTATCTCTCTTCATCACCACACAGCTTCCCAGACTACCTCCTCTTTGCTCCTCTTTCACAGGGAGTGTATCACATCTAGTTATGCACCTCATGGGTTAGTATGTCTGATTCCAGCATGCATTTGTGTAAGGCTTTCTTACTCTAGTCTGATTCCATCCAAGGTAACTCACTCTATCTACCAGTGGGTAAGTTTACTTTTCCTATCAGTTTTTCCAGGGAAGTGGTCTTATAGCCTACTCTTTGTGATTTCTAACTGGCTTGGGTTTTTTAACGTGTACAACTGGCACACAGGACCTCCTGTTTTCCGCCCTTATCTGAGAGGTCTACGTATCTGATCTAATTACCCACTAGAGGATTTGGCCAACACTCAGTACTCAGAGGAAAGGTCAGATGGACACAGAATCAGATTGCCATTGGTATGATCATATTGGGACTCTTTACTGGTTGTTGAAGATGAGGACGGGGAATGTATGGAATGCCCCGAATGTTGTGATGTTGCTTGTGGACTCGCTCAACTACCCACAGGATCAAGGGGCAGTGTCATAATATTAGATATCAAGGGTTCGTGCAAAAATCCTAGCTCTGTGTAGGGATAACCCGGTACCTTCTAAGCCTGGGGCAGACACTTTAAGCTCTCAGTCATGGCTCCCCCTCACTTCCCAGACAGTTCCCAGATATTTCTGACAATGATCCGCTGCCCATTTAATGAGGCTGGTTCACCCTAGAGCCATCCATCCATCATGTGCCATGCCGATAAGCGTGGGCGGTCATGATTTGACATCTCATTCAATCACCAGAGTAGTGGATCAGCTCAGTGTTCTTGTCTTGACCATACCACGTGGCGAAGCCATCCAGGTATTTACTCCTTGTCCTTCCCCTTGGTCTCTTTCCTTCAATCTTGCCAGTTGTCACCAAGTCCAACAAATTTTGACTGTCTGCGTTTAATTTCTCCAATCAGTTTACGGTTTTCATTTGTTTCCTGTAGGACTTGGTCATGGGTTTTTCTGTCTGTCCAAGGTATTCTTTGCATTCTCCTCAGAAACCACATTTCCACAGCCATCAGATGTTTTTCAGCTTGTTTGCTCATTGTTCAAGCTTCACATCCATACAAAGGTATAGATTCTATGTAGCTCCTCAACATTCTTTTTCTCATTGCAATTGACATATTTCTATTGGTAAGTACTGTTTTTCATCTGCTAAAGGCTACTTTTGCCATGGTGATTCTTGTTCTAATCTCTTCAGGGCATCTCCCATTAGATGCTATAACTGTTCCGAGATAATTGTACTGATTCACTTGTTGAAAAATATACCCATTTACTTGTATATTACATTGTGGTATTTCCTTTGTCATAGTGACGACCATAATCTGTGTCTTCTTACAATCCAGTTCTAACCCTAGTTGTTCACTGTGTGCAACAACCACATCTACTACTTGTTGCAGATCCTGCTTATTGTCTGCAATCAATACTGTATAATCTGCATATCTAATATTATTAATGTTTCATCCCACAATGGTGATTTCTTTCATATCTTCTACATTTCTGA
Source organism: Cepaea nemoralis (assembly GCA_014155875.1). NCBI lineage: Eukaryota > Metazoa > Mollusca > Gastropoda > Stylommatophora > Helicidae > Cepaea > Cepaea nemoralis. The sequence goes on from JACEFZ010025472.1 coordinate 305,054, forward strand.
AAATATTTTCACTGTACAGGGAAATAAGATCTGGAGACATTACACATCCCTGTCTCACACTTTTCTTAATAGGCTTCTTCTTCATCTTTCGTTCGCTTGAAATACATCTATAACTGCAATATTGTCTTCTGTATGAATCTAACAGTCTTTTTTAGTTCACACAGCGGTCCATAGAGTTTATCTTCCACTGGTGTCTCTCTAGGCCAGAATGTTCGCCTGGATATGTTGTAGTTTGGGCAGTCTTGGAGTATGTGCTCTGCTGTCTGCATCTTAATAGGCTGATATTGACCTACTTCATTATCAATCGTTATGGCAGCTTATTGTTTCCAATATATGTTTTTTATAAGTCTAAGGTCTTTCCATCAATTTGTAGATCTGCAAGCATCTCTACCATGTTGACATGACTTACTCTATCGAAAGCCTTTGTGTAGTCAATAAAGCAAAGGTGTAGAGCTTTGTTTACTTCTATAGAACGTTCACTTAATGTTCTCAGCATAAACACAGCATTTACTGTACCCTTGCCTTCTACAAACCCACATTGTTCTTCTCCTATTTCAAGTTGTATTTTCTTCCTAACTCTTTGCATGATAATTCTTAGCAAAATCTTCATGATGTGACTAATTTGACTAATTGTTCGATGTTAATCACATTCCAAGGCTCCTGATTTCTTTGGGATTGCAATAAATATAGAATTACATAATTCACGAGGTATATCTCCAGTATCATATATTGTGTTCAGCAGTCTGGTGACTTGATCTATTCCATATTCTTCTAAAGTATTATTCATTTCTGTTGAGATGTTATCTGAACCAGGGTTCTTGCCAGTTTTTATGTGGTTAAGAACATTCTGAACTTCTGAACCTTCATCTTCAAAATTGATGGTCCTTTCGAATATTATACTGTTAATCTTTGTTATCATAAAGATTTTTCACATAATCTGACCATACATGTAGAATATGATCATTTTCTATTATGATTGTGCCATCTTTTGTATTTAGACAGCCTACTGATGTACATGTTCATTTAGTAGTAAGCTCCTGAATCCTTTTGTGCATTAATTTAGTATTTTTACTGTTGTATAGTTTTTCATTTTTTATGAAATTTTTCTCAAGTCATGCTTCTTTTGCCTCCTTACATAATGTTCTGACTTGTATGTGAATTTCTTCATATTTGGCAGGGTTATTTTTTTTGAGTCTTTTTGTTTCCATTAGTTGTAAAGTTTCTTCAGTCATCCATTTCTTATGATCCACCTTCTTTAATTTTGGAATAGTTGTTTCTGCAGCCAAACTGATTGAATTCTTCAACATTTCCCATTGATCATCCACATCTTGAAATAGGATCTCTAGATCAGACAATATATCAAATCTGTTCAGTACTTCTATCTTGAACTTGTTTTGTATGTCCTTGTCATTTTTAATGCACACAGATCATATTTAGTGTTTCCTGTTATATACTTGACTTTCTTTAACTTTACCCTCAGTGTGCCTGTAATCAATCTGTGATCACTGTAAGAGCAATATTGATCAGGAAACAAGAATCCTACATGTCTGGGGATTAAGTTCAGACCACTGTCTGTATCCTAGTACATAATTGTATTGCATCTAAGGACAGTATAATTGGACAGCTCATACAGTTGAAGATAAACGGCATAAAGGAGTACTCCCTAGTTACAGCCTCACTCAGTGGGGAAGTCATGTGCACCAGGAGGCTCTTTTATTATCGGGATAATAACACAGACCTGATCCAAAACTCCAGTAATCATGTCAGATAGTGAACCTTGACCTCTCATGCTTATCATCACAACACACAATAATGATGATGGATATTATATTGTAACTTAAAGATTGTAAAACTATGATCAAGGCTATGGCCAGTGTCAGTAAAGGACTAGTTTACACACAATAAGGGACATTGGGCCTATGCTGTTAGACCCATATTGTTATAGACCACTTGGCACTTTATCGGCGCTGGAGGACTTGCATTGAAGGCAGTGGTGACCATATCGAAAAATGATACATTTGTTCTGTACTTTCTAAGAATATAGTCACCAAACAAAAATGGTTTTCATTTGAAGTTTCCTCATAATATCCAGCTGTTTTGGAATCTGCAGTGTGTGCACAGAATCAAGCTACCAGTCGTTGTTTACATAACTGCCACCAACTGATATGCCTGCCATATTGTGTATGGTAACTTCTAGACTAACCAATTATCATGTTTTTGCTGTTCACTCGCTTTGATCTCAAGCTTAGTCTATACATCTGCTACAACTTCTAGTGGACTGATATTTGTGTGTGGATTAGCTTTCCTTATTACCAGTGTCCCTCGCCATCAGGCGAACCCACTCTGACTTCTGAGGTACTTGTAATTTACATTCCCCAGTCAACATTTTAGTCCAACTGTCCGGTGTAGGGGCTGAACTTATATGTTGGCATCAGCACACTGGAAGTTAAAGAACAAACGCTCTTATCCATTCAGCCATGCTGACCTCAGACTAACCAGATATGACATTCATCAAACTCAAGTGACCTTGAGCTAAGTAATGACCGACGGCTGCTGACTGGGGATAATCATTGAGTTTTCCCTGTAAGTTAGCACTGTGGATGTGTCAGCTTCTGTCTAATGTAGTTGTTCATGTGAGGTCTGCAGTTAGCCTGTCAACATCTCACATAGAGCAGTTATTCATGATCTGTTGTAGGAACTCTCCCCAACCACTGACTCTAACTTAGTCATGGCTCTGATGAACCTGATTGACTGCCAGCTGGATGACTTCAAGGATGAGGCCAAGATTGCACAGCTTGAAGAAAGGGAGATCTTTTCATGGCTTGAGGTAAGCTGGTGTATGGTACATCCCACAGCTTGAAGAAAGGTAAGCTGGCAGTGTGGTACATCCCACAGCTTGAAGAAGGGTAAGCTGGTATTGTGGTGCTTCCCACAGCTTGAAGAAAGGGAGATCTGTTCATGGCTTTAGGTAAGCTGGTAGTGTGGTACATCCCACAACTTGAAGAAAGGTAAGCTGGTAGTGTGGTACTTCCCACAGCTTGAAGAAAGTAAGCTGGTAGTGTGGTACATCCCACAGCTTGAAGAAAGTAAGCTGGTAGGTCTGGTACATCCCACAGCTTGAAGAAAGAAAGCTGGTAGTGTGGTACATCCCACAGCTTGAAGAAAGGTAAACTGGTAGTGTGGTACTTCCCACAGCTTGAAGAAAGGGAGATCTGTTCATGGCTTTAGGTAAGCTGGTAGTTGTGGTGCATCCCACAGCTTGAAGAAAGGTAAACTGGTAGTGTGGTACTTCCCACAGCTTGAAGAAAGGGATATCTGTTCATGGCTTGAGGTAAGCTGATAGTGTGGTACATCCCAAAACTTGAAGAAAGGTAAACTGGTGGTGTGGTACATCCCACAACTTGAAGAAAGGTAAACTGGTAGTGTGGTACTTCCTACAGCTTGAAGAAAGTAAGCTGGTAGTGTTGTACATCCCACAGTTTGAAGAAAGTAAGCTGGTAGTTGTGGTACATCCCACAAGTTAAAGAAAGGTAAGCTGATAGTGTGGTACTTCCTACAGCTTGAAGAAAGTAAGCTGGTAGTGTTGTACATCCCACAAGTTGAAAAAAGGTAAACTGGTAGTGTGGTACTTCCCACAGCTTGAAGAAAGTAAGCTGGTAGTTGTGGTACATCCCACAGCTTGAAGAAAGTAAGCTGGTAGTGTGGTGCATCCCACAGCTTGAAGAATGTAAGCTGGTAGTTGTGGTACATCCCACAGCTTGAAGAAAGGTAAAGTGGTAGTGTGGTGCTTCCCACAGCTTGAAAAATGTAAGCTGGTAGTGTGGTACATCCCACCGCTTGAAGAAAGTAAGCTGGTAGTTGTGGTACATCCCACAGCTTGAAGAAAGGTAAACTGGTAGTGTGGTACTTCCCACAGCTTGAAGAATGTAAGCTGGTAGTTGTGGTACATCCCACAGCTTGAAGAAAGGTAAACTGGTAGTGTGGTACTTCCCACAGTTTGAAGAATGTAAGCTGGTAGTGTGGTGCTTCCCACAGCTTGAAGAAAGTAAGCTAGTAGTGTGGTACTTCCCACAGCTTGAAGAAAGGTAAACTGGTAGTGTGGTGCATCCCACAGCTTGAAAAATGTAAGCTGGTAGTGTGGTACATCCCACCGCTTGAAGAAAGTAAGCTGGTAGTGTGGTACTTCCCACAGCTTGAAGAAAGTAAGCTAGTAGTGTGGTACTTCCCACAGCTTGAAGAAAGTAAGCTGGTAGTGTGGTACTTCCCACAGCTTGAAGAAAGTAAGCTGGTAGTTGTGGTACATCCCACAGCTTGAAGAAAGTAAGCTGGTAGTGTGGTACTTCCCACAGCTTGAAGAAAGTAAGCTGGTAGTGTGGTACTTCCCACAGCTTGAAGAAAGTAAGCTGGTAGTGTGGTACTTCCCACAGCTTGAAGAAAGTAAGCTGGTAGTGTGGTACTTCCCACAGCTTGAAGAAAGTAAGCTGGTAGTGTGGTACTTCCCACAGCTTGAAGAAAGTAAGCTAGTAGTGTGGTACTTCCCACAGCTTGAAGAAAGTAAGCTGGTAGTGTGGTACTTCCCACAGCTTGAAGAAAGTAAGCTGGTAGTGTGGTACTTCCCACAGCTTGAAGAAAGTAAGCTAGTAGTGTGGTACTTCCCACAGCTTGAAGAAAGTAAGCTGGTAGTGTGGTACTTCCCACAGCTTGAAGAAAGTAAGCTGGTAGTGTGGTACTTCCCACAGCTTGAAGAAAGTAAGCTGGTAGTGTGGTACTTCCCACAGCTTGAAGAAAGTAAGCTGGTAGTGTGGTACTTCCCACAGCTTGAAGAAAGTAAGCTGGTAGTGTGGTACTTCCCACAGCTTGAAGAAAGTAAGCTGGTAGTGTGGTACTTCCCACAGCTTGAAGAAAGTAAGCTAGTAGTGTGGTACTTCCCACAGCTTGAAGAAAGTAAGCTGGTAGTGTGGTACTTCCCACAGCTTGAAGAAAGTAAGCTGGTAGTGTGGTACTTCCCACAGCTTGAAGAAAGTAAGCTGGTAGTGTGGTACTTCCCACAGCTTGAAGAAAGTAAGCTGGTAGTGTGGTACTTCCCACAGCTTGAAGAAAGTAAGCTGGTAGTGTGGTACTTCCCACAGCTTGAAGAAAGTAAGCTGGTAGTGTGGTACTTCCCACAGCTTGAAGAAAGTAAGCTGGTAGTGTGGTACTTCCCACAGCTTGAAGAAAGTAAGCTAGTAGTGTGGTACTTCCCACAGCTTGAAGAAAGTAAGCTGGTAGTGTGGTACTTCCCACAGCTTGAAGAAAGTAAGCTAGTAGTGTGGTACTTCCCACAGCTTGAAGAAAGTAAGCTGGTAGTGTGGTACTTCCCACAGCTTGAAGAAAGTAAGCTAGTAGTGTGGTACTTCCCACAGCTTGAAGAAAGGTAAACTGGTAGTGTGGTGCATCCCACAGCTTGAAAAATGTAAGCTGGTAGTGTGGTACATCCCACCGCTTGAAGAAAGTAAGCTGGTAGTTGTGGTACATCCCACAGCTTGAAGAAAGGTAAACTGGTAGTGTGGTACTTCCCACAGCTTGAAGAATGTAAGCTGGTAGTTGTGGTACATCCCACAGCTTGAAGAAAGGTAAACTGGTAGTGTGGTACTTCCCACAGTTTGAAGAATGTAAGCTGGTAGTGTGGTACATCCTACAGCTTGAAGAATGTAAGCTGGTAGTGTGGTGCTTCCCACAGTTTGAAGAATGTAAGCTGGTAGTGTGGTGCTTCCCACAGCTTGAAGAAAGTAAGCTAGTAGTGTGGTACTTCCCACAGCTTGAAGAATGTAAGCTGGTAGTGTGGTACATCCTACAGCTTGAAGAATGTAAGCTGGTAGTGTGGTACTTCCCACAGTTTGAAGAATGTAAGCTGGTAGTGTGGTGCTTCCCACAGCTTGAAGAAAGTAAGCTAGTAGTGTGGTACTTCCCACAGCTTGAAGAAAGGTAAACTGGTAGTGTGGTACATCCCACAGCTTGAAGAAAGTAAGCTGGTAGTGTGGTACATCCTACAGCTTGAAGAAAGTAAGCAGGTAGTGTGGTACATCCCACAGCTTGAAGAAAGGTAAACTGGTAGTGTGGTACATCCCACAGCTTGAAGAAAGTAAGCTGGTAGGTGTGGTACATCCCACAGCTTGAGGAAAGGTAAACTGGTAGTGTGGTACTTCCCACAGCTTGAAGAAAGGGAGATCTGTTCATGGCTTTAGGTAAGCTGGTAGTTGTGGTACATCCCACAGCGTGAAGAAAGGTAAGCTGGTTGTGTGGTTTATTCTGCAGCATGAAGAAAGGTAGATGTGTTCATGGCTTGAGGTATGCTGGTAGTTGTAAATCCCACAGCTATGATTGAGTTTGTGCATTTGGTCCGGTGCCATGTAGTAATACATGCTTGTGGTCATAAGTTTTTGCCTTGTTCTGTGTAAAGTATTTTCCATTTATTTGACTTTTGTCAAAGTAGTAACTTTCTGATCTCTGCAAAAGTTGGTCACTCAAAGAGGTCAAATTTGTCTTTCTTGCAAAGATGTGAGAAGTGTGGAGTGGACACACTGGGGTTTTCTGTGGTAGAGTTCTGCCCAGCTACAAGTTCAGATGTTGGAGAGAGCTTTAGTTGTAAATGTTCCTGTATTAGTCAACTCCTGTATGAATGAATATGTCCATCTTGGATGTTGTTGTTTATGTAATGATAATGAAGTTGTCTCAAGTCATCATATAAAATGCATGACAATTTATTTTTTGGTTTTTAGATACGATTTCATGTTTTCGTAGTTTGTTTATCGCTTGTTTATTTGTTTCGTGGATGAAGACTTTGATTGGAATGTTCAACTGTTTACTCCTTTTTCATTTGTCAAGCTCCCAAGTCACACTTCACTTTCATTTGTTTTAGTTGACATGAAAAAGACATTATGAAATTAACAAGGTGCTGGCATTTCAAACAGAAGCTTTGCTGCACACAAAAGCACAAGCCACTATATCACCACATGCATGTCTCTAGGCAAACATGCATAATCTGTTATTATTTGTATGCGAATGATGATGATGATGACTGATGCTTGATGATGATGGTGATTGATGATTGATGGTGATGATGATGATGATTGATGATGATAATGATGATTGGTGTTTATGATGATGATGGTGATGATTGATGATGATTGATTGATGATGATAATGATGATGACAGTCAAGGTCCATTTTACATGCCTTCAGGTGCATTGGAGCCAGACCCATATTGTTATAGACCAAACAGCACTCGGTGGCTGATGTGGTTGGTTTCTTGCTGGCCGCCTTTAATTCCCAAGAAACCAGCCTGATGCGGGTCAAGGCCACTGTTGTGGCAGGCGAGAGTCTAGCTGCTACGTCACCATAGGATGATGATAGTGGTTCATGATTATTGAATGTGTTATTATTGCATTACCGGCTTTGTGGTGAAGGGGTTATGGACTCAATTTGTAAAATCCCACGTAAACACAGTTGCGGGCAATTTGGCAACAGGCCGCTTGCGTTGGTTTTCATACAATGGTATGAGCGCTGGTCGTTCAGAAAGCAATGGCAAACCACTGAACTGTGAACTTGCCATGAATTAACAAACAGCCAAAAAATGCTGGGTTGCCTGTAAAGAACTACTTTTGCATTAGCTGTAAAAGCTACAAGTCAATGTACAAAAAATGAATGGCAGAATTGTACTCCTGTCATTCTTGAAGTCATCTACTGTGAGATATCTCCACCAAAGATAACAAGACCATATCGCAGCGGTAGCCGATTCAGCCTACTCTTTCTAGTTTCTGACTGCTAGGATGTTTAATATGTACAATGTGTATACAGGTCCTCCTAGTTTTTCCACTGTATCCGAGAAGACTAGAGATCCGACCTCCCACCACCCACCAGGATCAAGGGGTGCCCATTGATATACTTCAGTCCATATTTACTCCTTTACCAAATAAACCAGATGTCGTTGTTATTACTGGAACCCTTTATGTGAAAAGTGCTGTATTTTTGACAATGTGTATACATACATACACCCACACGCGCACAGACAGAGAGTTTTGATCATGGAAACAGAAATGCAGTTGCAGGAAGTGGTGGACACAATTGCTGCAGAAATTCACAACAAAGGCCTGTATCTAAACAGCAGAAAAACAGATGTATTCGTAATCACAATAACAAAGAAGTCCCCTAGTAATAAATGAAGTAATGATACAACAAACAAGTTCTAAATATCATGGGTACCTTGAACATATGATAGTGAAAATGTCTTAAACAGCTGACATGTAGAACACCTGAAACCAGAGTGACAATTTATTAGATGAAGATTATTGTATGCAACATCTTTGTCAATGAAAGGTCAGGAAGACACTTCTTTAGAGTTGTATAGACCAAGTTCTGATGTCATGTAAGTGAATTACAGGACAATCATCATTTCAGGGATACTTGGTGGTTATGGAGATGTGGTTCTAGAGAAGAACTCCTGGACAAATAACAAGAGTAAAGGTGATGCCTTGAAAGAAAAGAACGCATTAAGAAACCTGGTTACTTGCATTAGAAGTAAATATGTACATTTTTTGGAATAAAATAGAATCTTATCTCATCTTGTTCCTCTTGTACCTTAATAAAATGGCTGAAATGGAAATACATCATAACACAACATTTTGAGGGGAAAATAACAGGAGAAGACCTAGGGAGATGTTGAATATCCTAACACTGAAGGCAAGGAGGAACATCTCTATAAAATGATTGGCAGTACAGTAGAACAAAAGGTTGTGGGCAAAGTTAGTAACCAACATCTTTTAACATGAACAATAAGAAGAAGAAGTACATACATATCCGTGGATCAACACAGGTGTACACTTATGCATACAGACAAACCAGAGAAAGTAGAAAACACAAGGTCAAGGTATCAGTTCCAACTAACAGATCCTAATGAAACATTTTCCAGAGCATGTTCTTCTTTGCCTTGACCTGGTCTGTGGGAGCCAGCTGTGACGACAAGGGCAGGTTCCGATTTGATAAACTTGTGAGAGAGTTAATCTCGGTGAGTATGTGTTTTTCTGACCAATGTGTGAGATCGTGTAGGCATCAGCTGATCAGAGATACCTGGCACATATCAGAGCTACCATGCACAATCATAGACACCACACACAATTATAGACATCACACAGAATCATAGACACCACAGAATCATAGACACCACACACAATCATAGACACCACACACAATCATAGACTACAAAATCATAGACACCACACATAATCATAGACATCACACAGAATCATAGACACCACAGAATCATAGACACCACACACAATCATAGACACCACACACAATCATAGATGTCACATACAATCATAGACACCACATACCATCACAGACACCACATACCATCACAGACACAGAGACATCCTCTGTGTGGAGGTGAAATGTTAGCTTACTGTCTGTGTGGAGGTGAAATGTTAGCTTACTGTCTGTGTGGAGGTGAAATGTTAGCTTACTGTCTGTGTGGAGGTGAAATGTTAGCTTACTGTCTGTGTGGATGTGAAATGTTAGCTTACTGTCTGTGTGGATGTGAAATGTTAGCTTAGCTGTCTGTGTGGAGGTGAAATGTTAGCTTACTATCTGTGTGGAGGTGAAATGTTAGCTTACTGTCTGTGTGGAGGTGAAATGTTAGCTTAGCTGTCTGTGTGGAGGTGAAATGTTAGCTTAGCTGTCTGTGTGGATGTGAAATGTTAGCTTAGCTGTCTATGTGGAGTTGAAAAGACTAATATAACACTTTGTATGCATCATTATGTCCATATGTATAATAAATATTGATGCAAACACGAAATGAAACATTGTACATGAAAGACATTTCACACAGGATAGACAACTTAAGTTTCATCTATGCTTAGTGATAAATATGGATCAGAAAGCATCTTCCATTTGGGTGGGTTTGGTTGGGTAGGTAGTGAGAGAGAGGGATGAAGGAATTGGGAGGAAGGGAGTAAGGGATGAACCAATAGACAGATGGACAGATACACATGGATAAAAATGCCAGAAAAATAGTCAAACAATAGTTCAGTGAGTTTCTAAGATCTGTCAATATATTATGTTTAATTAAATGTTAAATGTGTTCCATGTTATATCTGTGATACTTATGCTTATTTACACAAAGCAGTGATCTTTCTGCAGGGTGGGATGACAGAAGAAACCAGGAAAGAAATCTGCCTGGTAGACTCGGTGGAACCTCCAATGAAGCCTTATGTTATTCCATTCCCACCAAAAGGCAAAGTCTATGACTACAGGTTTGTCAGAGAGGTAAGCATGTGCCAGATAGTGGTGATGAATGTGTGGTATTCTCATCACTGAACACTGAAAGTCAGCAAATATATGCATATTCTAAAATATTGTACAGTGTGAAGCTGTATACCAATAAACAAGTCATTGAAAAAAAAGAATTAATGCTGATTTACTTTTAGTAGATAGACAATTGTGCTTGTGTGTTACCAGAAATCTTTAGGGAAGCAAAAAATAGTAACACCGTGCATACCCACTTCATTTCTCATTGTATTCATTACGGACTCAAGGAGTATGCTTAGTAAGGCAGAGAAAGGAATGTTTTATGTGGAATGGCTCACCTCGCTTCAGAGGTTACAGATTGTGAGAATTGTATGGATTTTTGCCCTGGCCTTGCAGGAGTGCGAGGGAATGAACAAGCTGATAGGCTGGCTGGGAATGCACCTCTTGGTGGTAGATAACCTAAGGACAAGGGAGAGTTGGTCGCACGCCTGTGGGGCCATGAGGAGAAGGTGGGGGAACAGATTGAGAACCTGTATGTGGAAAGAATTAGATTGTGGGGGATTGGCAGGGGTTCTGGAAGAATCTCAAAACTGAGAGGGAAGACCAGGAGAACTTTCAATCAGATAGCGGTGGGAACGATTAGTAGTGTGACTCTTCAGTGGCTGTTAAACGAGGGGACAGAGTGCCCATGGGAATGTCTTGAGTGCAGTGATGTCAGTTCTTAGCTCAACTCAGCTCAACTTGTCAAGGTCTGCAATAAATGAAGGCGAACTACTGAATATAAACTTGACTAGGAATCACAGGCAGCCAAAAATGCTGGAGTTGACTGACGTCCTGTAAAGGATATGCAGCTAACTTTAACACTTCGCCCCCTAACAGCAGCAGCTGCTTTGAAATGACCTTTATATATATATATATATATATATATATATATATATACATGTTCAGGGTTAATGTAGCTTCTTTGATATAGTTATGATCTTGCTGCCATGCATGTTATCTTTATTAATTTGTTTAGGTTATTGAACCCTTTGAAAGTTAAATGCATCTTTCTCCAGGGACCTGGAAAATGGATACCTTGGACTGAAGAACTGAAGGATGCCCCACCAATCCCCAGAGAATCCCTGTTTAATGAGATCATTGTGCCGACAGTGGACACGGTCCGATACACAGTTCTGATGGACATGATGATTCAGCACAATAAGCCCTGCCTGTTTGTTGGACCCACTGGGACTGGCAAGAGTTGCTACATCACTGTAAGTCTCAGTGTGTTCATGATTGATTTCAGCTGATTAGAGCAAGTCACATCACGTCTTCATGATGCTTGATTTGCTTAAACATTGAAACTGTCAAGAGTTGTTACAGCTGCTTTTGTATATCTGCTTTCCCTAGTATGCCTTTCAATGTCCAAGAGCTTTCTGAAAAGACCTTATTTGGGCAGCATGCAAGGTGTTGTTTCCATTCTCCTAATCTGTTGCTTGTGAGGCTACCTCAGGCCCTGTTCCCACTGTAAGTAGATGCTTGTACTGTTTGTAAAGTCTACCTCAGGCCCTGCTGCCCACTGTATTTAGATACCTGGACTGTTTATGTTCTACTGCCTGGGGGTAATCTTGTTACAGAAAAAGTCATGTGACTTGTTGACTTTTGATGCCATCCATTGCTGACATTGTGCCCGCTTGCTTCCTGATGTCATCATTCCTGATATTACTTCTTATTCTCATTAATATTCTTCTCCAGAATTTTATATGTTGTTACAATTCTTCTTTTATGTCTTGTAATGTCCTCTGGGTATTGGGTTGCAGCCTGAAGACAATGAAATAATGAAACCCATGGAAGGAACATCACCAACCAGAGCTCCATCTCAGCCAGCCCATGTTTGTTGTGCTGAATCATAACCTGGTTATTTCATAACATGTCTGTGGCACAAGCTGCTGGTGTCTGAGCTGGACAAGGGCAGGAGAACCCTGCAACATGGTCCCACTGAAGATGGTACAGGCTCAGGAATAAAGTGACTACAATAGCCTCACTCAATTGATGCAAAGTTGATGGTCCCAGTCCAGATGGTACTGGCTCAGGAATAAAGTGACTACAATGGCCTCACTCAATTGATGCAAGCCCTCTTCTGGGCTCAGGTGATCTAAATGACCTTTTTTGATGACCTTGGCATTGGCCTTCAGAGTTAAAAGTCAAGTCTTCCAGAGGATGTACAACAACAATGGTATCCCGCTGTCGTTGTCGACTTCTGACACTGTTATGGGTATCTGACCTCCTTACAAAAGAGCCCAAGAGATTAAGGGAATGTGTTATATCAGTTGAAACCAAATGGGGTTTATAAAAATTGTTAGTCCAGTCCATGGCAGGAGTGAACCAGTTAACTTTTGAGCCCAGAGCAGACACTGAATCTTTTCACCCACATCTCATTTCTGATGTCAATGTTACACATGAACTGTGATCAGAACAGACAGTGAGTCTTCTCAGCCACATCTGCCTTTTGATGTCAGTGTTACACATGAACTGTGATCAGAACAGACAGTGAGTCTTCTCAGCCACATCTGCCTTCTGATGTCAGTGTTACACATGAACTGTGATCAGAACAGACAGTGAGTCTTCTCAGCCACATCTGCCTTCTGATGTCAGTGTTACACATGAACTGTGATCAGAACAGACAGTGAGTCTTCTCAGCCACATCTGCCTTCTGATGTCAGTGTTACACATGAACTGTGATCAGAACAGACAGTGAGTCTTCTCAGTCACATCTGCCTTCTGATGTCAGTGTTACACATGAACTGTGATCAGAACAGACAGTGAGTCTTCTCAGCCACATCTGCCTTTTGATGTCAGTGTTACACATGAACTGTGATCAGAACAGACAGTGAGTCTTCTCAGCCACATCTGCCTTCTGATGTCAGTGTTACACATGAACTGTGATCAGAACAGACAGCGAGTCTTCTCAGTCACATCTGCCTTTTGATGTCAGTGTTATACGTGAATTGAATTGTGATCAGAGCAGACACTGAATCTTCACAGCCACATCTGCCTTCTGATGTCAGTGTTACAGATGAATTGTGATCAGAGCAGACAGTGAATCTTCTCAATCACATCTGCCTTCTGATGTCAGTGTTACACATGAACTATGATGCATTAACTGAGTAAGTGCCCGGGGATGATTAATCATCTTTACCAACTTGCCATATCTGCCACGGGCATATATACAATAGTTTTCCCTATGCTATTCCCTTTAATTTTATATATAATACAGCATGTCTGCTACCATATTAACAACTTTTATGTCATAACTGTGTCACACCCCTACTTCCCATTTTTCGCCATTCATTTTTTTGTGGTCCAAATTTTCTTTATGTTTGGTGCAGAATATGTTAATTATTACCAGCTTGACATCCATTTTACCCATGAGTTGTGATACGTTAATTATTACTTGATGTCCATTTTACACAGGAATTGTGATACATTAATTATTACTTGATTACCAGCTCAATGTCGAATTCACACATGAACTGTGATACTTCATTTATTGCTTGATTACACCAGCTTGATGTTCGTTGTACACATGAATTGTCCAGCAGGTGCTTTAACAAATTTGATAGTGAACTGAGCTGATAATGTAGTGAGCAGGATTGGACACAGGTTTGACACTTAGGCTCATCACCTGCAAAAGTGAGGGAAAGATTGGCCACCGGTTCCTCCATGATTTCTGAAGTTTAAAATGGGATCATAGACCAATAGCAAGAAACTGCTTCAGGACACCATTTGAAATTTTTTTTTACCATGATATCCATTTTACACATGAATTGTGGTTACAGTTAGTTGCATATCCTTTACAGAAAATCACATTCAACCCCAGCTATTTTTTTTTTGCTTTTTGTGATCTCTTGGTAAGCTTACGTTCCATAGTTTGCCATTGCTTTCTGAACAACTGGCACCCATACCATTTCATAAATAACCACGCAAGGCGGTCTGCTGCCAAATTGCCCGCAGCTTTGTTTCGAACGCGGTATGCAGGATTATGAACTGCATCCGTAACCCCTTCACTACAGAACAGGTCGACCACGAAATGTGGTACATTAATTAATTACTAGTTTGGTGTCAATAAAATAAAATGTCATGTTGTTACTGTTTGCCTTGCAGGATTTCTTGTTGACCAAACTGGACAAGGAGATGTACAAACCCAACATCATCAACTTCTCTGCCCAGACCAGCGCCAGTCAGACACAGAACATGATCATGTCCAAGCTGGACAGGAGAAGAAAGGGTGTCTATGGACCTCCACTGGGCAAAAAAGCAGTATATTCATTTTTCATTTTATTGTCTTGTCTTGGACCTGTTATTACTGAATGCCAGCTCTTGATGTCTGTCCACAAGGATTGTCATGTCGGGTAGTTGCTTCTGAACATGTCACTCCACACATTTCTGATTTGTGACCTGCCTATAAACTTAAGCATGGGATGATAATGCGATGATTTTCCCTTGATATTCACATCCACGTAGATGGTTGTGATCTCCACATCTGGCAACAGTTTGAGGTTGTCAGGACAGGTGAGTCCTGCCTGATTACCTTGCTGTGTGCAAGTGCAGAATTCATCACCAGTTCTGGTGGATACTCATATAAAATGAAACAAAAAGGTATGTTAAGTTCCTACGGCATAATAAGCACAAACACATGTCTAAGGACCACCTGGGAAGGACTGGTCCAGTCAACAAATGATATCCAACATTTCTGTTATAACAACTGTTTTTAAGAACAATATTCAAGTTACCTAAACTACCCACACTCTTGTGTGCTGCCCATCCTCTGCCCTTTTGAAGATGCACTTAGGTGTCTCGCTGCATCGAGCTAAGACAATGATAGAATTTCTCATTCTCTTCTAGACCAAGCCCTAAGCCTTGGTTGGTAACTGGTCTAGGATCAAAGTTCTGAAAGGTGGACAGTTAGAGCATTGCTTTGCTGATCCATCAGCTTCTGCAGCTTATCTTGTTCCAGATGCATTAGTGTTACCTTTCCTCTTGAGTAAACTAGGCAGGCAGAGAGAGGGATCATGCTGCATGGGCAACACATGGTCTCTACAATTCAGCCCAGGCTTTGTGCTGTGAAGAGGTATAACTCCATCCCCGGACCAACCACCATGGGTGGTAGTTATTATGCCTGTCTTGAGGCACAATGTAACAAGTCTGTCAAGACGGCAAGGTGCCAGTAAAGGATCCAAATAGACTGGAGCTGTGAATTTGTGTTATCAGTGAGCCCACTAATCCTGGAATAGTTGCATGCACCTATAACACTGATATTACTCAAGTGTGATCCGGGCCCATTCGGAGAGCAAAGAACAGTAACACTGTAACCTACCAAAACTTCATAAGAGGTGTGACCAAGGAGGGTTAGCATGGGACCGGCTACCTCATCCCTTATTTGTAAATCCAACTGCTCATGAACAAGTTTTCTGAGTACTTGGAGTGAGGTTGTTGAGTGTTTCATTATTTCATTTAGATTAACATTAATTTCTCCTATGGTAACAGTTTCATTGTTTCATTTAGATTAGTGTTAATTTCTGCTATGGTAACAGTTTCATTGTTTCCACTCTGAAGGTAGTCTTCATTGATGACCTGAACATGCCCATGAGAGAGACATATGGTGCTCAACCTCCTATAGAACTTCTGAGGCAGTGGCTTGATCACTGGAACTGGTATGACCTCAAAGACACATCCAGCATCAAACTGATCGATCTTCAGTTTGTGGGAGCCATGGGCCCACCAGGTTTGAGAACTGCTCTTGTTTATAAATAAATCTTGGGGTTGAACATGTTTCCAGTATATAAGAATGTGTAGATTGAATAAATGCGCAAGTGGCTGATCAGCCATGCAGTTCTGTGATTGGTGGAATGCAAGAAGTATTGCTGAGACTGTTACAGAAATATGAATAACATTACAATAGCACCCTGACACCCTACCATTGTCACCTGTGTACTGTCTTAATTTGTCTCATTTTTTGCATAAAATTAATTTCATTCTATAAGCAAACTGCCAGAAGCTAGTCTGTCATCAGTATCATCCTGGTCATCCTCATCATCATCATTCTCCTCATATAATCCTCCTCCTCCTCCTCTTCATCCTCATCATCATCATTCCCCCTAATCCTCATCCTCCTCCTCCACTTCATAATCATCCTCCTCATCATCCTCCTCATCATCCTCATAATCTTAATCCTCATCATCATCCTTATCCTCATCATCATCATCCTTATCCTCATCATCATCATTATCCTCCTCTACCTCATCATCCTCCTCATCCTCCTCATCATCATCCTCCTCCTCCTCCTCATCATCATCATCATCCTCATCCTCCTCATCATTATCATCCTCATTGTCATCATCATAATCATCATCACCTTCCTCATCCTCATCATCATCAGGTTAGTTGTCTGAAGACTGGTGTTGAATTCATGTAATCTCCTCTGTTATCAGAGAGTGTGTGACGTAGTTGTTTCTGAGACGTCCTCTGTTACTTTCTCTCTGGATGCTGCCTTCTAGTGTTCTCAGAGGTAGACCCCATTTCTCATATTTTCATGTATTCAGCAAATATGGTGAGCAGCTGTTGTGACTGTACGTAATTATAAAAATGAAAACAAATTACCATAATGCACTTATTTCAGTTCCTATCTGAGAAGCTTAACAATACTTATTACTTCTAGGTGGTGGCCGCAACCCAATCACTCCCAGATTCCTACGCCATTTGAACACTGTCACCATCAATGAGTTTGATGATGAAACCATGGTGACCATCTTCAAGAGCATCATGGACTGGCATATCAGTGCAAGGTATATACCAACAACTTTGGTCACTTGTCATTTCTGCGCACCTGTCAACCTACTGAAACAAACACCTCAATTTGCCTATACTATACTAAACTATACTATACTAAACTATACTATACTATACTATACACTATTATATTTCAAAGCAATGTTTTCCCATTTAAATTTGAACAAAGAGAACTCAAACAACAGATTACACATTTTATTGCCTCTTTATATCCCAAACATGTGTTACTTTAACTGTTTTTATCCCAAGCAGTTGTTAATTTACTGTTTCTATCCCAATAATTTGTTACTTTAACTTTCTATCCCAAGCACTATTTACTTTAACTGTTTCTATCCCAAGTAGATGTTACACTAACTGTTTCTATCCCATCCATCCATCATGTGCCATGCTGGAAAGCATGGGCAGCCATGACTTGCCATCTCACTCGATCACCTGAGTCATGGATCAGCTCATTGTGCCTGTCTCAACCATGCCATGTGGCCAAGTCATCCAGGTATTTACTTCTCGGTCTTCCCCTTGTCTGTTCCCTTCGATATTACCAGTTGTCACCAAGTTCTCCAATTCATTTCTTCTCACAACATGTCCAAATAATGTTGACTGTCTACATCTAGTTTCTCTAATCAGTTTACGAATTTCATTTGTTAGTACTTGGTCATTTGTTTTTCTCTCTGTCCATGGAATTCTTTGCATTCTCCTCAGAAACCACATTTCTACAGCCATCAGATGTTTTTCAGCTTGACTGCTCATTGTCCAAGTTTCACATCCATACAAAAGAATAGGCTTTATGCAGCACCTCAACGCTCTTTTTCTCGTTTCAGTTGACAACTTTTTATTGGTCAGTATGTTTTTCATCTTGCTAAAGGCTAATTTCGCCATGGCGATTCTTGTTCTAATCTCTTCAAGGCATCTCCCATCAGATGTTATGACTGTTCTGAGATAATTGTATCGATTCACTTGAAGAATATTCCCATTTACTTGTATATTACATTGTAATGCTTCTTTCTTCCTAGTGACGACCATAATCTGTGTCTTTTTACAATTTAATTCTAACCCCAGTTGTTCACTGTGTGCAACAACCACATCTACTAATTGTTGCAGATCCTGCTCATTGTCTGCAATCAATACTGTATCATCTGCATATCTAATGTTATTGATGTTTCGTCCTCCAATGATGATTCCATTTATATCTTCTACATTTCTGAAAATATTTTCACCATACAGGGAAAAAAGATCAGGAGACTATTACATATCCCTGTCTCACACCTCTCATAATAGGCTGATATTGTCCTACTTTATTATCAATCTTTATGGCAGCTTGTTGTTTATGTTTTTAATAAGCCTAATCTCTTTCCCATCAATTTGTAGGTCTGCAAGCATATATACCATGTAGATCCATCCCAGGCAGGCAGTTGTAACACTCTTTCTATCCCAGGCATTTGTTATTTTAATTCTTTCTATCCCAGGCAGGTGTTATTTCAACTGTTTCTATTTCAAGAAGTTGTAACTTTAACTGTTTCTATCTGAATTTGTTGTTACATTAGCTCTTTCTATCCCAGGCAGTTGTTACTTTAATTCTCTCTATCCAAAGCACTTGTTACTTTAACTGTTTCTATCTCAAGCAGTTGTAACACTAAGTCTTTCTATCCCAGGCAGTTGTTACTTTAACTGTTTCTATCCCAAACAGTTGTTACTGTAACTCTTGCTCAAGTAAGAGCAGATGTAATACAATAACACTTGAGACATAAATGAACTTGTCAGTCAAACAGATTAGAACCTATACTTTTGTATGGATGTGAGGAGTGAACTATGAGTAGATAAGTTGAAAATCATCTGATGGATGTAGAAATGTGGTTTCTGAGGAAAATGCAAAAAATATTATGGATAGACAGAAAAAAAGAATGAGCAAGTCCTACAAGAAGCAAATGAAAACCATAAACTGATTGGAGAAATTAGAGGTTAACAATCAAAATTTTTTGGTCACTTTATGAGAAGAAATAAACTATAGAACGTGGTAACAACTAGCAAGATTAAAGGGAAAAGAACAAGTAGAAGGCAGAGAAGTAAATATCTGGATTGCTTGACCATGTGGTATGGTCGAGACAAGAACATATTGCTAATCTACGACTCTTGTGATCATGTGAGAGCGAAACATGGCCACCCATGCTTATCGGCATGCCACATGATGATGATATATATATTTGTCACTAAACATGTTTATTGTTCTGCCTACAGAGGTTTTAGCAACGAGTTTAAACCCTGCGCAGAACAGATTGTCCTGGGGACACTGGAGGTCTACAAACAAGCTTTACAGAATCTCCTGCCCACCCCTGCCAAATCCCATTACCTGTTTAACCTGCGAGACTTCTGCAGGGTCATCCAGGGAGTGCTTCTCTCAACTCCTGAAACAATGGAAGACCTCACATCAATGAAGAAGTTGTGGCTGCATGAGGTATTGCTCCTTCATTTCTACTTGTGATATCATGGTTTATATAAAGTTATCAGGAGGCTTGTATGGTACAGCACAAGCGTGTTCACTCATTAAGAGTGCAAAGTTTTTCTTTTATTGGGCGTAGTATAAGATGAAATTTAAAAGTCAACTTTTTCCAAGCATTTATCAGTTAGTTAGTCGCGGTTCCAACTTCACGGCAACGGGTCTTCCCCATTATGCTCCGTTCCTGTGCCAGCGAATATCACACAAAATGCTCCTCACTGCCCTATGTGAACAATGGAATAGACAGGAGTATCGGCAAGCCAACAGCCCGCACCGGTACACTGTGCATAATGCCACCACCAGAATGCCAACACAAAAGTCCTCCACGAGAAATACAGTTCATTGTCGATGGAAACGGCAGTCACCAGAAAGACTTCATTGACCTGGGTTTTATCCCATATGGCTTGGTCTCTTTCCGCAGAGCGACCCACCGAAAGCGCCGCACAAAGCAAGAACTCCGTAGCTCCAGCGACCACTCCCAGGAGTCTCCACCGAAAAGGCAAACCAGTCAATCGAGCAACAGCCAGCCACCATTGTTCCGAACATGCAGTTCACGCTACAAACTGCGAACAGATGTAAAAGCATTCCACGCGAAATTCACAGCTCACAGTGTCGCGCCACACACTCTCAGTAGCAGGGCGATGGAACCATAGCCTCCTTAGTCGCCTCTTACGACGTGCATGGTAGGCAACAGTGTTACTATTTTTAGTTTTTTTTTTTTTTTACTTTTTTAGCATTTATCAAATAGTTACCAATGGGTTACAAAGGGACATAACACATTATTGTCAAATAGAAGTTACCAGTGGGCTACAAAGGGACATAACTATAACTTAAATATTGAGCAAAAGCTTAGTACTTCTATTCCAAGGACTGGTACTTTCACCAATCGAGTATGCCCTGGCCATCCTCACTGTCAGCCCTACACAGATTGTAAGACTTGAAAAGGTACAAAACGAAGCCATGCGCATCATTTTGGGCTGCACGAGAGACACCAGCTGTGTAGCAATGAGATACCTCCTTGACTTCCCGACAATGGAACACAGGATCAAGATCTGGAGAGCTCGTGCATTCTTAAAAATAAGTGCAGATGAGCAGCACCCTCTGCATGAAGATATATTCAGAGAAAAGGGCAACAGGCTAAAGAGGGGCAAATCATGGATGGGTCGGGCGGAAGATGTCATCAGACAGTCTGCAGTCCTACCTGTATCAACCCCGGCAAGGTATGGGTGCCTGTGCCTCCAGCTTTTAAGTGCACCTTCTCCTGCATTATCACACTTGACAGACGGTGCAGAGAGCAGAATCCTGTCACTGTCAATGCAGAGGTAAACACGCTCATCAATGAACACTCAGACAACCCCGAAATGCTCATCTATACAGATGGATCTGTTGTTAAGCAGCAGAGAAGTGCGTGGGCATTTACAGCCGATTCAGCGGGCCGAACCATTCAAGAATCCAGTGGTGCCCATTCTGTGACCATGAGCAGCATGATGATGGAGGTGATGGCAGTAACAGAGGCTTTCATATGCCTGGAATCACAGCATTATACCAGCGTATGTGTACTAAGTGATTCAATGAGCATGATTTGGAAGGTCGATGCAGGATCTGTACGTAGACAGTGGACTAATTCGCTGTGGAAGTCCGTTGTCCTTAAGATTACCTTCATCTTTGTCCCGGGACATGCGGGAGTCGAGGGAAATGAACGAGCTGATAAATTGGCCGGCTCTGCATCCCCAGCTAATGGCTAGCCCATGGATCGCACCGATGTTATTAACATCCTTAAAGAGATGTCGAGAACAGAAGACTTTGACGTAAGTGAAACTACATCATTGTCCAGGATGAGAGACTTGGGAATAAGAATTGGCACGACCAGACACGAGAGGTACATCGGGAAAACGAGAGGCCTCGTCAACCAACACAGAACTGACACTATTAGCCACTGGACGCTGATGCATGTGCTGGGGGGAGGGTCTGAGCTCATATGGACCTGTCTGGAGTGCAATGATGATACCCCAACTGATAACTGATAACTATAACATTGAAACAAAAGGTGATAATAGTTACCGCTTCTCAGAAGTTTGACTACTATCAAAGTGTAGTATCTGCACTTTATCTTGCCAGGGCCACTAGCATAGTCGGTCAGCCGAATGGCACACAGGGATATGGGGACCTGATCGGGCGGCTCTGGCCCCTGGGGGAACTGCAAGCCCTTATTTTAAAAAAAATAAATACTGCCCATGTATACTGGTCGACCAGCATGAAGAAGAGTATTAGAGACAGAATATTGATTGATTGATTGATTGATTGATTTAGGAATCGACATCACAGCATTCGGGGCATTCCCATAAGTGCTCCGTCCCCATCCTCAGCAGCCAGCGAAGAGTTCCAACACTAATAGTACCAGTAGCAATCTGATTATAAGTCCGTCTCGCCTTTCCTCTGAGCGTTGAGCGTCAGCCAGATCCCTTCGTCACTCCTCGTTGTCTCATTCTTGCCAGACCATGGTAATCCATTTGCTCCTCCGAGGTGTGCACATGCTCCCACAAGGCCGCAACCACGTCTGTCTTGTCATGTATCAATACTCCACCAAGTTCTGCAGAGCCAGCCAATCTGTCCGCCTGTTCATTTCCCAGCACACCGGCATGCCCCGGAGAAAAGATCCAGGCGATGCTTGTCACCCGTGACCTCCGAAGCGATGCAAGCCACTCCGCACGAAGTCTGCCCATCTTCACCCTCATCAGCATGCTTTCTGAGTTAGTTACAATCATGATGTGTGTGTGTGTCATATTCTCCATCCAGCGGAGAGCCGCAGTGACTGCCTCCACTTCCATTCTTAAGCTGGATGTTGTGGTATCATATGCCAGGCTCTCCTGCCCCAAACATCGACCATTAGCTTTGGCTATGAACCCCCAGCCACTTCTCTCACCTCTTGACACCGAACCATCTGTGTAGATAATCACATCACTCGAGTGAGCATTGTCCTGAATTAGTTGCTGGATTTCCACTTCCGTGACCCCTGCCACTCCCTGCACTCCCGGCTTAATGTGATTATAACTCTGCACAAGTCTGACTGCTCCGCTGGCACACTGACCCACTCCTCTCCACGCCTAATGTTCTCCAAGGGGCACACCTGTCTGATCGTATCCTCCGCCTGAGCCATCCATGATTTCCCTCTTATCAGTCGCTGACCCTTAACTGCGTCCAGAGCCTCATGCAGTGGGTGGTCTGTGTCTGCAGCTACTCTGAGATATGCCTTCGCCTGCATCAGCTTGAGCCTACCAGCAACAGTCGGCAGACCAAGGATGTAACGCATACACACTACTGGGGTATCTCTAGTGCATCCCAGAATGACCCGCATAGCTTCGTTCTGTATGCGCTCTAACTTCACCAGCTGACTCTCTGAGACAGTGAGCAGACCTAATCCATAATCAATTACTGAGAGGATCAAGTGCTGGTATAGTGTGAAAAGAGACAGATGAATCAAATGTGGAGGGTATGGAGAGAGTTACAGAGATAGCAAAGGGTAGGAGGTAGTGATGTAGGCTGGTTGAGGGTCTGTGCTTCACTGGGAGATAAAAGGTAGCAGAAGAAGAATCATAGAAGGCTGGAAATATTGGCCCCACAAATAAGGGCCTATCAGCTTGTCTGTTCATGCTTTTGCTATTGTGACTCTGTCTACCTAAAGCAGTTGTAACTGTAACGATATATGATTGGATATAAAAGAGTTAAACTAATAAAAGCATGAGACAGAAGAAGGTACAATTGGGAAAATATACATTTAAAAAAATGAGGTGGAACAGGTTCATGTAACATCGGCTGGAACAAAAGAAATAAAGACAAGTATTTTGTCTATTGAGACACCAACAAATGTATGATATGTTGTTTGGTAGAAAAGAAGGCTGTTTTTGAGTGTTAAAGTTTATGGTCGTGTGTGTTGTCTGTTATCAGATAGTTCAACATGAACAGAACCCTATTCCCATGCCATCTTGCCATATTGAGAATTGGGTACTAGGCCCATATTTTGACCCAGTAACACAGGATAGGTGTGGTCAGTTAGCATCACACTGGCCACCTGACCCTCTCACAGCACTATCAGGTACAAATTTCACAAGGTTGGATCCGACCCTGTGCCATTTGCTCTTGAATATATCTGACCTTGATGGGAGTTTGAACACAGGGCCAGCAGACAAGTGCACCAGCCACTAAGCTGTTAAGGCTCTTCCTTTCTGGTATTGAAAAGTAATCAATGCAAAACTGTGTATTAGTTTGACAATTTTTTTTTACATGCATTATTATTAAAGATGAGGCAATAATGTTGAGTAAGGAAATATGTCACTTTACATTTCTACTTCTCTGCACTTTATTCCATATTGGATTATAAACTCTGACCAACTTGTGCCAAGCTCTCCCATATTTGCTGTCTGTGTAACTCCTTCCATATCCTCCCCATTTTATTCCTCTCTGTCTCTAAGTCGCCCCTCTGTGATTGTTAGATCTCCCTCTGTTTCCTTGGCCCTGTGGGTTATAGACCAGGGACTTTCTAGTGATACTATCCTCAGGTTTTCTCCATGTGTACTCACTTCTTGTTCCATTGGTATTTGTTTAGTTCTCTTCATGAGATCGGCATCAGTGATTCTATTATACTACCTTTGTCTGTTCTGTGCAGACACCAATTAATGAATGTTTATATTTCTGCTAGTTAAAGTTAGTAGCACATTCTTTACAGGATGTAGCAGGCAACCCCTGCTATTGTATGAGAACCAAGGCAAGGCGGTCTGCTGCCAAATCGCCTGCTGCTGTGTTTCAAATGTGGTATGCAGGATTATGAATTGCGTTAATAACCCCTTCGCCACAGAGCCAGTGTTTCTGCTAGCAGAAGAACAATATTTTTCTGAAATACTTTATTGTGCCAACACTTTTATTTGTCATCCATCTTGTTGAGTCAGCCATCAGATTATCTATGTTTTAGCCACTTTTTGCAATATCTTTGTATGTTTTAGAAACAATAATCTCAGACTGAATGATGCCCTGCATGACATAAGTTTTTGAAAATGTTGTTATCTTCTCCACCCCTGAGATATGGCAAAATATGGGCTGGCAATAAATTGTGCAATCTCTTATTTGTGCAATCTCTTATTTGTTTTCTTTCTTCAAATGTTATATCACACAAACACCAACTCAGCATAGCCCAGGGGCCATAACAGGTTCAATATTGACCATTTTACAACTCTCCTTCCACTACAGTCAATGGCACACATGCAGTAAATGTTATCATGCAAACAGTAATTGATCACATATAGACATATTCTTCAGAGAGAAAAAACAATTGTGGAATGGGTCAATGGAAATGAATACTAACTCTGAATACAGTAGTATATATAATAATATTTGTAAAAAATGTTTTTGACAATGCATTGTTTTAAAAAAAACTCATGCACACCAAATTTTCTTCAACTTCTCTCTCATAAAAATATAAATGTAGGTGTTTCGAGTGTTCTATGATCGCTTGGTGGATGATGCTGACCGCAACTGGCTGTTCGTTGTCACTCGGGACATCATTAAGGACAAGATGAAGGAAGATTTTGATGACATGTTCATTCACCTGGACTCTGACAATGATGGAAAGGTAGGTTTGGCTTTTGTGTTTACATACAGAGTACAGGTGTGAGAAACAATCTGGTCACAATTAATATGACTTTAGTCAGTCTTATTCCCTTTCTGCTTTCTATCTCGCACCTGCCATCAACTGTTATTAATTATCCTAGGTAAGAACAACTATTGACTTGTTCATGTGTCTGCAGACTCTTTTACATTCACTGTAGTTATTTGGTCACAGTGACTAAATGAGCAGTTTGAGTTTATCATTTAAGTAAATAGAACATAGGGAGCTGTGGTAGCGTAGAGCTTCTCGCCCTTCTGAAATTCATTTTATAACGTAAGTAGACCCGCAAATCATGTTTTATGTAGATGTCTAGACTTGTTCTAGTATGTTATTTAATTTAGCTTCCATTTTTAAGTATACTATGTAGGGGTGGGGGTGGGGGGATTTATAGGGAGGAAATGCAAAAGGGGGGAATGACATTCTGAATATATGGTGAAGGGATGCATGGGCCAAACAAGGTTGAGAACCACTGGTCTAGACACTAGCCTGACCACTGATGGTCAGGCGTTTGATCCGCAGTGAGGTGGATTTGAATTTTAAACAAATTGATCTGGGCTTCCAGGTCAAACCAGCCTGAAATGGGTACCAGGAAATGTCTTGGGAAGTAAATACGGCCGGTGCAATACTGACCCTACCACTCATGAGTGCTGCATAGTCTATAAAAATATAGGTCTAGAACTATAAGCGCATCTACAACAGGTAGCAGCGAACCGCCGGACATGGAGAGCCATGACTTCTGCCCTATGCGCCGACTTAGGATCAAGAGGAAAGACTAACTAACTAACTAACTATAAGCACAATATGCCTTCAGGCAGGTACAAGGCTGTAACATGCTTATTTTAAAAATTGTGTGTAAATAGACAAGAATGTCTCCTACACATTCAGTATATACTGGAAATTAATATTTCATGTTTCATAAGGTCAAATTGTGAGTGCAGGTCAGCATGGTCGAATGGGTAAGAATGCTTGTTCTTAAACATCCGTTGTGCTGATGCCGAGGTAAGCGGTTCAACCCCTACACAGGACAGCTGGACTAAAATGTTGACCTGTCGTCCTTGACTTTGGGACGTAAATTACAAGTACCTCTGAAGTCAGAGTGGATTTGTCTGATGGCGAGTGACACTGTTAATAGGGAAAGCTAATCCACACGCAAAATTCAGCCCATCAATACTATAAATAGTGTGTATGGACTATGCTTGAGTTCAAAGCGAGCGAGCGAAAAAAAAATGTGAGTAAATAGACAAGGTCTCTTACAAATTCAGTATATAAAAAAAAGTTAGTTGCATATCCTTTTACAGGATGTCGCAGCCAACCCCAGCATTTTTATGCTGTTTTTGATCTCTTGACAAGTTTATGCTCAGTAGTTTGCCATTGCTTTCCAAATGATCAGCACCCATACCATTTCATAAAAAACCAACGCAAAGCAGTCTGCTGCTAAATTGCCAGCAGCTGTGTTTTGAATGCAGTACGAACTATGCCACGGAGCCTGCATTCAGTATATACTGGAAACAATTATTTCATGCTTATTAAGGTGAAATTAGTTGGTCTCATTTAATTAAAAGTGTCTGTGTGGCATTTTCAGGTGACGGAGGATGATCTTCGTTCTTTGATGTACTGTGACTTTGCTGATCCCAAGTCAGACTCTCGTAATTACGTTGAAGTGCGAGATCTGGAAAGTCTGCAGCACATTACTGAAGGTTATCTTGAGGAGTTCAACAACATGAGCAGGAAGCCAATGAACCTGGTCTTGTTTAGGTTGGTATTCCCATGAGCTGGCTGTTCTGTGAACAACTGACACCCACAGTATCATTAAACCTGGTCTTGTTTAGGTTGGTATTCCCATGAGCTGGCTGTTCTGTGAACAACTGACACCCACAATATCATTTGTCTAGGGTTGGAGCGATGTACAGGTACAGTGACTGCCTGTGACTGGAGATAAGTGAGATCAAATCACTGTGTTAGTTTGTGAAACATAAGCAACCGGGAGATATTATTTCAATCGGTACTAGAGTGTACATCAGAAACATGGAGAACGACTCAAACAAATACTCTATCTCGTGTCAACTCTGTAGTCTTCCCTCCGAGTGAGAGCAGTGCATTTGAGGACAGGACTGTTCATCTCATCTCATTATGTTCCTCTTGTACCTTGTGGTGTCTAGGTGAAGTATAAGCAGCGGGAGAATGCCAGTTTATGGGCTTCATGTATTGATATTCCCATGGACTCTGTTATTCCCTACGTCCATCGTTTACATGGTCAGCCTCTTCCTCTGCTTCCTTCTGGTCTGTACGGGACTGTTGAGTGGGGCAAATCACCGCACAGTAGCAGTCACCAAGTCATGCAAATATTGGCTGAAGTCCATCCTCCATGCGATTGTGGTAGTTGTCTTGCGAAAGCCACAATCCACAGCAGAGACCAAGAGAGGGGTCGAGGAACCCAGGAGAAGAGCCGGCTTCCCAGAGTGAAGCACCGTGACTGGAGCACGAAGAAGAACATGGCAACGAAGACAAACTGAGGCAACAGAGGCATTGGCCGGGGAAGAAGCAGGCTTCCCATGACCACAGGTGCTAGGATATTATGAGGACACGAAGCACCTGGTGCACAAGGCTCTCCCAAAGGGAGGGGAAGCTTGGGAGCAGACATGTTCACAGGTATGGGACAACATAGAACAACATACAAACGACCAAACGTCTCGCACGGCAGGGGAAAGATGCCCGGAATCATGATCTGGGCGTGCCCGCCCCAGAGAGTGTCAAGAAGGTAAAAGAGCCGAAACATTCAGGGAAGAGGGACCTCTTCTGATAATCAGAAGCCCTGTGTCGTGCCTGCTCCACTGCAGAGTTTTTATCACTAAACTACAAACATTCATTATTTGGTGCCTGCACAGACTTGATGCACTAAAATGCTATTACAGAATCAACAATTGTGGAGGAGAGAACTAAACAAATTTCAGAGAGTCACTAGGCGAGGAGAAGATGTTGGGGATGGATAGGATATACATCTAGAGACTACAATAGTATAACCTGGCACTCTCCACAAGGCCATCAAAACAAGGAGTCCTAAGAACACATAGGGAAGAGAATTAAAGATGGAGACAAATAAAATGAAGAGGTCATGGAGGGAGCTGAAAGAATAGGACAGCTTGGCATTTGTTGCTTGAGAGACTATGCCCCAATGGGCGATAAGGGGCAGAATAATAATAAGAGAACACATCTGGATTCAAAAATGGTTACAAAATAATTAGTTGCATATCCTGTATGTCACTGTCAACCCCAGCATTTTTTTTTAGCTGCTTGTGATTTCTTGAGTTTATGTTCAGTAGTTCATTAGCTTTCTGAATGACCATCACACATACCATTGTATGAAAACCAATGCAAGGTGATCTGCTGCCAAATCGCCTGCATATGTGTTTCAAACGCGGTGTGAAGGATTATGAATTGCGTCCATAACCCCTTCACCACTGAGCTAGTTGATCAAGATTGGTGGATAATTCATAAATAATATAAGCTGCACAAACCTTACACTTATATTGACTGAAACACAGACGTATCTTCAAAACTGATTACAAGTACAAAGTCTAAGCAAAGAATAAATATCTAAGACATTCGAAAAATATAAAAAAAACAAGTCCCAAAACAGGAGCCTGCTATGTGTCAGTGATATGCTAGAGCTATCATAGTTTATTGTCCTGAATGCACGAAGAAATGGGTGTCCAGTCTTTCCTTCTCGTTAAAGAACACACAACTGTGATTAGTAACAAAGATAGTACCAAGCCAATTTTCAAACTTACAGTGAGCATATTGGCATATTGACAAGCAGTAGTTTGTCTTACCTAACAGATGATGGCAGGTGTGAGGCAGAAATTAACAGTGAGAATAAGAATGGCTAAAGTAACATTCAATGGTATGACATCTTCTTACAGGAAAACATCTAAGTTATGAATTAACATAAACTGTTATCAACTGTTAGATGTGCTCAACATTGCTATATAGTGCAAATACATGATTATTGGATAAACAATGTGTGAGTACAGTTGACAATTTCAAAGGGAGGTCAGCATGGTCAAAAGGATAAGAGTCCTTGCTGTTAAATTTCTGGTGTACTGAGGCTGAGGTAGCGGGTTCAACCCCTACACGGGTCAGCTGGATTCAAATGTTGACTTCTCATCCTTGACTTGGGGATGTAAATTACAAGTACCTCAGAAGTCAGAGTGGGTTCGCCTAATGGCACAAAAATCAGTCCAGTGCACTAGAGGTAATAGCACCTGTATAGACTACGCTTGCGCTCAAATCAAATGAACAGAAGAAAATATGTGAAAATGTGTTTTTAAAAAAAGTCACTTAAAGTTGACAGGGTCGTCTTCATTGCACCTGGTTTTTATCCCATATGGCTCAGTCTCTTTCCGCATTGCGGAAAGCGTCGCTCAAAACACAAACTCCGTAGCTCCAGTGACAACCCTCAGGAGTCTCCAAAAAATGCACTCATGAACCGAAGTACGCGGCTTGGAATCTAACCCACAACCTTCGGAGCCCAAGTCAGACGAATTGACCACTTCGCCACAGAGACTCCCAAAATGGGAGCCACATGTGATTATTATTTACCACTTGCGTAAGCCTAAAATGTGTTTATGTAGACTATTAAGAGGAATCCATTGACAGGAGAAGAAAACAAAGAAGTATTACACAAACTGGGATTTAAGGAAACACCACTGTAGATAAGATAATTAGGGTACTCTGACCATTTAAAGAGAAATAGCTTTTTGTTAAAGGATGTTCTGGAGGGACAATTTAAGGGCAAGCATGCAAGAGGAAGACAACATTACGTGTGAGCAGACAACATCCAGAGATAGGTTGGAAGAAGCCTGAATCAGTGTCCTGTGAAGTTGCTGAGTGAAGGATTTTGGATACTCATTAGATTTGAAGACTGAACACATTTCACTACTGGCAATGCTGATTGTTTTCTGGTATGAACATTGGGCCTTGTCTACATCAGATTGGAAGCACTAGACTTGAGTTTTGCTCTCTTTTGAGCTCGTCAGTAGTGCATATCCCTGACTGGACCCGGGATTGAACTCTGGATCACTTGCGTGTGGGATGGGTGTGTAACCACTTGACTACATGGTTCACGCTAGATGTGACTAAATTATCATACTAGAATATCACAACGTCACCCATTGTAGGCTATAACTCAAAATTTGCCCGATCGCTGCGACTGACAACCGTCAATCAATGTGGCCTCAATTGATTAGGTCTTCTCGATCTGGCAAGGCACACCATGTACCTCAAGTCCAGCGAACAATGATCAAATTGACTGTAGTGGGTTAAGCTCGGTCTTCAAACCTCAAATCTCAAAACAACCAAATAAATCAACTCATTAGATTGACATTCAGCGCGCAGATTGCAGTAGTTTGTCATTGCTTTCTGAATGACCGGCACTCATACCATTGTATGAAAACCAGTACAAGGCGGTCTGCTGCCAAATCTGCCACAGCTGTGTTTTGAACGCAGTATGTGAGATGATGAATTGCACCCGTAATCCCTTAGCCACAGGGTTGCGTGAATGTAACCATGTGTGTCATGATTTCAGATTTGCCATTGAGCATGTGTGCAGGATTGCTCGTATCATCAAGCAGCCTAGAAGCCACGCTCTTCTGGTTGGTGTTGGCGGCTCAGGTCGGCAGTCCTTGACTCGATTGGCTTGTCACATGGCAGACTATGATATATTCCAGGTGGGTCTAATTCATGCAGTCTCACCTCTCTTCTACCTGTCAGACCTTTTGTGAGTTTATGTAAACTAGCCTACAGACAAAATGAGCGCTTCTATGTGGATCAAGACAACAGCTAATGAGCACCTGAATGCATCACATTGAGTTGAAGGGCGGAAGCCCAGGTATCTCTGGAGCTATAAAAATATCAACATCAACAACAATAACAACAAATTACAATAATCCTAAAAGTCAGTTTCTTGTTACCTTCAATTAAATTCCTGCTCTGTTCAGTTTATTAATTGAAGGTTGTAATTTAGGAATTCTAATTGGGTACAATTTTTAATGTTAGATCTGTGAATTAAAAAACACATAGACGCATATATGCACATACACACAAACATGCACACACACATCTGCACATATGCATGCTTGCATGTACACACTCATGCATGCCTGTGTGTACACACACAAACACATTTTTATTTAATGTATTGCATGTGCTTACATGATTAAATTGTATGATTAAACCCATGTGCTGGGGTTGACAGCTTTGTCCTGTGAAGGATATGCAACAACTACATGACTTCTGTGTAGCAGTTCTACAACAGTCCTCCCTCTTTGTTTCTTATTTGGCCACCTTATGTGTTTTTTTTTGTTTTCCTCCCCCCGAATATCCTTTACAAGACATTGGAGTCAACTCCAGCATTTCTCAGCTTCTGTTGATGTCTTGGCAAGTTTTACGTTCAGTAGTTTGCCATTGCTTTCTGAACAACTGGCTCACATACCTCCGTAAGTAACCAGCGCAACGCAATCTGCTGCTGAATCTTGCGTAGCTGTGTTTCGTAAGAGAGTATACAGGATTATGAACGTCATTAACTCCTATGCCAGGGAGACCGGCTTATGTCTTATCAACTGCACATAATTCCTCATTACCTCCTTGATTTCACAAATATGAGAGTGGTGATTCCCCTCGTATACCCTAATATAAGATTCACAAGCTGCTTGATTTTGCTGTAGTGTCTGGTACTAGATTCTGGTTAGTTTTAATGCCATTCCTCTTTTTCAGTGCACTTGACCAGTATTCAGACTCAAAAGAATCACTGGCAACAATTAAACCACATGCTTTTCTCTTACTGAATTTCATGAGTTTATGAAATATTTGTGTTTTATGAAATTTTGAATGTGGATTAGCTTTCCTTATTACCCGTGTCCCTCGCAATCTGGTGAATCTACCCCGGCTTCTGAGGTACTTGTAATTTACGTTCCCATGTCTAGGATGAGAAGTCAACATTTCAGCCCAACTGAGCAGTGTAGGGGTTGAACCCGCTACCTCAGCATCAACACACTGGATGTTTAAGACTGAGTGTTTTTGTCCATTCTGCCATGCTGACCTCCCCTGGCATAATATAAAATGATCAGGTTTCTGCCGTCTGTCCAGGTTGAAATCACAAAAAGTTACACCACCAGTGAATGGCGAGAAGATCTAAAACGAATCCTTCGCAAAGCCACAGAGACAGAAAACCATGCTGTCTTCCTGTTTTCTGACACCCAGGTATGTCTGCACATTTGCTGTCAACCTCTCACAATCATCATCATCATCCTCATGATCATCATCATTGTCATCGTCGTCGTCAGTGCCGCCAGCGCCGGCGCCACCGTCATCCTTGACATACTCAAGTGTTTTTGTTTGTTTTTTTGTCTGAGAAAGTGAAATAACAACTTGGTGTAGTAAGTACACAGTCTTGTCTCTAGTGATTTATTTTATGTCATTGGAAATAGTCAGACTACTTCTGCCAAGCACATTTTACAATATGTAACTATTATGGGCCAGTTTACCTTTCAAATCCTATGCAGTTGTTAATGTAAAATAGTGATACTAGAACAGAAAGAATGTAAAGTAATAATTGTAGGAATTAAAGTAATTAAGTTCAAAATATGTAACGTAACAACTAATTTAAAAATAATGTAAAGTAACAACTAATTCAGAAAGATCTAAAATAACAACTGTTGGAGAACAATGTAAAGTAACAATAATTAGAAACATACAAAGTAACAGCTATTGGAGAACGATGTAAAGTAACAATAAGTTAGAAACATGTAAAGTAACAGCTATTGGAGAGCAATGTAAAGTAACAAGACAGCTACAAACATGTAAAGTAACAACTAAGAAGAAACATATAAAGTAACACTTGTACAGAAACATGTAAATTAACAACTAGAACAGAAATATGTAAAGTAACAACTGGTACAGAAACATGTAAAGTAGCATCTAGTACAGAAACATGTAAAGTAGCATCTAGTACAGAAACATGTAATGTAACACTATTCAATCAACATCCTACAACAGATTATTATCAGAGAAAAACTTATATAGCATAGTTTAAATGGAAACCACAGCAGTTAATTGGCCAGCATGCTTGCCTGCTGACCTGAGATCATGTGTTGACCCCAACAAGGTGGATTTTGTAAATGGAGCCAACTCCAGTTTGACCCAGCCTGAATTGCGTACCAGGACTTGCCCTGGGAAGTAAAGGCAGCCAGGATGGTCTGACCACATCAGCCATGGAGTGTTTGCCTGTGGGTGTGTACAACCTGCAGCTAGCACTCTTTAACCAGTACATCTCAAGGTAGGTGATAGGGTCCTCAAAATAATTCATAATAAACATGAAAACATGCAGGCAAAGAGAACAAAAACATTAAATGAAAATGTGGGGTATGAGGCAAGTGAACATAAAAATCCCAAGAGACTGCACATATTTACATAGATGTTTGAATTTTTATTTTTATAAGGGCTCATGGTTCCATCAGGGGTCATAGCATCCCCCCCCTCCCCCATAAAATCCCCACGTCCCTGTGTGTCATTAGAATGACCGCATCTGTTGGTGGCCCTGGCAAGATCAAATGCAGATACTACACTTTGATCTTAGCCAAAAGATTTTTCTTGGAGACTCCTGTGGGTCGTTGCTGGAGCTACAGAGTTTGTGCTTTGTGTGATGCTTTCAGAAGGCCATCCTGTGGAAAGAGGCTGAGCCATATGGGTTAAAACCTGGTGCAATAAAGTTGATCCTCTAGACTTTTAAGATTTTTTAAAAGTCAGGTGCAAGTGTCGTGGCAACAATCTGTTGACATATTCAACACAGAACAATGACTTATTGAAAACTGCAATCATAGAAAGAAGCTAATTAGTTCTGTTTGATTGCACACTAGTAACACAATAGATATATATGTGTGCATGTATTGTTTGCGCGTGCACACATGCTTGCATTTGTGCATGAATTGATATGTGTGTGCATGTTGGCTATCTGACTGTCCATTTGTCTGTCTTTGTATCCCTTTGTCTCTCTCTCTGTCTCTCTTTTCTGTCTGTCTGTCACTCATTCCCTCTCTCTGTTGCTTCCTCTGCCTGCCTGCCTGCCTGCCTGCCTGCCTGCCTGCCTGCCTGTCTGTCCTGTCTGTCTGTCTGTCTGTCTGTCTGTCTGTCTGTCTGTCTGTCTGTCTTTTTCATTATCTTCATCTTATTCTCTCTTTCTCTCCCTCTGTCTGTCTGTTTCTTTCTTTCCCTCTGTCTGATTGTCTCCTTCTCTCTACCCCTACCCCTCTCTCTTAAGTTTGAGACAATATAAAACATGAAATATGCATCTGTCTGGAAAGCTGCGACATCTCATGTTTACAGATGAATTTACTGCAGATGATTCGGACAATGAGGTACAAGGTTACGGGTGGTCACCATTTTCTGATATTTAATCACTTTATGTGTGTTTGTGTGTGTGTGTGCACTGTTCATAAGTACTTACAAACTCATACTTTAGCTCTAACATCAACAGCCTGGTAAATTAAATGTGGTTTTCTGATATAAATATGTTTGTGCTAGCAACACAATGAAGGTTTCATAGTGGCAGGCAGCCATAGTGTTGTTTGTGGCGATGATTGTTTGAGACGAGATAACCACACATTGTCAACTTTGTAATCACATTTCACAAAATGCTCATCTCACGAGCTCAGTATCCATGTCAGGGTGTATTCTTCAAATGACACATACACATATGAATGTACACATACTATATCTCACCTTGGTGTGACATGACATATTCATGCCACGGTTTATTTTCCAAATGACATGCACACATACTATATTTCACCTTGGTGTGACATGCTCATATTAATGTCACGGTATATTTTCCAAATGACACGTACACATATGAATGTACACATACTATATCTCACCTTGGTGTGACTTGTTTGTGTGCTGTGTTTCACTCTGGCCAGTTTTCTTGTACTCACTATTTGCATGGACATGCTCAGAGATTCGTAAAATATCTGTACCAGTGTATGTTTTTCACAGATCCTCAGAGTTAATTTTTTATGAGTTATATAAATTAGTTTGAGGCTTGTACTTAAAAAGATCACACAATGTGTATACCGTAATCATACATACTGTAAATATGTGAGGGAGGGGTAGGCGGGTTGGGGGTGAGGGGGGGGGAGGTAGGAGGGTAAGTGTACATGAGACAGACAGTATTACATAACTGATGGACAGCATCACGAGATGGACTAGAAGGAATCTGTGTGAGGCACAGGACAGTATGTATTCATACATACTATAAATATCTGGGGGAGGGGGAGGCGGGTTTGGGGGAGGGAGGTAGGAGGGTAAGTGTGCATGAGACAGACAGTATTACGTAACTGATGGACAGCATCACGTAACTGATGGACAGCATCACGAGATGGACTAGAAGGAACCTGTGTGAGACACAGGACAGACCATGTTGGAGACTCATTATAGCTGACTTTCAGTTTCTGAAATGGCTCTTGGTGATGGTGATAAATATTCTGTTGTGGGTTCATAGTTTAACCCAACCTGTTGTGGGTTTATAAATTAACCCAGCCAGACACACCATAAACACCTTCATCATAACCAGAGTGGGTCACGAAGTCGAGTGAGGCAGGTGGTTTGGATTTGTTTCAGATTAAAAAAGAAAGAAAAAAAAA
The DNA here is from genome assembly GCA_014155875.1 of Cepaea nemoralis. Taxonomy (NCBI): domain Eukaryota; kingdom Metazoa; phylum Mollusca; class Gastropoda; order Stylommatophora; family Helicidae; genus Cepaea; species Cepaea nemoralis. The sequence continues at coordinate 341,013 of JACEFZ010025472.1, forward strand.
GGAAATATGCATACCAGTATTTTAATTCTTAAAGCTTGGGAAATCATTATTCATGACCAATAACTTTGGCCAGTCGTGAGATTGGTGTTTAATAAACATTAGTGAGACAAGAGCAAATGGAAGGCAAAAAGATGAATATCTGAATAGATTGGTCACATGGCATAGACATGACGAGGACACAGACTTGAATCAAAACTCTGATGATTGTGTGAGGTGATGAACTATGACTGCTCATGCTTATCAACATGGCATATGATGCTGATGATGATGTCATTATTTATGAAACACTACATATATGGAGGTCATTATTTATGAAACACCAAATATATGGAGGTCATTATTTATGAAACACTACATATATGGAGGTCATAATTTATGAAACACCACATATATGGAAGTAATTATTTATGAAACACTACATATATGGAGGTCATCATTTATGAAACACCACATATATGGAGGTCATTATTTATGAAGCACTACATATATGGAGGTCATTATTTATGAAACACCACATATATGGAGGTCATTATTTATGAAACACCACATATATGGAGGTCATTATTTATGAAACACCACATATATGGAGGTCAGTATTTATGGGACACCATATATCAGAAGGTCAGTATTTGTAGAACACGTATCAGGAAGTCAGTATTTATGGAACACCACATATCAGGACTTCAGTATTTATGGAACACCACATATCAGGAATCAGTATTTATGCAACACCACATATTGAGAGGTCAGTATTTATAGAACACCACATATCAGAAGGTCAGAATTTATGGAACACCAAATATAAGGAGGTCAGTATTTATGGAACACCAAATATCCAGACGTAAGTGTTTATGGAACGCCGCATATCAAGAGGTCAGTATTTATGGATCACCACATATCAGGAAGTCGGTATTTATGCAACACCACATATCAATAGGTCAGTATTTATGGAACCCCTCATATCAAGAGGTCAGTATTTATGGAACACCACATAGCAGGAGGTAAGTATTTATGAAACATGAGATTTCAGCAGGTCAGTGTTTATGACAAATAGGTTCACAGAGATGACAGGATCAGAACTTACATTGGCCCAGACCTATCCACAAACTAGATTCCCAGCCTGGCTAATGTTGCAAGGATCATCATGTCTATCTGCAGACTAAATTCCCAGCCTGGTTAATGTTACAAGGATCATCATGTCTATCCACAAACTAGATTCCCAGCCTGGCTAATGTTGCAAGGATCATCATGCCTATCTGCAGATTAAATTCCCAGCCTGGTTAATGTTGCAAGTATCATCATGCCTATCCACAAACTAGATTTCCAGCCTGGCTAATGTTGCAAGGATCATCATGCCTATCTGCAGACTAAATTCCCAGCCTGGCTAATGTTGCAAGGGTCATCATGTCTATCCACAAACTAGATTCCCAGCCTGGCTAATGTTGCAAGGATCATCATGCCTATCTGCAGACTAAATTCCCAGCCTGGTTAATGTTGCAAGGATCATCATGCCTATCTACAGACTAGATTCCCAGCCTGGTTAATGTTGCAAGGATCATCATGCCTATCTACAGACTAGATTCCCAGCCTGGCTAATGTTGCAAGGATTATCATGTCTATCTGCAGACTAGTTTCCCAGCCTGGCTAATGTTGCAAGGATCATCATGCCTACCCACAGATATGAAGCTGAAGCACTGGTCCTGCACACCCAGCTGGGTCCTGCACTTGCAGAGGGGGAAGAAAAGCTCTGCAACAAGGGCCACATAGAAATAGTTCTTTGGGACTGGGCTGGGAGGAAAGTGTGTACACCAGTCTCCCTCTGATGGGGACTGGGTTGAGAGGAAAGTGTGTACACCAGTCTCCCTCTGATAGGGACTGGGTTGGGAGGAAAGTGTGTACACCAGTCTCCCTCTGATGGGGACTGGGTTGGGAGGAAAGTGTGTACACCGGTCTCCCTCTGATAGGGACTGGGTTGGGAGGAAAGTCTGTACACCAGTCTCCCTCTGATAGGTACTGGGTTGGGAGGAAAATCTGTACACCAGTCTCCCTCTGATGTTGACTGGGTTGGGAGGAAAGTCTGTAAACTAGTCCCCCTCCGATGGATGCAAGCACTTTTCAGGGCTCAGGTGACCCAAATGTGAAAAGACTCAAGGGTTATAACTCAAGTCTTTCAGAGGTCTTCCAACCAACCATGACCAGCAACATTTACCAAACTTATTGCTTTATTGTGTCCTGATCATAATGTTTCTTCCTGTTCACAAGGCAGGTGCATAAACGCATAGTTATATATCAATAATATATCCGTGGTGGAAGCTATCACTTTCTAGTGCATACAGATGTCATTTGTGAGCAATGAAAGAGTGGATAGTCTTGCTGGTTCTGCCAAAATCTGAGCCAGTCAATAGATAGAACCAACAGTATGACCAGCCTTACAGAGATGGGCTGAACGAGCACTTTCAACAAAGTGAATCCATGTTGACAGTTAGCATGCATAAGTTTGGATTGAAGATCAGTGTGGCCTGAACAAGGCACCTCAAGAGCACAACTGTGAGCTGGCACAGTTAGCTGCTGTAAGTTGATGGATTCTTTGTGGAGATGATCTGAGTCCCTATATCTGAGATGCAGTGATGATAAAGAGGATCCGCACAACTGAACTGTTAAATGACTAAAAATTGCATGAGTTAAGTTATTGCCACAAAAATATTTTTCTACAGATAGTGCTGACTCCACACTTATAATTGTTAATATCACATTATATTCACTTTGCAAATTGATTAAAAGTATCTTCCTCTTCTTCAGTGTTCCGAGCCATTGAGGTTCTTTGCTGCAGATATAATCTGTCTCCATTCGTCTCTCTGGTTGACCTTCTCTTGCCAGTCATTGATTCCAAGTGCTTGTAGGTCTGTATATATATTATCTCTCCACCGTCGTCTTGGTCTACCTCGGAGTCTACGGTCATTTATTTCCTGAGGTTAAGCGAGTTTTGTTTCCCTATTATCTTCCATTCTGATTAAAAGTATAGACAATAAAAATTAAAACATTGTTCTTTCAATTTGTTCATTAATGCAGATCAAACAAGAGTCATTTCTGGAGGACATCAACAACTTGTTGAATGCTGGTGAAGTCCCCAATCTGTACCCAACAGATGAGAAAACTGAGATCTGTGAGAAAATGAGAACTATTGACAGGTAACACCATTTGGTAATGGGAAATAGACTTGCAGATGCCATATTTTTGGAATGTTTGTGAAACATAAAGACCACTACAAACATTGAGACTTTAGCTAATTCTGTTTCATGTAGTTCACTATTTATGTGTGGGTTGCTCAAAATATAATACACTTACCTTAACTCTGTTTTGTCCTTTCCAGTGCTAACAGTAAACCACTCCATCTGTAGCATCTCTGCTGGGGTTTCAGATCTCTGTGGGATCCCAGTGATGTCTGAATGAAACTAATAGACAAAACTCCCACGAGATACTCAGAAACAGCCCAGAATTGTCTCGTTAGGTTAATTGGAAATAGGCTGAACGGTGTATCACAAGTGGTAGGAATTAAGGACAATAGCTATGTAACAGTATATGTTGATGAAGCAACTAGACAGACAGTTATCCTTCGACCCTTATACTGATGGACTGAATAAAAGACAGTATTCTGTTATATTTTGTGGTTTTGGTTTCCTAACCATTACATACAAAATATCTACACAGGCACTGAGAAGCAGCAAACCACGAGGTGATAACTACACAAGCTTGGTTGTTTATTACCTCTTTCAACAAAGAAATGAGCAATTAGTTATACATAAATTACATGATTCGATAGTGGTAGTTATCTTGACATGAGAGGTGGATTATGATTTATATTTCACAGATACTTTGTAATAAAATATATGAAAAACAAGCATGTGTAGATAACAGAAGAACACATGGATATGTGTAGTTTATATTGTCTACACATATCAGACACAATATACTAATCTCCTTCTTTATCACAGTCTCTCTCTCCCTCACTCTCTCACAGTCCAGGCTGAAAGACTTTTCTGCTGTCGCACATGTCCAGTCCTACATCTTAAGCCTTTGCCCTCGCCTGTTCTGTCATGATGAATGAAATCCTATGTCTTTTCTGTCATTTTGCAGACTTGTTCTGTCATGATGAATGAAATCCTATGTCTTTTCTGTCATTTTGCAGACTTGTTCTGTCGTGATGAATGAAGTCCTATGTCCTTTGTCTGTCATTATGCAGACCTGTTGAACTGGTGGCATTATTCTCACCAACCATTTGTTTCACTCAACTTGTAGATCAGGGGTGGCCAACCTTTTCAGCTGGCGGGCCAAATTTCAGAAATAATATTGTCTGCTGGGCCACGCGCCAAATTTTTTTTTTTTGGTTTGATTAAAGTAAACAAGCAAGTGTGCTACAGCCTCGACCACATCATCGCTTCCCACTCTGCGGGTCGCAACATGACGTCCGGCGGGCCTCGTGTTGGCCACCCCTGTTGTAGATCATTAACATGTTTACAGTGAAAAAGCTTTCCATATTCTGTATTTGACACAATAAACGATATAGTGAGGCCTTAGCAACTAGGTGGTTCCAGCCTGGTTTGTACAAACAGAATGAATTTGCTTTACATTAAAATTATCATGGGGCTTGTCACCAACTGGCTGGGGTTAGATCCCAGATGGGCAACCACTCAGCCAAAATCATTTTCTTCTACTGGTGTTTAGTTCTGGATGCAGTTTAAGATCCCCTAACTCTGTCAGAAGGGCCTAATTAACACCCCAGATCCCAGAGAGAAAACGTGGAACAAATGTCTGTTATGCTGATTTAAGACACTGTCCCTGATACTCAAGAAAACAGCCAAGAAGTGGCTCGTTGAAGATAGAATATATCTATATATAGATGTGGCTGTACTTGGTATCACCAGAAGTGAGAAAGGAGGAGTTAAGACATGCAACGTAATCTGGTTACTTAGGACTGCATAGGCAAGATACCTCCCGGACATAGATTCCCACTTCTGGACAATATGTGCGAACCCCCACTAAATGATACAATAATGTGTGTACTTGATTACGCTACACAAACATTTATAAACATTTAGAATTATACAGACAACTGAGTTTAAAATACAACAACTGTGTTTATTATTGCTATTGATGATCATATGATGATGATGATTATATGTATGGTATACGTAACTCATCTGGCTGAAAAGCTCAGAAGCACATAGGTCATGCTTCCCCCAGTGAGACGCAGTTCACTGTCAGATTGAAGGAGTCCAAATTGGTCCCTTCACAAGGCTAAGTCACTTCCGGATATGGATTGTTGACTGCCCATTGCTCCTAAGAGATCTGGAATGAAACGAACGGAGATGGGTAGTATCTACGTCTACACATCTCAAACACATATGTCTATACATTCATATAAACATACATTCAAGTCATAATATATGATGGTATGATGATAGATGATGGCATGTTACATAAACATATATCAGTTCTAAATAAATAAATATATATGTATATATTCATAAAACCATTTAGAACATCTATAGCTCAAAACATACATCATCACATACATTTATGTAATGGGGTGTTTCCCATATAAGTTCACCTCACTTACTCTTTCCCTTTCTGATTCATTCATACTGTCTTGTCGGAAGGGCTGGTCGCACAGTCCTGTCGAACATTAAATGCCTTCCCTGAATCTGTCTGGGATATTGAATGTCCTAAGTCATGTCTGTCCTCATGCAGACATCATGCAGACAAGGTGAACTGGTGCCATTCCTCAAACCAAGTGGTTTCACCACAATCTTGGTAGGCACTCAAAGTGTTGGTCCAAATAATCAATGTTAATTGGACGCTATCAAGAGACTGGTAGCTCTCAGGAATTTCTCCTAAGTAGTCAGTCTCCCCAATGTTTAACATCATACAGGATGAATCTAAATGCATCTCCTGTACATGAATAAGCCACACGCTCATGTAGCTTGGATAATGGATTTCTCCAAATTGTCACATACAACAAATCAGACAACCAAGTAGTGAATGCAAGAAGAAAATAGTTCTCAGTGAAATCGTAAAGCTAGAACTGGAACATTAAGTACAAAGAAAATCCACGAGTGTAAAGTTGGGGAGAATATGTAAAAACAGGAAACTACACAAGCCTTCAGACTAGCAGACAAACTAATCAGAATAATGGTTTACCTGGTTTATAGCTAGGAAATTCCATCATAATACTTCGTACAGAAGTCCAACAGAACGAAATGTTAATATTTCTCCAGTAGGTATCCTAAGAATGCTATTGTGAATTTGCGTCTGAAGTCTTGCTGGCCATGCATGTAGTTTTATTCTATTCAATTCCTGGCTAGTTTCCAGGTTGGTTAATTAATATGTCCCATTTTCATTAACTCCGCCTATTTTTCCATGTAAGATGGTTTACCCAGATGGATTAAGTGCCAAATTCTTTTCACCCCTCCTCCTTTCCTGTGGACGGTAGTTTCATTTGTCAATCAAATTGACCGATGCCCCGCCACATTCCTGAAACAATGAATTGGCCCCTGCAACAGACGTTGCGTCATTACATTCCAATCTGCTGTTAACACCCGCCTTCCTGGGTTGCTGGAAAAAAGGTGTCAGCCATGTGTTCCTACTTTGCCGCTGTATTGCAGTGAGGTGTTAGGCATCTGGTTCTAATTTCTCCCTTGTGGTGGCAATTACAGACGTTGTCCTGGCTCCACAAAGTCTGGACTTTTAGATAAGGTGTTAGGCCTGCATTATATTGCCGTCTTTGGATCACACGGGGTTTTCCCCTGAGTAGCACTGCCATGTATTATTTCAGACGGGTCTGGCTGACCCTCTTATCTCCCATTCTGCCGTGGCTGGTTCACACGTTAGGTCCTGTTGAACAGTCCCTATTCCAACCGCAGGCTTGTAAACTAACACGTCAATCTCAACTGACTGGCTCCGCGATGTCTGGTTGATCAGAACATCAAAGGGAAAATCTCTTAGATGTAGAGACCAGACATTGCTTTGATCTACCAATGTAGTAAAAATGATAGTGCGGGCTCTAAGTGACTCTGTATTTTTCTCTTACGTTTTTATCCTCTTCTGGGGAACGTTTATTCTTTTAGAGAATTTTAGAAAAATATTGTGGGCTCTGTAATTCCTTGAAAACTTGGGTAATTATGATGCTGCCGGGGCTGTCCCGTCACATAGGGCTAACAAATTCTCCTCATTCAATTAATACCTGTGACTGTATTTTTAGTATATCAACCAAAGTATTATTCATTTATTCACTTAATTTGATATATAACTCTTCAGTATGCACCTTACGAGATGCAGCAGAACATGCCAGGTGATAAGTCGTGCAACATATTGCTAGAAACTTCTGTGTTTACATTCACTATGTGAATACATTGTTTTAAAAACCATGAAAGTTATTCATTTCCACTTTCAGACAAAGAGATAAAACAAAGCAGACAGATGGGTCAATGATTGCCCTGTTCAATTTGTTCATATCTCGAGTCAGAGATCAGCTTCACATTGTCCTGGCAATGAGTCCCATTGGTGATGCCTTTCGTAACCGGCTGAGGAAATTTCCATCACTTGTAAATTGCTGTACGATTGACTGGTTCCAGGCAAGCCTGACATGTGTTGTTATATGACAGACATATTATTATATTATGTTATACTATATTAAATGACATCATTGTACTTTGGGCATTCCCATGTGTGCAAAGTCCTCTGGTGCAGCAGCCATTTTTCTACTCTCTCCATGAAGAGGTTGTTATGAAATCTCCTCTGTTGACCTCAAAGATGGCACTGACTTGCTTGATCTGGTTTCACTTCCAATTCATATAATAGGGCTAAAGTCAGGGGCTCATCTGTATCTGTCAGCTAGTTAGGCCTTATGCAAAGAGGAAAACTGAAACATGTTGTGACACACTTGTAGAAAAAGAGATTTATGGCCTCTTGTCATGGCACAGAAAGGTGTCAGCACACAAGTTTATGCATGCCGCTGGAGATCATCAGATATGGGAAAGCATGATTTTCAACACCGGTTGACAAGGCACTTAATGATGAGGATTGACATTGTTCCCAATTGTCCAGATGCAGTTGCAAGCCAAATAAAGGTTATTCTTTGTTATTTTATGATTTCTGCACATCAGTTGTCCTCACGTTGCTAATCTGTCAGATAAGTGCAATATGCCTGTACTTAAACAAGAACTATATACAATTGTAAATGAAGCTGCAATGATTATTCATTGTTTGTAACATTTGGACACGAGAAGTTTCTTTTCTAGAAGTGGTCATCTCTTTTGAGTGCTAAGAAGCAAAAGGGTGCTGGCACCTTGCCTTCTTGACAGAATCTAGTTATTGTGCTTTAAAAAGGCATAGTAACCTCTCCAGAGCTCAAAGCCTGGGCTGAACTGTAGAGACTAGGTGTTGTCCATGCAGCATGATCCCTCCCTCGGCCTGCCTAGTTTACTCCAGAGGAAAAGTAACACCAATACATCTGGAACAAGACAAGCTGCAGAAGCTGCCCAGTTGTCGGAGCTTTGATCATAGACCAGTTTCTGACCTAGGCTTAGGGCCTGGTCTGTCCTGCCATGACATTTAGTCTTTAGGTTGCATTTCATCGCACCAGGATAAGGCACAAGCCTTATTGAACTCCTCAGTCTGAAGCCAAAGGCTTCAGAACATTCCATGTAATACCCCATACCAATACAAAGACAAAACATGAGAGATTATGGTTAGAGATGGATGAAACAAATTCAGCATTAGCTTCAGTACAAACTTTGTCTTTAGAGCTCAGTGCAAATGAAGGTTTGTTTCAACCAATTGGTTACAGCTGACAGACACATGTGATTACTATTTGGCTGCAAGTGTAGATTTTCAAGTATAAGAATTTTATTCATGTTTTTGCTTTTTTGTTTCTGACAATGAGTGCGCTTTAAATATAACAGATTTTTACATTGAATGAGTTTAAAAACTAAAATTGTTTTATTTAACAAATGGTGTTAACTAATATTCTGTCTCTATGAAGATGTTATGAACACAATTTGCAATCCCGCATACCGTGTTCGAAACACAGCTGTGGGTGATTTGGAAGCTGACTGCCTTGTGCTGGTTTTCAAACAATAGTATGAGTGCCTGTCTTTCAGAAAGCAACAGCAAACTACTGAATCTTAACTTGCCAAGAAATTAAAAACAGTTAAAAATTCTGGGGTTGACATCATATAAAGGATATACCGCTGACTTTTATGAAACTATAATCTTATTTGTGGATGATGTCTGTGTTTGTTTATGTCACCAGAGCTGGCCAGAAGATGCTCTTCAAGCTGTTGCATCGCGCTACTTAGAGGACACTGAGATGGGAGAAGAGGAGAGGGCAGGATGCATCAAGATGTGCAAACACTTTCACACTTCCACCAGAGAGGTGCGTTCATGGAGGTGTTCATCTTCACAGAAAATCGCCACATGAGTTGACAGAAGTTTGATAATGCTTCTTATTGTCCCATCTGTGTCTATTTATTCTTATTCATTGCTTGTAAATAGATATTGGCTGCATTGTGTCTGCTTACAGTTAGAGCTGTGTTATTTGCATCCTTTAGTCAGAACATCACATTTTGGCATCATTATCATCATGATATAGCTTGCAAAGTGGCGTAGGTATTCATGTCTCTCCACAAATCCCGGTGCTTTGTGTTCTGGATGAGTTCTGTTGATGATAATACTCCATGCCACTGTCTGAAACCATCAAGCATCATTTATGTCTTCCTGCATCTGCCTCTTCTGCTGTTGATTCCTCCAGTGATCTCCAATGCCTCTTTTCTTATTATATGACCACATATTTCAGTACTGCATTTTATTCTTGACTTTTCCTCTCCAACATAAAACTTTTTATGTGGAGAATTTGTTAATTTCAAAATGTTGTAGTGCAGTGGTCTATACTGTTTGCTCTTTACTACATATTTTCTATATTATAATATTCACATGGAGCCTTAAATTGCTTACCTTTGTCCATGGAGCATAGGCATCTGATCCATGACATCTCTGCAATAATGGATGGATCTCCTGCTGTTTCTGACAATTAGCAAACAAGTGAGGAATTATGTGAAAGCTGCAGAGATGTGGCTTTATAGAAGAATGATGAAAACACCACAGACAGATATAAGAGCACTGAAGATATCTTGAAAGAAGTGAACTCACAAAGAGAACTGGTCACTTCTTTCAGATGAAAACCACCCACATTCTATGGACATGTCATGGGAAGAGGAAAGCTTGAGTGTGTTGTCACAACGGGAAAGTTGGAGGGGAGGAGAGGCAGGAGAAAACCAAGATAGAAGATGCAAGACAGTTTGACATCAGGGTATGAAGGAACAACAGTATCAGAAATGATTGACAGTACACAAGACAGAAGGCTGTGGATAGACATGATCACCAATATCACATGGCATGGACTATAGAAGAAGGAAGAGGAAGATATATGCAGAACAGGCAGGGGGATTTACTAATCCTTGCCTAATCTGTATAATAATTTTTGTATTTCATATTTGCTTTCCATTATTATTATTTTAGTTTGGTTCGCATATCCTTTACAGGACAACGCTGTCAACATCAGCATCTTTCAGCTGATTGTTGATTTCTTGGCAAGATTACGCACAGTAGTTTGTCATTGCTTTCTGAGCGACCGGCTCACATACCCCGTAAGTTACCGACATGGGGAGAACTGCTACAGATTCTCGCGCAATGTCACGTTACTTGCGAGAGTATACGAGATTATGGAGAAAGTCGTGTAACCTCTAGACCAGGGAGACCGGCTTCCATTATTTAGGCTCCAGTAATTGTCAATCGTATTTATAATTTCATTAATTGATCATAGTGAAGTCACTCTAGTTTGCTTACAGTATTGTTGCTTCATGTAATATGAAACAATAAATGTAACAGTACAAAGCAGTGTAAAATGCAGTATTCAGATGTAAGTAAATTAAATGAACTTTTCCCATTCCTTTATACATTTTGGGTATGTGGTGGTAAGTCCCATATGTGTATATACCAACCAGCACTTGGTGGGTGCTGTGGTCAGTCTCATGCTAAACACCGTCATGGGGATGGCAGGCAAGCATGCTAACAACTTTGTTACAGCGGCTTCCATCTCATTAAGATGTGCTTATTCAAATTTGACATCTGTGCTCCACATCTGTTGTTTGCTTTGGTTTATAGCAGTCTTGTTTTCCTTCTGTGTTCTATGGGTGTCATGTTTTCTGTGTCTTATAGCTGTCTTGTTTTTGTGCCCTGTAGCTGTTTTGATTTCTTTGGTATACAACTGTCTTGTTTTCTGTGCTTAATAACTGTGTCACTTTTGGTGGTTAACAGCTGTCTCATTTTCTGTGGCTAACAGCTGTCTTGTGTCTGTGGTTAACAGGTATCTCACATTCTGTGGTTAAGAGCTGTCTTGTTATGCACATGTTATGTTACACAGCTGGCATGTTACACATCTGTCACATCATCTGTTGCCTACCAGTAGCTACAGTATAACTTGCTTGTGTGTGTCTTGTCTAGGTATCTGAGAAGTTCCTGCTGGAGTTGGAACGCCATAACTATGTCACGCCAACTTCCTACTTGGAACTGATCAGCACCTTCAAAGTGTTGCTTGACAAGAAGAGAGAGTAAGCAGCAGTCATAGTTTTCACCTGTTATATACACCATACTCATTTATAACAAAAGGATGCTGTTTTTTAGTTAGTTCATTTTTATGCAAGATCATGTTGTTGTTATTATTATTAGGGCCTGCTTGGCATAATGGTTAAATGTTGAGCTCCTGTTCAGTAGATCATGGGTGGATTCTCAGATTCTGTCATTCAATTCTTGAGTGCAGCTGTTTGCTGAGACCCCTGGATGTCATTGCCAGGAGTACGTAGTTCATACAACGCTTTCAGCAGGTACTTGACTGCTCAGCAGAGATAGACTGGGCCAGATGGGATCAAACCTGATGCTGTGAAGTTGATCCTTTTGCATTTCAACCCTTATTATGATGATGATTATTATTAAAGAGATAAACGAGGCTGCAGGGTTTTGTGTGCTTGCACTTAAACTCCTGGTACGTTGACAGCAGGATAGTGGGTTCATTCCCTACACCGGTCAGTGGGTTCATTCCCTACACCAGTCAGTGGGTTCATTCCCTACACCAGTCAGTTGGACTTAAACCTGGACTTCTCTTTCAGAAAGTCATGGCCAACTGCTCAATGTAACAATTAACTAGAAAATCAACCTGGGGTTGGGGTTGATTGCACCGTCCTGCAGAGACCATGCAACTATATTGATATTAATAATAAGATTATTATTGTTTATTATTATTATTATTATTATTATTATTATTATTATTATTATTATTATTATTATTATTATGATGTGTATTCTTCTGTAGTAAACGAGCAGTATATTAAACATTAATCTCCTGTAGTATAACCTCTATGATGATAACAGAGAGGAACAGTATGATATTAGATTTAATAATGAAGGCCCGCCAATTTTGAAGATGGAGATTCGAAATGTTCATAAGCATATGAAAGCTGGCAAGGCCCCCGGTGCAGATAATATCACAACAGAAATGATTAAAGCTTTAGAAGAATATGGAATAGATCAAGTCACCAGACTGCTGAACACATTATATGATACTGGAGATATACCTTCTGAATTATGTGACTCTGTATTTATTGCAATCCCAAAGAAATCAGGAACCTTGGAATGTGATCAACATAGAACAATTAGTATGAGTCACATCACAAAGATTTTGCTAAGAATTATCATGCAAAGAGTGAGGAAGAAGATACAACCTGAAATAGGGGAAGAACAATATGGGTTTGTAGAAGGAAAGGGTACAGTAAATGCTGTGTATATGCTGCGGACAGTTATTGAACGTGCTATAGAAGTAAACAAGGATATACATCTTTGACTACACAAAGGCTTTTGATAGATTTAGACATGTCAACATGGTGGATATGCTTGAAGATCTACAAATTGATGGGAAAGACATTAGACTTATAAAAAACATATATTGGAAACAAGCTGCATAAGGATTGATAATGAAGTGGGACAATATCAGCCTATTAAGAGAGGTGTTAGGCAGGGATGTGTAATGTCTCCAGCTCTTTTTTCCCTATACAGTGAAAATATTTTCAGAAATGTAGAAGATATAGATGGAATCAGCATTGGAGGACGAAACATCAATAACATTAGATGTGCAGATGATACAGTATTGATTGCAGACAATGCACAGGATCTGCAACAATTAGTAGATGCGGTTGTTGTACACAGTGAGCAACTGGGGTTAGAATTAAATTGTAAAAAGACACATGTTATGGTAGTCACTAGGAAGAACGAAATAGCACAATGTAATATACAAGTAAATGGGACTATTCTTCAACAAGTGAAGCGGTACAATTATCTCGGAACAGTCATAACATCTGATGGGAGATGCCTTGAAGAGATTAGAACAAGAATTGCCATGGTGAAAGTAGCCTTTAGCAAGATGAAAAACATTCTTACCAATGAAGAGATGTCAATTGAAATGAGAAAAAGAATGTTGAGGGGATACATAGAGCCTGTTCTTTTGTATGGATGTGAAACTTGGACAATGAGCAGTCAAGCTGAAAAATATCTGATGGCTGCAGAAATGTGGTTTCTGAGGAAAATGCAAAGAATACCATGGACAGACACAAAAACCAATGACCAAGTACTACAGGAGACAAATGACAATCGTAAATTGATTACAGAAATTAGACGTAGACAGTCAAAATTGTTTTGACATGTTATGAGAAGAAATGGGTTGGAGAACTTAGTGACAACTGGCAAGATCGAAGGGTACAGACAAAGAGGAAGACCGAGAGGAAAATACCTGGATGGCTTGGCCACATGGCATGGACTTGACAGGAACACTGAGCTGATTCACGACTCTGGTGATCGAGTGAAATGGCAAGTCATGACCGCCCACACTTTCCGGCATGGCACATGATTGATTGAGTATAACCATGTCCCAGCCTTTCCAGTTTGTAACCAGATGCTGACCGCCGCTTCAGACAAATACAAAAAACAAATACAGATGATTGTACATGGCAAGTTTCACTGTTAGTATGCTAGATTCTGTACTATTTTCCATTGAAACACTGAATTATAAAACTTGAGCTGAATTGTAGGCCCTGTCATTCTGTGAATATGGACTAACTTAGAGGTACAGTAACAAGTTTCAGGTTCGAATCCAGAAGTGGATGATTGTCACAAAGTAAGTCACCTGCAGAAGTTATAATAACCCTCCTGTTTTCAGGGTAGTGAGTTGAATATCTAGCCTTCTTGGATAAATGCGAAAGTTGGAAATAGTAAACAGAAGTGTGTAATTTAGCACTGTCTTGGCATAATTCAAACGGTGAGAAAAGCTATCAGCGGTGAAATGAATATATCATCTGTGCATGTGAATAGCAGGAGAAACCACCACATTATTCTTCCAAGAGTAAACTAGATTTATGAAGTGACATCCTCCAACATAAGCTGCAGTGGCGTAGTGGCTGGATGCTTGCCTGCCGTTACAAGTTTGATCAGTATTGGGTCGGATTCAGATTGTAAAAAATACACCTGGGCTACCAGGTCGACTCTAGCTAACGTTGACACCTGTACATATCTTGGGAAGTAAAGGTGACTGGCTTGACACCGGCCACATCATCCACTGAGTACAGATTGGGTACTATACAAATATGGGTCTAACACCGTATGTCCAATACACCAAGGATGTGCAAAAGAGTGCTAGACTAGTCAACTGCCGACATGTTCGTTGAATGCCAAACTAGTCTTTGGACTACATAACCTGACATAACAAGGTTCTGTGAGTGACTGCTCTGTTTTACTCTATTTTGTTACAGTGAAGTTATGAAACAAAAACGCAGATACGAAGTTGGTCTCGAAAAACTGGACTCTGCTGCTTCCCAAGTGTCTGTTATGCAGAAAGAATTGACAGATCTACAGCCTCAACTTGTGATTGCTTCCACCGAGGTATCTGAGATCATGGCTGTTATTGAAAAGGAATCTGCTGAAGTAGCAAAAGTAGAGAAGGTAAGGTTTAGGCTATTGTCATTGGGATGCACACAAGGTTTAATTAAGTATATGGTGTTAATTGATGATGCTTTACTGATCTTCACACATTTGTGATTGGCTGTTCTCTATGTGTATCGGTCATTTTTATCATTTGTGTTTGTACTTCTTACATTTAGTCTAGATTACACTACAGAAATCTAACAACACATTTGTATTTTACAAGGTGTTTACATTTGGGCCCTGTGGAAGTAATACACTTGTGATTTTGTTGTTATTATGCCCATTTCTCTTCTCTGTCTCTCTTGCGCTCTCTCTCTCTCTCTCTCTCTCTCTCTCTCTCTCTCTCTCTCTCTCTCTCTCTCTCTCTCTCTCTCTCTCTCTCTCTTGTCCTCTCACGTCCTGTGGAAGTAATACACTTGTGATTTTGTTGTTATTATGCCCATTTCTCTTCTCTGTCTCTCTTGCGCTCTCTCTCTCTCTCTCTCTCTCTCTCTCTCTCTCTCTCTCTCTCTCTCTCTTGTCCTCTCTTACTTGCTCACTCTCTCACTCACTTGTTGTCTCTCGCTTGCTGTCTCTCACTCACTCTCTCTGTCTATCTTGCTCGCTCAGTTTCCCTCTCTCTCTGTGTCTGTCTCTCTCTCTCTCTCTTGCTTGCTCTCTCTCACTCATTCTCTCTCTCTCTCTCTCTCTCTCTCTCTCTCTCTCTCTCTCTCTCTCTCTCTCTCTCTCTCTCTCTCTCTCACACTTTCTCTCTCACCCCTAACCCGCTAGTGTTGTGACCTTCTAGGAGTGAAATATTTCAGATAAAAAAAAGTGGATGGCTGTAACATCCTCACATTCCTTGCTTTGTTTTAAAAAAAAACAATAATCCAAGCTGACTTTTTACCCTGCACTTCTCACGCTGGTAGCAGATGTTGTACATCTTCGCAGTTTCACCCCACTGCCTGCCTGCAGATGTACATCTTCGCAGCTTCACCCCTCTGCCTGCCTGCAGATAGTGAATGTACGTGAAATGTGACAGAGAAGCTCAGCAAAATAAGATACAGACAGACATTTGACCATAGTGTTTGTAACAAGCAAACAGACAAAAAGTACACTTGGCTAGAAACAGCAGTATCCTAATTCATAAACAGATGGTTATGTATACATCACAATAAAGTAAAATACAATGAAAACTGAAACTAGAAGTTGAAAAAGCAAAAGTAATAATAATAATAATAATAATAATATGTTTTAAAAACATTTAACAAAATAAAAAAAAAAGAATCAGAAAAGAATTAAGTGAATACAGAAATGTGGGAAATAATAGAAGTGAAAACATAAATGTCGGAAATAATAGAAGTAAAGATGTCTGAAAGTGACCTCGGTGATAGTGATTTCTGGCTTATTATTTACTTGTATGTACATTCCACCTGCACCACCTTTGGTAGACTTGACTTCTGATGTGTGTACCCATGTATGTGTTTGTTTGCATTGGTTTATGTGCATGCATATGAGTGTGTGCCTCCATCCAACCTGTGGCTGGGTTCTCATTGTAGATACAGTTTATAAAGTGTGCCACTTGTCTAGATACATTTATCCATTTCTGTCATGACTTCCAGTATGCTGTTCATGTGCTGTGAGATCTCCGCTTCTTCCATTGTGGAAATGTACTTGTGGATTCAGTCTTGTATAAACTCTGCTATAGTGGACATGCATTTTGTGACACACTGTGTTATTTACAACAGAAGTCAGTGTAGGTTGCAGTTAGTTTCTGTGGGAGATGTTTCTATACATGGTGGGTTGTCCAAGCTGTTGTGCCTATAATTGCATCCTCTATCCAGCATAGCTAAAACCATGTCCAGTTCTGATAAACTTTCCATCTGCTCAGCACTTTAACCCTCCACCTGCCTCTTGTGACTTCATGTAGCTCAGATTCTGCTACCCTACCCAGCTACCCTGCCCTCCTACCCTATCCTACTACCATATCCTGCTATCCTGCCCTGCTACCCAATGCTACTACCATATCCTGCTACCATATCCTTCTAGCCTATCCTGCTACCCTATCCTCTACCCAATGCTACTACCCTATCCTGCTACCCTCCTCTGCTACCATGTCCTGCTAACCTGTTCTGCTACCCTATTCTGCTACCATATCCTGCTATACTATCCTGCTACCCTATCCTGCTACCTTATCCTGCTACTCTATCCTGCTACCTTATCCTGCTACCCTATGCTACTACCCTATCCTGCTACCATGTCCTGCTAACCTGTTCTGCTACCCTATTCTGCTACCATATCCTGCTATACTATCCTGCTACCCTATCCTGCTACCCTACCAGCTACCCTGTCCTGCTGATTTGACCAAAGCTGGTTTACTATGCAATTCTAAGACCTATGGTGATATTTCAATGGTTAGATACAAATTCTGTCCAATTTCCGTAGTTGTGGGTTCATGTGGATCATAGACCTGGCTAATGAAGACACCTTTTATAGGGGTGTCTAGTTGGTCATAAGCAGACCGTGTCGCGTTGTGTTATAACGTGTTGGTATGGGAGCCGGTCGTTCAGAAAGCAATGGCAAACTACTGAATGTAAAATGTGCGTAGTACATCAACAGCAGCTGAAAAATGCTGGTGTTGACTGCAACATCCTGCAAGAGATATGCAACATACAAAAAAAAAGTTGGTCATATGTCAAAGTACACTTGTTCCTGCAGTGAGGCGCTGTCGCCATTTGGAGGTGAAAAGTTCACATCCTGGTCGGTAACTATAGCATTCAATTGTTATGTTGTCTAGTACATCCTCTAGTCTGTACTTCTTTCTTCTACTTCTAAGAACGCCTTATGAACTACTCTTAGATGTGACACACAGTTACAGAAAAACATTCACCGTAATCAAAGATTCTGTTACAAGAATGGGCAGTGTCGAGAAAAAAAACCAAAAATAACACAAGTACAAAAATCTGATTACAGAAATCTTGTATGTGGCCTGTGCTTCAGTATGTTGGACAATCAATAATGACATGAGGCAGTGGAGAAGAATGTTGAGAATATCATGGATAGAGAAGAAGACACAGTCTAAGGCTACTGTATGAATTACAAGATCGCTTATCATAACTACAAGTAAAGGACAAAAGGACATGGCCGAATGGATAAGAACGCATGTTCTTAAACATCCGGTGTGCTGATGCCGAGGTAAGGGGTTCAACCCCTACACCGGACTAAAATGTTAACCTATTGTCCTCGACTTGGGGATGTAAATTACAAGTACCTCTGAAGTCGGAGTGGGTTCACTAATGGCAAGGACACTGTTAGTAGGGAAAGCTAATTCACACACAAAATTCAGTCCAGCACTACTAGAAAGGCATATAAAAAGAATTGGTCAAATATAGAAATTAGCCTGATTAGGAAAATAATAGACAAGAAAAACAGAGAAAGAGAGAGGAATGTGTGCATGGAGAGCTTAAACATCTGGGCAGAGCAGTCATTATATAAGCACCACAAACTTCAAGAGATCATCAAATGCCAGAGAGAACTGGAGAGTCATGATTGTTGATGTCTACTACAGACCTAGCACCTGAAGAAAAAGATAATGGGGATAGCTCTTGATGTTTCTGTGCTAATCTGCTTCTCTGGAGTCAAGTTCTAATTCATGTTTTAATTCTGTAAATCTAACTTGGTGTGATAGTGTATTTTGTGATATAGTATTTATTGTTGTGCCAAATGTAGGTTGTGAAAGCAGACGAAGCTGTGGCCAATGAACAGGCTAGAACATCGCAGGCCATCAAGAATGAATGTGATTCCGACCTGGCAGAGGCACTGCCTGCTCTCAATGCTGCTCTGTCAGCTCTGGACACCCTCACACCTCAGGTAAGTGCCACATTCTGACCTGGCAGAACCACTGCCTGCACTCAATGCTGCTCTGTCAGCTCTCGACACCCTCACACCCCAGGTAAGTGTCACATTCAGATCTGGTGGAGACACTGCCTGCACTCAGTGCTGCTCTGTCAACTATTGACACCCTCACACATCAGGTAAGTGTCACATTCTGACCTGGCAGAACCACTGCCTGCACTCAATGCTGCTCTGTCAGCTCTCGACACCCTCACACCTCAGGTAAGTTTCACATTCGGATCTGGTGGAGACACTGCCTGCACTCAGTGCTGCTCTGTCAGCTCTCGACACCCTCACACCCCAGGTAAGTGTCACATTCGGATCTGGTGGAGACACTGCCTGCACTCAATGCTGCTCTGTCAGCTCTCGACACCCTCACACCTCAGGTAAGTTTCACATTCGGATCTGGTGGAGACACTGCCTGCACTCAATGCTTTTCTGCCAGCTCTCGGGCTCCTCACACCCCAGGTAAGTGTCACATTCATTGTTACAGGTTACCACGTCACCAGTATATGCTTGCAGTTTTACAACAACCTTGACATCAGCTGTCCAACAAAGCTGAAGTGTACATCATCATCATCATCATCATCATCATCCAGAGGCTTGTCCTCTATAGAACTTTATCCCAATAACATTCCTTCAAACTGTCTCTCAGTCATTCTCCAGATGCCTCTGCTGCTGTCATGTGTCAGTCATCTGTCACATCTTGAGTGCATCTGCGTTGTGGTCTTCCTCTTCTGTGCTTCTCCAATACACCGCCTTCTATAGTTACCATTTCCAGACATTTATGTCTCTTTACATGCCCACAATATTCCATTTTCCTGTTTTGTTTGCCTTAATAGCAAATCTTCTTCAAAATTGAGTTCTTGTTGGATACATCTGTTTGTTGATGTGTTTTTTTTTCCAATGAATATTTAATGAAGTGTACATACTTTTTGTTTATTTATAATACGTCAGTAATGTGTTTTCTGCATGTTAAGTTATAAAAATAATTTACATAACCAAAGCAACTTTTTTATGACTGCTTACAATGTGAATGGAATTTTCTCCTGAAACAAACACCACTTTTTATTGAAACTCCAGATCCGGTTAGTTGCATTTAATTATTTTAAAAATATGCTACTGCTGAAGTCTTCACTGACATGGGACAGTCGACATAATGATATCAGTGTTTAAGTGTTTGCTTCTTTTGGCATAAGGAACAAACAGCATAATTAGATTGCCCAAATGTGAATCTGATCTTGATACGCTGATTTCTTCTTCTTCTTCTTCTTCTTCTTCTTCTTCTTCTTCTTCTTCTTCTTCTTCTTCTTCTTCTTCTTCTTCTTCTTCTTCTGCTTCTTCTTCTTCTTCTTCTGCAATTGTCCAGAATGTAGTTTTGGACGTAATTGCATTGTGCCTGTTTACGGCAGAGCTGCGATTTTTTCACCTTTTGGCTGACACATCAGACTTCTTCAGGCACTTGTTGACTGGGTTAATCTTCCTAGGTCACTTATATAATAATGCCAATGTTGTGTTAATCACTACTGACTTGCGGGACTTCTGGTCCCCAATATGGCGGATAGGCATTTGAACAGCTAAGCCTCTGAAGTGTTTATGCTTCTGGCTATGGTTTGCAGTTGCATTTTTCTTATGTTGGACTGGTAGTGCATGGTTCCGTTGCCCTGCTACCGAGTTGAGTGCGTGGCACGACACTGTGAGCTGTGAATTTCATTTGGAATGTTTTTACATATGTCCGCGGTTGTTTTAGCATGAACTGCATGTTTGGAACAATGGCAGTTGGCCTGTTGCTTGGAATTGACTGGATTGTCTGTTCAGTTCACGAGTGCATTTTTCTGGGAGATTCCTGGTTGTCATTGCTGGAGCTACGGTGTTCGTGCATTGTGTGATGTTTTCAGTGGCCTGCCCTGCTAAATCATATGGGATAAATCTCAGGGCAATGAAGTCAATCCTCTCGACTTTTAATGCAGTAATGTGTGGCTGCCGGCTTTTCTAGTGACCGTCGCTTTCATCGACGATGACCTGTATTTTCCGTGGAGGACTTTTAGTGTTGGCATTCTGATGGTGGCATTATGCACAGTGTACCTGTGCGGGTTGTTGGCTTGTCAAGACTCCTGTCTATTCCACTTTTCACATTGTGCAGTGAGGAGCATTTTCTGTGATATTCACTGGCACAGGAATGGAGCATAATAGGGATGACCCATTGCCGTGTAGTTGGAACCGCAACTAACTAACTAACTAACTAACTAACTAACTAACTAACTAACTAACTAACTAACTAACTAACTACTGACTTGCTCATTAATGCTGCTGCTCTGCAGGATGTGACAATTGTCAGATCAATGAAGTCTCCACCGCACGGTGTCCGCTTGGTCATGGAATCTATCTGTGTGCTCAGAGGCATCAAACCAGATCGCATTCCGGATCCCTCCGGCTCAGGCAGGAAGATTGAAGACTTCTGGGGCCCCTCGAAGAAACTGCTCAGTGACATGAAGTTCCTGGAGAACCTGCATAATTATGACAAGGTACTTCTGTCTTTACATCTGCTGGGTGTGGATGTTTGCCTCTGTTTGGGTGTAGATGTTTGTCTCTGTGTGGGTGCAGATGTTTGTCTCTATGGGCTGTGGATGTTTGTCTCTGTGTGGGTGTGGATGTTTGTCTCTCTGTGTGTGTGGGTGTGTGTGGATGTTTGTCTCTGTGTGGGTGTGGATGTTTGTCTCTGAGGGGTGTGGATTTTTGTATCTGTGGGCTGTGGTTGTTTGTCTCTGTGTGGGTGTGGATGTTTGTCTCTGTGTGGGTGTGTGGATGTTTGTCTCTGTGTGGATGTGGATGTTTGTCTCTGTGGGGTGTGGATGTTTGTCTCTGTGTGGGTGTGGATGTTTGTCTCTGTGTGGATGTGGATGTTTGTCTATGTGTGGGTGTGGATGTTTGTCTCTGTGTGGGTGTGGATGTTTGTCTCTGTGTGGGCTGTGGATGTTTGTCTCTGTGTGGGTATGGATGTTTGTCTCTGTGTGGATGTGGATGTTTGTCTCTGGGTGTGGATGTGGATGTTTGTCTCTGGGTGTGGGTGTTTGTCTCTGTGTGCTGTGGATGTTTGTCTCTGTGTGGGTGTGGATGTTTGTCTCTGTGTGGGTGTGGATGTTTGTCTGTGTGTGTGGATGTTTGTCTGTGTGGGAGTGGATGTTTGTCTCTGAGTGGCTGTGGATGTTTGTCTCTGTGTGGCTGTGGATGTTTGCATCTGTGAGCTGTTACTATTTGTCTATGTGGATCTTTGTCTCTGAGGATGTTTGCCTCTGTGGGCTGTGGATATGTGCCTCTGTGGATGTTTGCCTCTGTGGGCTTTGGCTGTTTGCCTCTGTGGGCTGTGGATGGTTGCCTCTGAGGATGTAGATGTTTGCCTCTGTGGGCTGTGAATGTTTGTCTATTGGGCTGTGGATGTTTGTCTCTGTGGGTGTTTACCTTTGTGGGCTGTGTTTGTTTGCCTCAGAGAGCTGTGGATAATTACCTCTGTGGGTGTGGATGTTTGTCTCTGTGGATGTTTTCCTCTGTGGGCTGCGGATGGTTGTGTCTGTGGGCTGTGGATGTCTATCTCTTGTGGCCAATGTTCAGTCTATATTTGATGAAGCATATGATAGTCCCATCACTTAATGTTATTAAAAAGAGATAAAATCACAAATGATATTTTGCTTTTTGTTTTGCATACGCTCGCTCGCTTTGAACTCAAGCGTAGTCCACACACACTATTTATAGTAATGATGGACTGAATTTTGCATGTGGATTAGCTTTCCCTGTTAACAGTGTCCCTTGCCATCAGGCGAACCCACTCCCGACTTCAGAGGTACAATCAGAAATGATAATATTTAGAAGCTGAGTTGCGTTGAGTCAACAACCGACATCACAGCACTTGGGACATTTCACTACACACTCTGTCCTTATATTCAACAACCAGCAGAGAGACCAAACACTAATGGTACCAGTCGTATTCTGATTATGTGTCTGCCTGGCCTTTCCTTGGAGTAATGACTGTCAACAAGATCCTCTGGTCACTCCCTGCAGCACCATTCTCTCCAGGCAATGATGTTGTATCTATTCTTCCACAACATACACATGATCCCAAAGAGACCTGACCACATCTACCTTATTGTGCACCAATACTTAACCCAGAAGTGCAGGTCCAGCAATCCATCCGCCTGCTCATTTCCTAACACACCAGCATGTCCTGACGTAAATCTCTCCACCTTTGATTTTTTTTTAACAATTGAAGAAGAAGAAGGAGAAACCAAGTCAGCTTGCAGAGAGAACCTGTGTATCTTTTGTAAGAGTATGCTATTGTCATTGTTATGTCTTATTTAGATTTGAATATATTGTTTTGTATTTATATATTGTACTTATATCAACCTCTGATGGTCTCCCCCACCAGGACAATATACAAGCAGCGTATATGAAGACCATTAGGACCAAATTTATTCCAAATCCTGACTTTGACCCAGAAAAAATCAAAATGGCTTCCACAGCCTGCGAGGGTCTCTGCAAATGGGTGAGAGCTATGGATGTATATGACAAGTAAGCAGATGCTGTATAACATTTCTAGTAGCCATTTGTTTATACAGATAAGATAACACCAACCTTGATATGGTTTGTTATAAGATGTTAGTGGTTGTAAGTATAAATATATCATCAACATCAAGTGCATGCTGATGGACATGAACATTCATGTTTCGCCATCTCACACGATCACCGCCATCTTGGGTCAGGTCTATGTTCTTGTCTCAATTATACCATGTGACCAAGGCATCTTCATTCAGACATAAAGATATATCAGGTAGAATGGTTTGATGTGCAGTGAGGATGATCTGCTGACTAATTAACCAACCAACCAACCAAACAACTAACCAACCAACCAACCAACTGCCTACCTGCTTGCCTGCTTACTTACCTACCTATTTACCTAACTACCTACCATCCTACCTACCTACCAACCTACTTACCTACCTAACATAAAGATATATAGGTAATTAATAAGAAACAAAGTTGGAAATCTGTATGCGAATAACATGAAGAAGATGACTGACTAATGAATGTTTATCTGCTATTTTATCCGACATACTATTGAAAATAAATTATTTAAATATCCGAATGTTGACAGATGTAAAATATATGAAAGTGAAATTGTTTAAACAATTACACGTGTTCCAAATTATTATTTTAGAGTGGCAAAAGTTGTTGCACCAAAGAAAGAATCCTTGAGAATTGCTGAAGGGGAGTTAGCAGTAGCCATGGCTTCATTGGAGAAGAAACGAGCTTCCCTGAGAGAAGTTCAGGTGTGTAATTATGTACATTTTTGTCACTGAGCTATGTACATTCTTGTAGCTGAGTTAAGTATAAGGGGCATTCATTTGAAATCTGTTCGTGTTGCACCATGCGTAATTGCGTTCGTTGAACATGATCATGTCATAGTCATGTGATAAGTACTGACCAATGAATAAAAGAGCAAGTGCTTATCGTCCCATGATGCATAGGTTCTGTTTCTGACCATTGAGAAAATGGCCGGGTTGATCCAAAATTCGTCCAAAGAAGCTCAAAGAGCGGTGATTCAGTTTTTTTCATTTGAAGGATGTCGACCAGTGGACATTCATCGAAGAATGCAGGCAGCGTATGGTAACAAATGTGTGTCAAAGACAACAGTGACAGACTGGGCACGAATGTTTCAGAAAGGATATCAGTTCACGACAGATCTTCAATGGCCGAGTCAAGCGCATGTTGTTGCAACAGTAAAAACCATTGACAAAATTGATGCAGCAGTACAGATGAACCGTTGTCGAAGCATACGTTCGCTAGCGAAAGAATTTGATGTGTCAATTGGGACAATTCAAAAGGTCGTTCGTAAGAAACTGCAATATTGGAAGGTGTGTTCACAGTGGGTACCACGAATGTTGACTGACCATCAAAAAGAGGAACGCATGAGATAGTGTTTGAACTATTTGCTGTGTTACAGAGTGGAGGGTGATGCATTTCTCTTCCATAGTGGCAGGCGATGAATCATGGTGTCACCCTTGAGCCGAGCAGCAAAAGAGAGAGCATGCAATGGAAGCATGCTGGATCACCAAAAGCCAAAAAATTCAAGTTACAGGTTTCCGGTGGTAAGGTTATGCTGAGCGCACTTTTTGACCATGAAGAGCTGTTGTTGGCCGACTTTAAAGAACCTGGTGTCAACATCAACTCTACCCACCATTTGCAAAGAATAGACAAGCTGCAAAAAGCCATCAAGAATAAATTACCCAGCATGCTTTCTCGTGGTGTGATTTTGTTGCACGATAATGCTCGTCCGCATGTCGCAAAGATTGTGCAGGAAGCATTAGCAAGGAAGAAGTGGGAAAATCTGCAACATCCAGCCTATAGTCCTGATTTGTCACCATGTGATTTTCATTTGTTCGGACCTCTAAAATAAAAGCTCTCAAGGGGCAATGATTTCACACAGATGCAGACATAATGAACGTGGTAAATACTTGGTTCAGTGAGCAACTACAATCCTTTTTTGCAGACGGCAGTTCGCCGCCTACCTAAGCAATGGGATGCTTGCCTGAATGCCTACGGCGACTTCTTCTGACCAACTCATGGTGCATAATTCATTCAAAATGAATGCTTTGTTTAATTCTACCACACCTATTAATGTTTCTTTCATGCTTTTGTAATAAAGCCATTGGAATGGGTTTCAAATGAACACCCCTAATACATTTTTGTAGCTGAGTTAAGAACATTTTGGTACCTGATCCCCCTCTGCCGTGCGTCCACCTTGACGAGGTAGAGGGGCTTGTGCATTCCAATGACCCCAAGAGCTATGCCGACGGTAGCACAGCTACTGGTAGGGTCACCCATGTCGGACAGGTCAAGGGAGAGGGACCAGACAAAGTGACGCACAAACCTGCTGCCTTGTAGGTAGACTGGGGACAGTCAAAGGCTAGGGAAAGCATCCCGAACAAATGCTTGTCGAAATCGGATGTACTGAGCCATAGGCTTGACAAAGAAGTGCAACGTAACTTTATCATTTCATGATGCCACAGATGAAAATTAATCGTTATGGTGCTAATCCCGTGAAGTCCCATCAGGCGGTGATAGTGCCGGGCCCCCTGCCTCGAGGGGGTCCACCCATGACTACTGGTGGTCACCTTCCCCTGTGCTGTGGAGTCAAGGCACAGAGGAGTAGGTTAAGAGCTATTGACCAAACACCCCGGACACTCAACATACTACAATGGAATGCAGAAGGAGTTTATAACAAGAAAGCCTCCCTAACACAGCGTCTTCATAAAGATGGAATAGATGTGGCATGCATTCAAGAGACACACCTCAACGCCAATCGCACATTTTCAGTCAAGGGATATCAGGCCACACGTTTCGACCGCGAAGGACACAAAGGAGGAGTTGTAATACTTACACGAAATACAATACCTTGCAGCGAAGTATCTGTGATCTCTGACAACCAAACGGAAATTATAGGTGTTGATATAATGATAAAGGACGTGAAAATAAGAATTTACAATCTGTATAGCCCGGCAGATAAGGATCTTACACTCTCAAACATGAAAATAACTGACACAAATTGCATTGTTGTCGGAGACTTTAATAGCCGTTCAGAAAGATGGGGATACCCAGATACTGACAAAAGAGGAGATGAAGTGGAGGACTGGGAAATAGATTCAAATCTCCATCTACTCAACAAAGCGGATGACACACCGAGCTTCTACTCCAGAAGATGGATTACCACTTCTACTCCAGACTTAGCTTTCTGCACAGGAGACATCCTCCACAAAATCGATCGCCATGTGCTTGACCAATTAGCAGGTAGTGACCACAGACCAATCAAGCTTGTAATAAATATGGAGTATGTTCCACAGGAGCAAAAGCCTTTGCCCCGCTGGAATTACAAACGAGCAGATTGGGACAGATTTGCCATACTAACAGACAAATATTGTGAAAACATAAATACACGATATGGCAACATGAAGCAAATGGTGGAAAGTCTAAACAGAGCAATAATACAGGCGGCCACTGAGTCTATTCCAAGAGGAGCGAGAAAAAATTACAAACCATACTGGACTGAGGAACTACAAATTTTGGAGGACAAAGTTGAAGATGCTAGGAAGACCGCAGAGAGAGAACAAACAACTGAAGCGAACATCTCTCTCAAAGCCATCTCAGCAAAATATAAAAGAACAGTAAATCAAACAACAAGAGATTGTTGGAGAAAAAAAACAGAAAACCTGAATTTTGACAGGGATGGAAACAAACTATGGAAACTAGTGAAAGCCATGAACAATGAAGGACCTAGAAACAAACAAATAACAATTAAACAAGGAAATGCCTTGCTTACAGGAAAAAAGGCTGCAAATGCACTAATGGAACACTATGCCAGTGCAAACCACATTGATATTACAGCCGAACAGAAGAAAGCAATCAAAGATAAACAGATACATCATAGATATACAGAGACAGCAGCAGAATATATGATGGCAAATCTAACAATGGAAGAAATGGAACAGGCAATGAATACCCTAAAAAAGAAGACATCACCAGGAAAGGATGGAATCACAAATGAAATGCTAATAGGACTAGGCACTAAGGCAAAAAAGAAACTACTAGCAGTCCTAAATTACAGCTGGAAGAGGGGAATAGTCCCACAGGCATGGAAGGAAGCTATACTAATACCAGTCCCAAAGAAAGGAAAAGACCTGGAAGAACCAAATGGCTATCGACCTATCAGTCTTCTTAGCTGTGTAGGAAAATTAATGGAACGCATTATCAATGGCAGGCTAACATGGCATCTGGAAGAAAACCAACTCTTAACACCTCACCAAGCAGGATTCAGAAAGTACAGATCCACTGAAGATCAAATAACCTATATAGCTCAGGAAATAGAGGATGCCTTCCAAGAGAAAAAGCACACACTAGCGGTCTGGATAGATTTAGAAAAAGCATTTGATAAAGTATGGAAGGAAGGACTGAAAGTAAAACTGCAAAAAATGCATGTTTGTGGGAAAATGTACAAATGGATCAGCCACTACCTTGAGAACAGAACTGCCAGGACAAAAGTACAAGGACAAACCAGCAAAATGATGCTGTTGGAGCAAGGTGTCCCCCAAGGAGGAGTTCTTTCACCAACATTATTCCTAGCATATATAAACGACATCACGGAAAATTTTCCAGCCAGAGTACACACATCATCCTTTGCAGATGACCTAGCCATATGGACATCTGAAGAATATATTAGTACAGCTAACAGCAGAATACAGCAAGCCCTATTAGCGCTAGAGGACTGGTCAAAATCATGGCTAGTGAAGATAAGTGAGGAGAAAACAACATGCACAGTGTTCTCTCCTCTCAACTAAAACTCAGCAACCTAAGCTGGTATTGAATGGAAAAATGTTGCGCCATGAAGAAAATCCAAACTATCTAGGAGTCACCTTTGATCGTCGCCTGACATGGAAGACACAGGTTGAGAAAAATCGAACAAGAGCAAGGCAAAGAATGGCAATCATGAAAAAGCTTGCTGGTACAACGTGGGGAGCAGATGAGAAAGTTCTCAAGAAGTTATATACTGGACGGGTGAGGCCAGTACTGGAATATGGCATTGCAGCTTGGGCAACAGCAGCTAAGTCAAACTTTAACAAAATAAGTAGAGTCCAAAACCAAGGAATGCGAATCATAACTGGAAGCCTGAAGACAACGCCTATTAATGAACTAGAAAAGATCACTTGTTTACAACCAATGCAGGATAGAAGAGATAGCAGAGCCCAGCAACAAGCAGAAAAATTTAGAAGATTGACAGACCACCCTATGTATAAAAGGTTTAGTGGTTTTGGAAAGGGAAGACTGAAGCGTAGCAACTTTGTAGAAACTGCAAAACGAAAGATTAGGGCAGATCCCATACTTAACATATCAACAGTCAAACCCATTTACAATGCAGACAAGTTCCCAGCTTGGAGACAGCAGCAACTGCCTGAGATGATAGAAAACATTCCTGGTATTGAGAAAAAGAACACTCAGCATGAAACCGAAAGAAGAGAAATAACCCTAAACTACATAAAAGAACATTACCCAAGCAGCAATTGGACCCATGCATATACAGATGGATCAGCCAAAAATTCAGTAGAGAATGGAGGAGGAGGAATTCTCCTAAATTTAAAAAATGGAGTGAAAAAAACACATTCAGTGGCAACTGGAAAGTTTTCAAGTAACTTCAAAGCAGAGATAGAGGCTCTGAAAACTGCAGCAGAAATGCTCTTGATGGAGGAAAATAAAGAGACGCAAATAGCTATCTTTACAGATGCAAAGTCAGCTGTCTCAATACTGAAGAGCAATAACAGCACAGAAATAGCTGACCTAAGAGCAGCACTCCATGGTCTATGCCAGAAATCACAAAAAGTTGTAATACAGTGGATCCCATCACATTGCAGTATACCTGGAAATGAAGAGGCTGACAGACTGGCAAAAGAGGGCGGACGACTACCACAGCCTGACATAGACATAACCTATAATGAGGCAAAGAGGTTGATAAAAAGCACTTATAGAACCAAATGGGAATCAGAGCATCCAGGCCACCAGAAGGATGATGCATATTACAAACTCAACCGAAGAGAACAAGTAGCAATCTTCAGACTCCGCACAGGACACAACAGGTTGAAATACCACTTGTTCAACAAACTAAAGATAGGAGATACAGATGAATGTAATTGTGGAACTGGTAAAATGACAGCTAAACATTTGCTGCAAGAGTGCCCAATATATGCAGAACAGAGAAAGATATTTTGGCCCACACCTGCTTCATTCGAGGACAAGCTCTATGGAAATATCAACAAGCTCAAGTCGACTGCAGCTTACTTTAACTGTATTCAGGTTGACATTTAAATGTACATGAAGAAGTATTTAGACTGCCACACTTCATACCACAGGCATGTCGGCTACACAAGCCTCCCAGAGGCATGAAATGGAATATTGCTTGGATAGCAAATCCATTACGTGGAAAGTCCGAATCCAAAGCTCACTGTGTGGGCTTCAAAAAAGGTGGAAAAAGTGTCCTAGTGGCACAAAATGGAATATTGCTTGGATAGCAAATCCATTACGTGGAAAGTCCGAATCGAAAGCTCACTGTGTGGATGTCATCTGCAAACTGCATTCTTCTGGCTTCTGGAAGAACAGCCTATGGTGAACGGAAGGCCCAATATACGGAAGTGAGGCTAAGCAGCCATGTGCAGGACGTGACGATTCCTTGGGTGAGCCCAGTACCAGAGCGGTGTGTGTTGGCTCTGCAATTATGGAAGCCTCCTTGGATGGCGGGGAATGCCCATGGTCTGCCCCTGCCTTCCCTTGAGGGCCGACCAGGATGCCTTTGGCTGTTCTATATGGGCCAGCTGGGATGGGAGATAACACCACAACAGTGAGAGTCTAACGTCCTAAGAAACCCCCGGGAAGGTTAACCCGGTCAACAAATGCCCGCAGAAGTCGGATGTGTCGGCCTAACGGCGCAAGAACGCAGCTCTGCTGTAAACAGGCACAACGCAATCACGTCCGAAAAAAAACTCCGGATGAACGAAGAAGAAGTACCTGATCTATGTTGCTTACAATAATCACATTTTGTTTCATAATTTCTTCTTCTTGTTTGTCCATCAAGAATGATGATGACCATTCATTTCATCCAGTGGGGTTGAAAGTATGGAGCCATGAGTTCTAAGATGGCTGATAAGGCCTATGTTGGCTCGAAATGTTTTCTGACAATGTGGGCAAAGAATGCCTGATGTTCCAGGTGGAGGATCTCCTGCAGTGGATTTTCTGTCTCACCTTTTCTTCACAGCTCTTGCAGTCCTGTTGGCTTCATAAGTGACTGCACCCTTGATAATGTCTACCAAATTTTAATACACACATTCTGTTTCTTTGTGGTAACTAGTTAGAGGCATACATGTTTTGCACTGCAGGCTGTAAAATGAGCGTGTTTTGCATCGAGTCAAGAACTGACATCCCAGCACTCGGAACATTTCCATACATGCTCCGTCCTCATCTCCAACAACCAGCGAAGACTCCCAGTACTGTTGGTACCATTTGCAATCTGATTATGTCATTAGTCATTAGTCGCGGTTCCAAAAATAAAAGCAAAGGGTCGTCCCCATTATGCTCCGTTCCCGTGCCAGTGAATATCACATAAAATGTTTCTCAATGCCCCATGTGAAAAGTGGCAGGAGTCTCGACAAACAACGGCCCGCTCCGGCACACTGTGCTGCACTGTGCAAAATGCCACCACCAGAATGTCACCACAAAAATCCTCTACGAACAGTGCAGTTCACATCTGATGGAATTGGCAGTCACTTTCCCAACCAGATGTTCACCTACAAAGTCTTGATGTCTCTAGATATTGTTGTTTCATTTCTAGATGTTTTCTAGCCACCACGCCATTTTTCTCTGATACAAAACAACCTCGAACAGATGTAAAGAAACACTTCACTGTACATAATGCTATCACCAGAATGCCAACACAAAAGTCCTCCTCCAAACCACAATTCATCATTGATGGAAACGACAGTCACTAGCAAAACCAGAGCCACACATTTCTGCATAAGGCAAGAAAACCGGTCGATTCTGCGACACACTGGGTGCCATATTTGCAGATATTTCTGGATGTTGTTGTTGTTTTGTTTCTAGATGTTGTCTAGCCAGCTACGCCATTTTGAGCATGCAGATCATACTGCAACACCTCAAACAGATGTAAAACACATTTCACTGTACATAATGCTGTCTCCAGAATGCCAAAACAACAGTCCTCCACGAAAGCACTTTTCATCATCAAAAGAAGCGACAGTCAACCAGAAGACCAGCCGCCACACATTTCTACATAAGGCACAAAAACCGGTCAATTCTGGGACATGCCCTCCGCCATTGCTCTGAACATGCAGATCACGCTCCACAACCTCGGACAGATTTTAAAGCATTTCACACAAAATTCACAGCTCACAGCGTCACACCACGCACTCAACTCAGTAGCAGGGCAACGGAACCGTAAACTACTAGTCCACCATGAGGAAAATGCAAATGCAACGGTAGCCACGAGCATAAACATCCAGAGGCCTTAACCGTTTCACTGCCTATCCGCCATACTGGGACTGGAAGCCCAAAAATCTGATTATGTGTCCGCCTGAAAGATAGTTCCACAGCAGATACTGCCATTAAGGTGTAAAGTGTTAGGTTATAACATATCCTAGCTTATGGCATATGTTGTGAGTTGGCTGGTTCCCTTCCTTACCACCTTTCTGTCCTGGGTAATTGTGGTAATTCTGAAAATTGTCTGGTACCCACTTTTATGAGACTGGATCATAGCTAGAACTGCCCCAGTTAAAAAAAAACAGTCCTGCCTATGTTAAGGATTGACGATTTTTCACTGTGTTAATTTTAGAATGTGTTTGTGATATAAGCTGGTAATCTTAGAATGTTTTTCACTGTGGCTGATAATTTTAGAATGTGTTTGTGATATAAGCTGGTAATCTTAGAATGTTTTTCACTGTGGCTGATAATTTTAGAATGTTTTTCATTGTGGCAGTAAATTTTAGAATGTGTTGTGCTGTAGGCTGATAATTTTAGAATGTTTTATACTTTAAGCTAGTAAGATTGGTATGTTTTGTTTTTCTTGTGGAATGTATATTGAACCAAGCTATCAAAGTATTGTTGTATGCTAGTGTAGAACTGACCAGGCAGTTTTGATCCTGCAGAGATACAACTAAAACATACAACCTACTCTACCTCACTGAAATAATGTTTCCAGTTGATTGTGGTATATTGCCGGCTCTGTGGCCAAGAGGTTACAAATGCCATTCGTAGTCCTGCAAACCGCATTCGAAACACAGCTGCTTTAGTTTCCATACAATGGCATGAGTGCTGGTCGTTCAGAAAGCAATGGCAAACTACTGATTGTAAACTTGCCAAGGAATCACAAACAGTCCAAAAATACTGGAGTTGTCTGCTACTTTCTGTAAAGGTTACAACTAACTTTAACTATTCATAATATTTGCAGAGATTTAATTGATTCTGCTGGCAATTTTGTTTCCTGTTAGGGCTGGGGTTTTCGTGTGTATGTGTTAAACCTGTGATAAACGACACACACATATTTACTTCTGTTATAATCGTATACATTATCATTAGTCAGTGATAAATGACACACACATTATTTACTCTTGCTATAATCATATGCCTGATCATTAGTCAATTGTTGAGTATCTTCATCTCATATGTAAGGCTGAGCGTGTTAACAATATACACTTTCACTTGCACTAAATAACCACTTGGTACTGCTGTAGTTTATTCTGATTTATGTGGTGTTTATTGGCTTGATGTCATATCTGATCTATCTAGCTGGTCAGAAATGTAATGTTCTTGTATACTTATAGGAAAAACTTCACAAACTGGAAGAAAAACTGGAGACAAACAAAGCTAGGAAAGCTGAACTTGAGAATGAGGTTGACCTGTGTACTAAAAAATTGGCCAGGGCTGAGCAGCTAATTGGGGGACTTGGAGGTGAAAGAGACAGGTGAGTGCCACAGGTTGATTGATTGTATGAACAGCAGTTGTCTATAGATGCAGATTGATAGATTGTAGCAACAGCATTTGTCTATAGATGCTTTTGTAACCATTGCATTTTTTGGGTTTAGTGTTTCTTCATTGCGTTCTTTTGCTAAATGTTATTTAAATGTGTGTCCTACTAAATGATAACCCAGTGCAGTAAAGGGTAATCGTGCTACCTTGCAGTTTTCTCAGAACTTTCACAAAAAACACACCCCTGACTGGTATAAATGTGCAACACTGAATGACATAAGGCACATATGCAGCCAGGAATATCTCGGTGCTCATGCATTCAGTGGAACATTGTCACCCTCCCACATTTCTGAGCTAAGGATTCTGTGCTGACTACATTGTGGCTCACAGGGTATTAGTACAAGAAAAGTCCATCTATTCATTACTCCAAGAAAAACAACTGCTGCTCTGCTCGTCTCTCCTAGGCTGGTGTTCTGTTAGAAGATGCTGCTTTCTGTGACCCCCATGGAAAGAAGTCACTTACCATGACTCTGATCCAGACAAGAAGCAGAGATTAGAGGAGACACCAGACAACATCAATATTGCAAGCTGTTGGCACACACAGATTTAAACTTTCTGCCTCCAAATGATGACAGTGTCTTACTGAATGAACAAATGTACTTTGACATATGGCCAATTATATACCCTTAAAAAAGTGTCATCTTTAGCCAGGTATATCATCCACCTGAACTCACTATGAATTATGGACAGATTTCATGCCCAGCCATTATAATAACCAGTTTAAGTGAAACGACACATAAACAAACATATCAGGCCATTATGATTGTTCTAGTATATTATGAACATTTAAAGAAGTTGGAATAACGAAGACACAAACAATAGATTGCATGATTTATTGCCTGGCATTTAAAGAAGTGACATGCTTGGTTGGTTTCACTGTGTTATAGATAATACATAGAAATAATTGTTGCTTGTGAACCCTTGAGGCCATGTCATATGAGCTGCCAGAATCATACTACAGAATCAGCATGCTCTCGTGGGGAAGTCCTGACACATCTACAGACTGCACCTAACTTGTCCCTAAAGGTGCAGACCATTATTAAGCAGAAGCCCAGTACCCAGTACACAAAAGTGGGCTAAGTAGTCATATGTGGGACTTGACAGTTCCTTGGGTGAGTCCACAAAACGGAGCATCATGTGTTAGCTCTGCTTAAATGGACACCCCCTTGGATGGTGAGAAATAGCCATATGTTGCCCCTGTCTTCTCTTGAGGGAGAGACGCCTTGTTCTGAATGTCCTAGATGAGATGTAAACTTGTATCGATAGAATGGATGCAGATGAAAGCACTACAATGGGATAATGAAATGTCCTACAAAATGACCTAAAAAGTGAACACAGCAAATGCCGGGATGAAGTTGGGTGTGTTAGCAGATATTGCAGTTCTGCATTTTTAAAAAAAACACGCACAAAATGCTATAACCATTTTACACCAATCTAATGCAGAAGAAGAAGACTGCCACAGAACATTTGACTGATGACATAGCAACACAATCAGACAATCTGTCATCTCACTCTTAGCATAGCATTTGTTGTGACTCCAATAATATACACATACATTCCCACATCTTTTTTAGTTCCCTGAACCCTCTCTTTTAGGCAAATGTTATTTATTGTCTTATTTATTCAACATTTATAATGCAAGGTGCTGAAAAAAATCACTTCTGTGAAAGGCTTGGTAATTGCAACTTATCCATCCATCCATCATGTGCCATGCCGGTAAGCGTGGGCGGTCATGTTCTGCCATCTCACTCGATCACCAGAGTCGTGGATCAGCTCCGTGTTTCTGTCTCGACCATGCCACAAGGCCAAGCCATCCAGGTACTTGCTTCTAGGTCTTCCCCTTGGTCTGTTCCCCTCGATCTTACCAGTCGTCACCAAGTTCTCCAATCCATTTCTTCTCATAACATGCCCAAAAAATGTTGACTGTCTACGTCTAATTTCTCTAATCAATTTACGAATCTTCATTTGTTTCTTGAAGAACTTGTTCATTGGTCTTTCTGGCTGTCCATGGTATTCTTTGCATTTTCCTCAGAAACCACATCTCTACAGCCAT
>JACEFZ010025473.1:0-5000 GCA_014155875.1 Cepaea nemoralis
TGATTGTCTCACATACATATCTCATTCTGACTGTCTCATGTATATGTCTCTTCCTGATTGTCTCACACATGTCTCTTTCTGATTGTCTCATACATGTCTCTTCCTGATTGTCTCACACATATCTCTTCCTGATTATCTCATGTACATATCTCTTCCTGATTGTCTCATGTACATAATCTCTTCATGACTGTCTCATACATATCTCTTCCTGATTGTCTCATGTACATATCTCTTCCTGATTGTCTCATGTACATATCTCTTCCTGATTGTCTCACACATGTCTCTTCCTGATTGTCTCATGTACATATATCTTCCTGATTATCTCATGTACATATCTCTTCCTGATTGTCTCATGTACACATCTCTTCCTGATTGTCTCATGTACATATCTCTTCATGACTGTCTCATGTACATATCTCTTCCTGTATTGTCTCATGTACATATCTCTCTCCTGATTGTCTCATGTACATATCTCTTCCTGATTGTCTCATGTACATATCTCTTCCTGATTGTCTCATGTACATATCTCTTCCTGATTGTCTCATGTACATATCTCTTCCTGATTGTCTCATGTACATATCTCTTCCTGATTGTCTCATGTACATATCTCTTCCTGATTGTCTCATGTACATATTTCTTCCTGATTGTCCCATACATGTCTCTTCCTGATTATCTCACACATATCTCTTCCTGACTGTCTCATACATATCTCTTCCTGATTATCTCATGTACATATCTCTTCCTGATTGTCTCATGCACATATCTCTTCCTGATTATCTCATGTACATATCTCTTCTTGATTGTCTCATGCACATATCTCTTCCTGATTATCTCATGTACATATCTCTTCCTGATTGTCTCATGTACATATCTCTTCATGACTGTCTCATATGGTCACTGCTAAGAAGGAAAGCGATGGCAAACTACCTTCTTCACAGATGCCCAGAAACAACTGGTGATTGTGTGAGATGGCTAAACATGACCGCCCACGCTTATCGGCATGGAAAATGATGAAGATGAAACAAAACATTGAACATATATAACTCCATACAGTTAACCATACTTCATTTCCACTAAGTACTGCACTTAATCATTTGTTAACCCTTTGATTTCTTATAACTTCTCTACTTGTCTGTCGTTTCCTGTATCATAACACATGAGAATCCCTGCAGACTTGCAACCACCTATCATTTATTTGCCGAGATCATACAGTAATATTTTGCTGTACTCTGTGTATTTTTTTTTTTGGCTTGCTCACTTTGAATTCAAGTGTAGTCCATACACGCTACTTTTAGTAGTGATGGACTGAATTTTGCATGCCCATTAGCTTTCCCTATTGACAGTGTCCCTCGCCATCAAGCGAACCCACTCCGACTTCAGAGGTACTTGTAATTTACATCGCCAAGTCAAGGACAAGAGGTCAACATTTTAGTCCAATGTCCGGTGTAGGGGTTGAACCCCTTAGCTTGGCATCAGCACACTGAATATTTAAGAAAATGTGTTCTTATCCATTCGGCCATGCTGATCTACGTATTGCGTGTATGATAACTTCCTTGAGGGCTGCTACTGTTTCAAGTCTTGCATTTTTACTATTCCAAACAAACACGTAGTGATGTTTGTTAATTCCGCATAGGTGACTATATATGTGTGTTGTACTGGAGCACCTGGCCAAGTAGGGTGTCTTGAGCCTGAGGAATTAAGGCCGTCTGGCTAGCGCAGTCGCCACGAACTGTGCAGGTTAGGGTTTTCTTTTTGCCCCAGACAGAAAAATATACTGAGAATTCAAAACTGGGTCTCCCGAAGGAGCACCCAGCGTTCTTAGCCACTCGGCCAGCCGCTACCAACCATATAATTGTCATAATTTTCTGGCAAGGCAATGAGGAAGGGAACTGGTCAACCTACTGCATATACCATTGCCTAGATTTGTGATGGTCTAACACTTCACACCACAATGACAGTAACTGCTGTGGGACTACCTTATCTTTTACCCATTTCTATTCAGTCAGAAGTTATGGTGATATCAAAGAAACAGATTGTGCTTAAATGTGCAATTAAAGTACAGGACGTTATTTTGGGGCAAGTGCAGAAATTCAGATATCTAGGTACATGGAGAACATCAGATGGAAGATGCATCACTGAGATAAAGAACAAAATAGGACAAGCAAAAACCTGCATTCTATCAAATGAAAAACGTTTTGTGCAATAAGTTACTGTGTCCTTGAAAGTTAGAAAAATAATTCTTGATGTTACACAGAACCAGTTTTAACATATGGCTCAAATCCTGGACAATTAGTAAACATGCGAAAAAAATTTCTTTTTAATACAAAAGTCAGGACAGTCCAATTATGCTTCTTAATTTTTCTATGAGCAATATAAAAAGACCAACCTCAGGTATAGGTCAGAAATCAGAAGAGAGAAAATAAGAAATGAAGAAATCAGGACTAAAGTGGGGGTTATAGCTGCACTAGATTTTATCAGAAGACAGCAAGTTAAATGGTTTGGTCAAGTAACTAGATTACCAACTATCAGTATACCACAACAAGCAATGATGTCCAGACCAAATGGAACCAGAAGAAGAGGCCGGCCAGGTAAACATTGGATGGAGGGAATAGCAGAGTCCATGGGAAACTCGATACATGAAGCCAATACACGGGCACTCTCACGCTGTTTATACTTCACCTCGACACTGCAAAGGTACAAGAGGAACACAATGAGATGAGACCAAGGCAGGAGGAGCTTTCCTAACAGAAAATTTGTGGTTGTGGAAGTCACGGCACACGGGTGTAACCCATAAGTGCTCCGTTCTACTCCAAACTCAAGCCTGAGTCTGCAGAATCTCAGCTCAGTGCATGAACTCCATAGCACCGGCAAGGATCCTGAAATACTTTGGGTAGATTTTTAACTCAAAATTTTGCCCGGGCAGCGCTGTTAGGCTACTCTTTTTCGATTTACAACTTCCAAGGGTTTTTTTACATGCACAACAATACACACAGGCGTTCAATCTCACTACCCAGAGACCAGGGGAAATTTTGTTACTAGAAGTCCACGTGAAATAGAGACCTCCAGCGCTCAAGGCGGACACCAAACTTCAAGACCACTGGGGAGTAAACTTTGGCTACAGCTGGATGAGTAAACTGTTAATGAATGTTCGCCAAAGGAAGTTAAGCTTAGCATCAAACTTAAAATTTGTTACTCCAATGATAAATCATGGGTAAGAAATGTGTAGAAATGACTAAAAGAATTACTGATGAAGTAAGTACCATCCAATAATTGGTGCCTATATAGAATGGTGGGGCTGCCTATGTAGAATATGTCTACTGACTCCAATGTGAATGTGACTACTGACTCCAATGTGAATGTGACTACTGACTCCAATGTGAATGCGACTACTGACTCCAATATGAATGTGACTATTGACTCCAAAGTGAATGTCACTACTGACTCCAATGTGAATGTGTCTACTGACTCCAATGTGAATGCGACTACTGACTCCAATATGAATGTGACTACTGACTCCAAAGTGAATGTCACTACTGACTCCAATGTGAATGCGACTACTGACTCCAATATGAATGTGACTACTGACTCTAATGTGAATGTCACTACTGACTCCAATGTGAATGTGTCTACTGACTCCAATGTGAATGCGACTACTGACTCCAATATGAATGTGACTACTGACTCCAAAGTGAATGTCACTACTGACTCCAATGTGAATGCGACTACTGACTCCAATATGAATGTGACTACTGACTCCAAAGTGAATGTCACTACTGACTCCAATGTGAATGTGTCTACTGACTCCAATATGAATGTGACTACTGACTCCAATGTGAATGTCACTACTGACTCCAATGTGAATGTCACTACTGACTCCAATGTGGATGTCACTACTGACTCCAATGTGAATATCACCACTGACTCCAATGCCAATGTCACTACTGATTCCAATGTGAATGTGACTATTAGCTCCAATGTGAATGTCATTGACTTCAATGCAAATGTCACTACTGACTCCAATGTGAATGTAACTAACTCCAATGCAAATGTCACTACTCACTCCAATGTGAATGTCACTACTGACTCCAATGCGAATGTCACTACTGACTCCAATGCCAATGTCACTACTGACTCCAATGCCAATGTCACTACTGACTCCAATGTGAATGTCAGTACTGACTAGTGAGTGACTCCAATGTGAATGTGACTATTAGCTCCAATGTGAATGTCACTACTGACTCCAATGCCAATGTCACTACTGACTCCAATGCCAGTGTCACTACTGACTCCAATGCCAATGTCACTACTGACTCCAATGCCAATGTCACTACTGACTCCAATGCCAATGTCACTACTGACTCCAATGCCAATGTCACTACTGACTCCAATGCCCCTACTCACTCCAATAATGCGAATGCTGTGACTGCACTCTGTCACTAAACTGACTCCTGGCACTAAACTACTCGCCATCTGCATGACGTGTTTCCTTATCTACTGTTGGGTGAGTAAACTATGACTATGACTACAGCTGGATGAGTAAACTGTTAATTAATGAACGTGACTCTCGCCAACTAGTCACCCCTGTCTTTAATATTATTATAAACAAAAAAACAAAAACGATGTCACCCATCCGTACCTGCTAACTGGGTGGTACTGGGTGAGCAAACTAACTATACACCTCAGTACTCACCCACTTCACACACGACGCCTTCTGTATGCTACTGCTAAATGAGTACAGTTAACGACGAAGACTAAGACAGTACTCACCCTCTATACAAACGACGTGTTCTCTAATCTGCTGTTGGATCAGAGGGTCTGGGATCGCCTCTATCAAATCATAAATGGCATAAATACTCGGGTGAACGCTCTCAAACCGCTGGATCTCTTGTCGGATTACTATCGAATTATTCCAGTAAGACTGCATCGGACTGCGAATATTCATTTTCATGATTTCTACAAGTTATCCTGGAGGAGTGAACGAGGAAGTAATCCAAGAAGAC